>OX457089.1:6543302-7134341 GCA_949752835.1 Empis stercorea
CTATACATTATATACATTTTTTTCTGTTTAAACTTTTTGGTTATGTTAATCAGTTTTATGCACCAGTTGTTTGGAAAGTCTTAAAAACAATTAGTATAAAATTGTGGGGACAACTACACATGAAATTTACTACAAAAACTTTTAATTTTCTTATAAGAGAAATTTTTTTATTTATTATTCTGTAAAATTTACTTTTCTAACTTCATTCTTCAAGTTAGTATAGTTAAATTTTAAATATAGAAGAATTTAATTTGAAATTTTCATATAACTTTAACTATTAGAAACTTTCAAAAGTCTTTAATAAATTTTTTAATATCATCTGCAAAAAAAATGAAAATTATTTTCAATTAAAAATTGAATTAATCTGCAAACTGAAATTTCAGTATTAATAAATGAAAATCATCAAATTTGAATAGAATTTTACTAATCAAACTTTAAATATCATACAAATTTAAATTAAATTATAATTTTATACAATAATTTTCATCAAAATATCATTAATCTATTTTACCTTTCATATTTTCATCAATATGCAAATATTTTTTTCATTGTGATCTATAAAATTTTCATATAAAAGATAACAAACACACTTTAAATGTTTAATGTGGCAAAAGGGTTACACCATTATTTGTTTTGAAATTGATAGATGGCATATTGACGTGTGTTGTTGTTGTTTTTTATGTACATTTCAAAATATTGAAAATTAAATAAATAATGAATTACGTAAAAGTTGAAAAATGCGGGTTAAGATTATTTACACAATAATAATAATAAATCTAAAAATAATACTGACAATTTTTGATGCTCAATTGAGTTACATAAATGTTAAAGAAATTATTTTTAGTTAGATTGATATGTACAAAGTTCATTATTTTTAAATTATTATGGTTATTTAAATCAATTTAAAAAATATTACATTCGATATTTTCAAATATTCATCAAGTGATTTTTCAATATATTCGATTGACAGGTGAAATTTCTTTATTATTTTATTACATTTATTTCATTCACTACAAATAAAATTTTTTCAGGAAATGAGAAATTTGATTTGGATTAAGATGAATTTAATATGAATAACAACTATTTGGACATAGTTTATTTATTTATTTAATTTGGACATAGACTTATTTAGAATTTAGACTGAAATTTCATAGTACTAAAATTATATTATTACTAAAACTAGAAAGAAATAATTCAAAATGTATTCGAAAATAATAAATTACTATTATCGTTTAGGTTTTCATCAAATAGAACTACAAAAGTTTATCCAAATAAGATAAATTCCATAAAAAAAGGATTTCATTTCATTTTTTTTATTATAAATTTCCTCAATTTTTCATAAATAAATAGAATCCTCATAAACAATGCCATCTATTATTAAATGAAGGCACTATATGGAATATTGCTCGAAAAATAGTGTCATCTATTATTCAAATTGTTAATTATTTCATACAGCACGAATAAAAATCCTTAATGTAGCGCCATCTTTTAATGAATTTAATTATTACTGCGCGAAATAAAAATCCACTTTTGTAGTGCAGCTCGTGAACTATAGATGGCGACAAAATAAGGATTTTTATTTCACGTTACGTATGTATAATAATAGATGGCGCTTTTCAAAAGGAGTTATTCGTGCAACTATGATTTTTTCGTGCTACCTGACTGATATCCTTGTACATACAGCTCCATCTATTATTCAATTAAGTTACTAGCATAAATGAAGAAAGAAATTCAAATAAATTTATAATTTTACTTATCTGTTAATTTTAATTAAAAATCTGTTATCTATTAATGTTCTGTATTTTAAAATATATTTAAATAAATATTGATATATAAATATTGGACATAATTTTACAATATTTTTGGTATGACCAAAAAAATATTACCATTTTGCAGAAAATGATTTAGCTTTGTAAAGTAATTTCTTTAACATATATTTATTATTCTAAAATTTGACAAATTAGATTATTATAATATTTAATGTCCTATAATTATTTGCAAAACTAATGACATTTAATATTATCATTTCTAGTTATTTTTTTTATTTTAAATAAAATTAATATAATCATCCACTAATGATCTAAATTCAAAAACAAATTCTCACCCTTTTTCCAAAAAAAAAAATAAATTAAAATTATTTTTATACTTAATTTTATTTTAGGTCACTTTAGATTTCAAATAGTCTAATTTTTTGTCTGTTTGGTCTACCTTATCTATGTATTTAAGTTATTTACTCTATTGCTTTGAAACATAGATAAATTGTCAATAAGAATTTCGATCATAAATTCATAATTAAACCCCAATTGAAATATTTAAACCCTAGAATTGATATCAAAATGCCTTAACAATATTTTTTGAGCATAATCAAAATTAATTTTTGAATAAATTTCCGCAAAAATTTTGTGAATTTTATAAACCCCCCTGAAAATGTACAATTTTCTCTATATCGCAATTTTTATTCTCTTTTTTTTTATCAATAAATTTTTTTTTTTTAATTTTATGTTTTTTTTTTATATTCATATGAAAAAAGCTCTCATTTTATAGACAATAACAAAACGTTAAAGACTATAAGTTTGCAATAAAAACAAACATTGTATAAAAGCTCATCACCCCTTAAAAAATATATATATATATAAAAAAGAGCCTATAAAATTTATTTTATACCAACATCGACTATTTGGTGCCATTACTAAAAACAGTGCAATGAGCAAATTGAGCATAGATAGACGGTAGCTTCAAAAAAAAAAAAAATTTATATCTTTAAAAGATTACAATTTTAAGTTTAATATTAAAATCGCTGCCAGTTTTTTTTTTTTTCAATTTCTTGCAAATGAAAAACTTTACCCAGAAATTTTAATAAATTTAATTTTTATTTCAATTTTTTTGTCGAAAATTATTTTTTAGTGAAAATTAAAATGTGAAAATATTCAACAACAGAAGAAAAAAAAAATTGTGAAAATATCAAAAATTTGTTGATACAAAATTTTCTTTTTGAAAAAAAAAAAAAAAAAAAAATACCTGGGAAATTATTTTTTTTTATTATTATTATAAGGAAAAAAAAAAGGATTGCATTTACTCGACTATTATATTGTATAAGGAAAAAAAAGTGTAATGCACTCTTATCCCCAGGATAAATATATACAATTAATTTTACAGTGGTATAGGTAAAATTATTATTTTGTTTATGGTTGTATAAATATATTATATGTAAATAAATATGCGGTTTTATATGAAAATTAATCAAAAATATAAAAATTAATAATATTTGTAGACAAAATTTATTTATTTAAAAACAAAATTTATTTGAATTTCAAAAATTCTAAGAAAATAATAAAAATAAAATTATAAAATTTTCAAAAAAAAAACAAAATTTAATTAAAAACTTTTGCAAAAGAAAATTAATTTCGAAAAATAAATACGTGTTAAAAATTGCAGAATTTTAATAATAATATAATAAAAAAAGACTATACTTATATACATTATAAATAATAATATAAAATAATAACTTTAAAAAGCTTCCACTTAATTTTTTGGTTCTTCACCACAAGAAGACAAAAAAAAAAAAAGATAATTGCGACTATAAAAGATACTCTTATGCTACCAGCATAATTTCTACAATATATGTAAGATAAATGCCACATATAAGTATATATACATATATTCGTATCTCTCCTTGTCATATAAGTTTTATAACTGTTGCAATTCCAGGACAAATACTCCAACTTTTATTATTCACACATAAAAAGTATATATACGCTCGTACATTATGGTATAAAAAAACTATCCTTAAAATGTTAAGTATTTTTTGTGTTGTTATTGTTATACATACATTGTTATATAATTGAAAGTCCTTTTGTATATAGCAGCAAAAATAAAAAACCATCATTTAGAACATCCTGTGCATAAAGCGTCAGGCAATTTTTTAAATAATGATTTATATAAAATATAATGTACAACATTATGTATTTATGTATACTATATATATGATTTGTTGTTATTTATCTTTTATGTAAAATCTAAAAATGTTTATTATAGAATTTTTTTTTTTTGTATATAAGTAAATTAACCTATAAAAATGGTGTGGTAAATATATATCATTTCTTTATACATACACGCGTTTAACTTATTATATTTAATGAATTTTTGATTACCAATATTTTTTTTTTTGTATTAACTATAATAAAAAATCAATTCCAGATTAAATAGTGAAATTCAATGTTTTCTATTAAATTTACAAGCTAATTTAGTTTTAAAAAATATTTAGTCGTTACTTAAAAATCGTAATTTTTAAGTAGTGATTACATTTTTTAATCGTAATTGAAGATTTTCCCAAAAAAAAAAAAACAAATTAGTTTTTACTTCAAAAATTGAAATTTAGTCTTTCAAAAAAATTGAATGATAAATTTAAAATATTTCCATTTTGTTTACAAAATTTATGATTACTTAATTTCAAATTATAAATAAATTTTTCACTCAAATATAAAAAGATACCAGAATCCTTTAAAAAAAATTATTTATGTATATACACTAAAAACAATAAATTCCGTACTCAAAATTAAATTAAAAACTTTCTACAATAAGAAACATACAAAAGTTTTAAATCTCTTTTCAAACAACAAAATTTTAAACTAAATCCTTTCTTTTTTTTCCTTGCTCTATAAAAACAATTTAAAATTTATATGTATAATTTCCAAAAAGGATAAAAAACTTTTATTATAGAAATAAAAAGAAATTCGATTTAAAAATAAAAAAAAAAAGCTTTTAATTTTATTGAAAATCTAATTTTAACAGATTTTCTTCTAAAACCTAAAAACTTTAAAGGAAAAGATTTTCCTTTTTTTTTTTTTTTGGAAACAAAAAATTGAAACATAAAAACTTTTTTAATTTAATCTGGAAATGTAAGCAAAATAAAAACCAAAAATTTTTCACCCAAACACACAAGAGAATAAAGCTTTTACTTTTGTTGTTTTATTTGTGTATTTGTATTAGTAATTATCTAAATTCGCCTAATTTTTTTTATATTATCCTTTTTGCTAGGACGGTTTTTTTACTCTCTACTATAATTACAATTTTCATCTATAAATCTATCAGTTTTGTTTTCATAAACGTTTATCAGTAATCGGTGTACCAAAAAAAAAACTAAACTTAAAATTATGTTTTAGATTATTTATTTAAAAAAAACTTATTTTAATTTGTCAATTTTCGTGAAAAATATAGTAAGAAAAAAGGAAAATTGTGTAATATTTTATATATTTTTTTGTAAAATTGTGTCCTTTTTTTTGGCATACCGACAACATGCGCGATGCTTTTTCACAATTTCTCTCTACTATCAAAATATAATTTGTACTAGGGACTATTTAGCTATGATTTTTGCATATATAAATTAAACTTTGTTATGTTATATTATTGTTGTCATATAAAAAAATTATAGTCAAATTTTTGTTGCAAAAAGAAAATTTATATAAATTTTTTAACAAAATTGTTCTAATTAAATTAAATTTATTAAAAAAATGTTATTATAAATAATTGAAATTTGTTCAAAATTTTATGTTATAACATTTTACGATGTGAACTGAAATTGTTACCAAACAAAAACATATACATAAAAACATAATTTCAATTATTTTTATTGTTTATCTTTTTGAAGGATAAAATTATTAAAAATTCATTTTTTTTTAATTTCTTAACATTGCATAAAAATTGAAAAACAAATATTATTATTATTTTTTGGTATTACATTAACAAACAGAGAGTGAATATGTTTTTTTTTTTTTAAAAAAATAATATATGCAAAAAGTAATTTTTATGGAAAATAAAAAACATAATTTCAAAAGAAGAAGGATGTGAAAATGTTTTTATATTTTTTTTTTTTTTTTGAAAATATATTTTCTCAATTTTTTTTGTTACAGAATTAATTTACTAAAGTGTATATGACGAACAACAAATATATTAAAGAGCCCGCATTTTTCGGTGTTTTTTTTTTTTTTTGCTTACGGGGGAAAAGCGTGCCAACGTATAATAAAGTTTATAAATGTTGTATAAAAAAATAATAATAATAATAAAAAAGTGTTACAAAATTACATGACAAGAAAAAAAGAAAACCAAAAAACAGTCCAGGATAATATTTGTTTTCAGTTTGAAGTTAATTATTCATAGAGAGACTATTTATGTTTATTTATTAATCAAGACATTAACCAAAAAAAAAAAAAAGAATAATTTCTTTGAAATATTTATAATGTATAGTTTGTGGGTGTTGGAATAAATATTAAATTGCTGAAGGACAAATTATCACGTAGGTTTATATAAATTTTATAAAATAGAAATATTATAAATTATAGTTAAATTATTTGTTGGATAAGCAAAAAGCTTTCTTAAATTGTTTTGGAATTCTCAAAACTGATAATTAATATAAATCTGTAAGCAGATCCTTTAATAGAAATATTTATAATTTATTCATTATAAATATTAGTTATAATTTATGTAATAATTAATTTAATAATTAGAAGGTAATTTTGATATATTATTTTTGTATGTAAAATGGTCTGTAAAGCTCTACATTTGTTTAATAATAATATTCACAATAAATCCGAATGACCCGATCTAAAAAAATTATCAATGATCCGATCCCAAACAGCAATATTTTCTAGGAATATCAAAGCCGTATTTTCTAAAGTATATAAATACTATTAGATAAAGATTTCAAATTTTTCAATTTTCCATTATCCATTTAATTTGTAACACAACTGCACGATTATAATTTTCAATTCGATAAAAAATACTTTTCAATTTTGTATACCAAAATTTTTCCTAAAGGCTCTGGTTCGTCACACGACAAAATATATTTCAAAATTATTTCATTTTTAATTATTCAACTTTATTGATATAAAAATATGGAATATTTTTGCAAAAAAAATTTAATATAATTTTTTATATAAATATTAAATATAAAATTTAAAGTAATAAAAAGTTTAATTACATTAAATATTTCCATTTTCCATTTATGGTATATAAATAAAATTTTAATATTAATTTTCAGTTTTTATAGTAAAAAATTTATGATTACTTTTTAAATTTATATTTTTTTTATGATCCTCTTTTTCAAATTGGTATCATATTTAATTCTAATATTCATAGTCTCATTAGAAACCATAATAATAATTATATTTTCTTTATGAATAGAAATAATCATCATAATCTAACTAACTATAATAAAAACACTTTACTCTGTGTCCTAGTTAAATATAATAATATAAAAATAATATTTTATGATCATATTTGTTCAAACTTTTATCATAAAAATTTACATATTTAAATGTAGCTGCACAGCTAAGTATTATTATTATTTTTTAGCAAATTATCCTTTTTTACTATATATTCACATTTAATTGTGTTGCTCCTAATTGCAATATCGCATGATTTCCATAATCATTTATTATTACCCCCATATAATTAAAAAAGTCACTCTCTCTAAAGGATAGAATGACTTTTTACTATTATATTTTGCAATTATGAATATAGAAAATATGAAAATTGTCCTTGCAAATGTTGATCCTTTGTTATACAAAAAATTTCAACTTATCTCGTATACTATATTAACTAATTCATAAAGGATCATTAAAATGGTTCTAAATAAAGTTTTAGTAATTATATATACTTTTATATATGATTAATAATATAGCAAAATTCCCTAATCTATAAAATAACCACAAAGTAAATTTATCATATTATCTGAAATTATGCTGGTACTTAAATATATATATATATATATATATTAACATAAAAAGAAAACTTTGTTAATATGCTCGTCAAAAAAATATATAAATTTAAAATTATCTTGAATAGAAAATTCAAAAAAATTTATAATCTCTAGACTTTATTTGATTTGAAAATGTGTTATCATATATCAAAAAATCAATTGAAAATAATTGCTGATATAAATATTTAAAGAAGAAAACAATTTATTAAATGAATAATAATAATAATATTATGTAATAATATGTTAGAATATCAAAATGACAGAAAATACTTTGGTGAGCATATCAAGTTCACCAAACGAATCACCAAATATTAATAATAAAAAATATCAACAAAAAAATATAAATAATACAATTAATAATTCAAATCAATTAACAAAATCATCATCATCGGAAATAAAATCAATTGATAATGATATAAATTATCATCATAATGGTAATAATAAAACAATATTATTACCATCATTATCAATACAAAATAATGAAACGATAAAATTAGATTCATCAAATATAATTAATAAAAAATTATCAACATCAACAATGCATTTATCACCAGATGAAATAAATAATTCATCATCTTATCAACAACAACAACAATCATCACGAAATAATGATACAACACATCATAATCGTAAAGTATCTGTAACAACATCTGATATTGATGAAATATCTAGATTATTTGATGAGAAACCAGAAGCATTTGATAGATGGTTAAAGGAAAGAGCTAAACCAGAAATTATAACAAAATTAAATGATTTTATTGATGGACGTCAATATTCAAAATATACAAAACGTACATCAGTTAGTTCAGAATTATTTCAACAATGGATGGCATCATCACCAATTCAGGTAAATTTTAAAAATTTCTGATATAATTATTACAAATAAACGCAATAATTACGTACAATAAATTTAATATTACGTTAGAGATTTATATTATATATGTTTTGCGACAAATTGAAGTAAATATAATAGTAAAACAAAGTAAAATTACCTACGCAAAATTAATATTACGTCTATGTATACTGAATTATATTTTTGAAACCCAGATAGAAATGATTTAATTAAATTATAAAACGAAATAATTTAATGCTATATATAAATTAATGTTACGCATGGATGATATATTACGTATTTCAAAGGATCGAATTGACTGACACTGACATATCAATAAATTTTGATACATTCAAAAACGTAATACTTGAATATTACATTCGGTATATGGTGTTATATTTTTCGACAGATTGAAATGATTTACGTACAAAACGAAGAAAATTGTATATAGCAAAAATTATTATTATATTATTATATATTTGATGTATTACATCGACAGATTATGTAACTTATATTTTAAAATATATTATGACACGAAATTGATATATGGAAAATCTATAAAACTATTAATTTTTCGGAAATTCCAAAACCTCACAAGAAGTTTTATATCAAAACTAAAAATTGTCTCTCTAAAAAACTTTTAGATTAATAATTAATTATACAATTTGTATATTAAAAGGTAAAAATGCTTTATAGTAAAAAAAAATATTTAAATATCTATTTAACCCAAAGGTAGAATAACAATATAAACTTTTAATAATTAAACTTTTAGAAATAAAATAAAATTTATAATCATGTTTTTAATATTTAGTATATAATTTTTATATCTATACATAAAAATCTATACATAAAAATTCTATATTAGATCTTTCTATTTAGATAAAAAAAAAAATATATATATATATTGTAATCATAAAAATATTATTATTATATTGTTTCAAATTTAATTACACTTATTAAATGATTTTTTTATATATACATATAAATTATAGAGAATTATAAGTACATATATATATTTTTTTAATATTCTGTCACGTAAATTTGTCAAAATGTCACGTAAATTATGTAAAAAAAAAAAAACAAAACACAAAAAGTTATAGTAATTAAAAGTGATAGTTTGAATAATTAACTATAATATAGTACCTTTAAAAAAAAAAAAACCATAAATTTAGGTTAATTTCACTTTCCTTTTTGTCAATATAAAATATCTGACACCAAGGGTACATAAAAAAATATTCGTTTAGGGTACACAAAAAAAAAAAAACTTTATTAATTAAATATTCTGTCATTTTTAAGTATTTTTACCTTATAAAATAAATTATTTAAATATATGTACTTAAATATATGTACTTAAATTATAAATGACAAAAGTTTTCATAAAGTGTAAATTCCCCAAAATAAAATTATACCCAAAAAAAAAAAAAAAAAATCAAAAAGAGAAAAAATTTATCGTTTTAATATAAATTTAATAAAATATATAATTTTAATGATTTTTGTTAATTTGCATTTTATACAAAAATTATGCAATTTTTTTTTTTTTCTGAATCGCATAAACATTAATTAATTAATTTATATTCTATAATCGTACAGACGAAAAAACAACGTAAAAACACAAAAAAAAAAAAAAAAAAACATTCTTAAAAATTTTTTTTATTTAATTTATCAATGTAAAAAAAAAAAAACATTTAAATTTAGTAATAGTTACATGTATATTTATAAAAATTGTATTTAAAATTTAATTTTGTAAATATTTTTGATATCCAAAAGTAGATTTTTTTTTTTGTATTGCTTTGATGGGTGAACGTGTCAGATGTAAACGATAATTTTTTCAATCATAATTATACTTTACGCAACATTTAATTTATTAATTTATAATATACAAATTTGTATACCAACAGAACCTTTGATACTATATTTAGAATACGTAAACCAATTACCCAAGCCTTTATGAATCATTAAAACAATTAAATAAAAATTACTAAAATTATATAATTTTCATTAATTTTCAAAATTTCACTCTATTTCAAAATTTTCTCATACTCCTACGGAAAATTATTATTAATTTTGATATCTTCTTCATTATGAGTTTTCCGCAGGCTATTTTAAATGGTTACATAAATTAATATAATCAAATCAAATTTGGTATACATATAGGTATACTATAGAAAATTTGATTTGGGTTTCATTTTTACATTTGAATTAACAAATATATATTTTTTTTCTCTTTGGTTTAAGATTTTCTATATTTATATTTCTAACAGAAAATGGTTATAAGGGATGGGAAATTAATCTATAATATTTTTGTTAAATATTATGATATTTAAATTTGATTGAAAATATGAAAGAAATTTTATTTATAATTTTTGTTAAGATTAAATATGTAAATTAACATTTCCTTTATTAACTGATTTTAAATAATTTTTTAAAATAAAAATAAAAATAGCTTTAATTTGTAGAATGATCAATTTGAATTATAAAAAAAAAACCAATTTGAAGCCATCTACACTTTGTAATTAACCATAAATATAGACGAACGGAAAGCAAAGACTAAAATGACTCTACAATTCAGTAATTATTCGACATATAGTTAATATAAAACTAATTCAATAATTATCATTATAAAGTAATTAAAACTATAAAATTATATTATATTTCTTATAGCAAAGAAGTCATTCACCAAATATACGATTAAATCAAATTACAAATCGACGAGAACATTTACAAAGTTTAGATGAAGGTGAATTATTTATGGAATTAATACGTGATGTTGCAAATGAATTAGATATTGATGTATTATGTCATAAAATTTTGGTAAATGTTGGTCTTTTAACACATGCTGATCGTGGTAGTTTATTTTTATCAAAAGGTTTACCACCAAATCAATATTTAGGTGCTAAACTATTTGATGTAACACAAACAACAGGTAAAAATTATATAAATTTTATTCAAATATTCAAATGTGTAGTAAATTTATTTATATATGATGTATAGCACTTGATGAAGCTATTAAAAAAGCAAGAGCTGAAGAAATAAATATTGCATTTGGTGTTGGAATTGCTGGTACTGTTGCCGAAACAAAAGAAATTATAAATATTAAAGAAGCTTATCAGGATCCAAGATTTAATTGTGAAATTGATCAAAAAACTGGTTATAAAACAAATGCAATATTATCAATGCCAATATGTAATTATGAAGGTGATGTTATTGGTGTTGCACAAATTATTAATAAAACTAATGGTAAATTGATAGCTTAATATTATCAAAATATTTATAATGAAAATTTTATATAATTAATATATAGGATTAGCTGAATTTGATGATCATGATGTTGAAATATTTCGTAGATATTTAACATTTTGTGGTATTGGTATACAAAATGCACAATTATTTGAAATGTCTGTACAAGAATATCGAAGAAATCAAATATTATTAAATTTAGCACGTAGTATATTTGAAGAACAAAATAATTTAGAATGTTTGGTAACAAAAATAATGACAGAAGCTAGAGAATTATTAAAATGTGAACGTTGTGCTGTATTTTTAGTTGATTTGGATTGTTGTGAAGCTGTAAAATTTTATATATATTTAAAATACTTCAAAACAAAATTGAATCAATTTTCCTATTATTACAGAATCATTTAGAAAAAATTATCGAAAAACCAAATCAAGGTCCAATAATGCAAAGACGATTAAGTCGTAATGTTAAAGTAGAAGATATTTTAGAACAACAGGTGAAATTGATTTAAAAAAAAAAATAATATTGAGATTTTGAAAAAATAATTCTCATATTCTTATGATTTTTAGCAAAATCTACGAACACGTTTTACTGTCCTTTTTGAATTAGGTGCTGAAAATAAATCATCAAATGTATCACGACCATCTATAAATGATTTAAGTTGTTCAACATTAGCACAAATAGCCCAATGTGTTGCATCAACTGGACAAATATTAAATATTACTGATGTACGGGATTGGGTTAGAGAACATAATCAAATTCAAAGTGATGGTGAAATTGATTGTACAAAAGCAATATTATGTATGCCAATTGTAAATGCTCAAAAAGTTGTTGTTGGTGTTGCACAATTAATTAATAAGGTAAAAAATTTGAAAATTGAGATTAATTAAGATTATAAATTTAATATTTTTTTTTTTAAATATTCAAAGGGAAATGGACAACCATTTACCGAATCAGATGTATCAATTTTTGAAGCATTTGCTATTTTTTGTGGACTTGGAATACATAATACACAAATGTATGAGAATGCATGTAAATTAATGGCTAAACAGAAAGTAGCATTAGAATGTTTATCATATCATGCTACAGCTGCACCCGATCAAACAATGAGATTAGTACAAGATTGTATACCATCAGCTGAAATATATAATCTTTATAGTTTCAAATTTATTGGTAATTAAATAAATAATAATTTAGATTTTAAATATTTCCATTATTATTATTTTTAAATTTAACAGATTTCGATCTTGATGATGATGATACGTGTAAAGCAGCGGTTCGAATGTTCCTTCAATGTAATCTAGTCCAACAATTTCAAATACCATACGATGTAAGTTATATTTGAAAATTTTTATCACATTCTGAAAAATCTAAATAACAACAATTTTATATAGGTACTTTGTCGTTGGGTATTAAGTGTCCGTAAAAATTATCGTCCTGTTAAATATCATAATTGGAGACATGCATTAAATGTTGCTCAAACAATGTTTGCTATGTTAAAAACTGGCAAATTAGAACGTTTTATGACTGATTTAGAAATATTAGGTTTATTAGTTGCATGTTTTTGTCATGATTTAGATCATCGCGGTACAAATAATGCATTTCAAACAAAAACAGAAAGTCCATTAGCAATATTATATACAACTAGTACAATGGAACATCATCATTTTGATCAATGTGTTATGATATTAAATTCAGAAGGAAATAATATATTTCAAGTATAATAATTTAAATAAAATTTATTATAATCAATTAAAAACTGAATATTTAAATTTTAAGGCTTTATCAACAGAAGATTATCGAACTGTAATGCGTGTTGTTGAAACAGCAATTTTATCAACAGATTTAGCAATGTATTTTAAAAAACGTAATGCATTTTTAGATGTTGTTGAAAATGGTGAATTTGATTGGCAAGATGAAGAAAAAAAGGACTGTAAGTATTGAAAATATTATGGATGAAAATTAAATTTTATTATACCAATTATTATTGTTATAGTACTCTGCGGTATGATGATGACTGCATGTGATGTTAGTGCTATAGCAAAACCATGGGAAGTTCAACATCGTGTAGCAAAATTAGTAGCTGATGAATTTTTTGATCAAGGTGATTTAGAGAAATTACAATTAAATACACAACCAGTTGCAATGATGGACAGGTATAATTTAACTATCATTTACATATATTATAAAATTATTTAAAACTTTTATTTAAATTTCCGACCACCAACAGAGAACGTAAAGATGAATTACCAAAAATGCAAGTTGGTTTTATTGATGTTATTTGTTTACCACTTTATCGTGTTTTATGCGATACATTTCCATGGATAAAACCATTATATGAAGGTACACTTGAGAATCGTACAAATTGGCAAGATTTAGCTGAAAAAGTTGAAATGGGCTTAACATGGATTGATGATGATACAATTGATAGACCTGTTGAAGAATTTGCTGGTACTATATAATATAATTTAAATTATTCAATTTTCAAACATTCAAATATTTTATTTCTCATATTTCTCTGTCCAATAATAATATATAGCATGTAAAAAAGAAGAAATAAAAGATATTGAATTTACTGTAACAACATTAAATTGTCAACATAATAATGATAATAGTAATAATGATTCATCAACACCAGAATTACATAGATCACGTTTTAGTAGTATTAAAAAAACTGGTGCATTGGGTAAAGTTGTACGTACAAAATTAACAAAATCATTATATAGTAGTATACAAGATTATAGTATTACTGGTAATAATAATGATAATAATTCAGCAAGTGGTGAAAATATTGGTCATCGTAAAAAAAGTCTACGTATTAAAAGTGGTAGTATACAAAGTAAATCATTTGATGGTTTAAAAGATGAATCAAATAAATCAGATAAATCAATAATACAACCATCGACAACAGCAACAACAGTTCCAACAAAACCTGATAAAGTTAAAAAAAGATCAAAATTATGTTCACTACTGTGACCAAAGCCTTCAAAAAAATATTAAATTACAAAAAACAAAAACAAAAAAAAATCAAATTTATTATTAATTATAAAATTTAAGTAAAAAATTGCAATTTTTAATTATGTATTATTATTATTTTTTGTAGATAATTTGAAAATTAATTTTTTTTAAGAAATATTTATGTAAATGTATTTTTGTCGTGTGTACAATTATTTTTAAAATTAATTAAGTAGAATATTTTTTTGAGTTTTTACTAGAAAATTTTAGTATTTAAAGAGCATACTAAAAAAATATATATATTTATTTCCAGGCAAAAAAGTTTATATAAAAAAAAATTAGGGAATATTTTTGTTTTCTGATTTTTTAATTTAATATTTTTGATATTTAATTATGGAAAAATCAAAATTAAAAAATAAATAAAAGGTTAGTGAGGATAACACTATATAAACTCTATATATAATGGGTAATGTGTATCTCCATTTACATATAAAATAGTTCAGTTGATTTAACTTTTTGTGGTATAGTTTTTAAATGTTGACAGAGTAAGAAATTTTGTTAGAGAGAAGGTAAATAGTAGAAGGAAGCATTTTTGATTATCAAATTCACAATTTGAACGTTTACATAATCAATTAAATAAGTTTTATGACTGAGTATGTACTGTAATTGATTTATTTTGTTGGTAAAAATTATGGTAAATCGTAAATTTATGGTTGTTTGACGGACAAGAAGTACTGATAGAGAAATTTTATATTGATTTTAAGGCTGTAGTAAATGTACCCTTTTAATGCTTATTGCAGTGTAAAGAGTCATTTACACTCGAGGCTCATGTGTCGTGACTAAAATTTAGACTCAAATATTTCAAACAATAAAAATGTTGATAGTGTGCAATAGCAGTTAAAGTGACTAAAATGGGCTTCAACTATCAGCCTTAAATATTTATTAAATATTTATTATAAATATTTATTACAGAATATCAGCCTTAAATATTTATTACAGATTTATACACAAGTCCACAGATTATATGGTTAAATTTATAATTCAAATGTTTCATTTTAAATTTATTATATATATGTATATGTAATATTAAATATTTATGTATGTGCAGTACAATACACTTCTCATATTAAATTATGAATGAAGTATATATATTATATAATATAAATGATTGTGATTTATAATATTTATTATATTTCTTTTTTTTTAAAAAAAAAAACCAAAAAATTTCTTATCTTAATTTTCACTTTAATTTTTTTTTCTAATATTTCTTTTCTCATTTATAATAATTATTTGATTAATATAATCATAAATTTAAAAATTAATTCCGAAATATTTAATCATATATTAAAATTTTTAGTGATTTAAAAAAAACCATTACATATACTTTTTTTCACACAAAAAATTTAAAGACTTCCCCTATTTAAGTGTTAAAAAGCAAAAAAATATATATATATATTAAAAATTTTAAATTTATTATCTATAAAATAAAAATTTAGTATTAAAAATTTTTGTGGTTTTATATTAGATTAATCTAATCAATTCCTAAATGCAATTATACTTAATTATTACTAAAAGAAAAAAAAATTTAATAATTATAATTAAATATTTTACCTATAATAATAAATAATTATATAATTAATTTACTGTAGTAGTTTATATATATATATATTTGTCAAAAAATAAAAAAAGAATAAATATAATGTGTGATCTATTTAAATGTCCTTTTACTCCATTTTAGGATTAATTAAAATAAAAAATAGTAATAGTAATTAATAATGTTTTTGAAAAAACGAAAAATATATTTAAAATATGATATTTATATATTGCAATAGATATTTTAACTACTAGTAACACACTCAGAAACATAAAATTTCAAAATAAATTATAGATAAATATTGTTCCACTATATAAAATATTATATATAATAATTAAAAATGTAAGGTTTTCATCATTATTCCGGAATTATATATATATACTAAACAAAAAAAATTTAATAAATCTATAATTAAAATATATATTATGCAATTTATATAGGACACAAAAAAAAATCATTTTTATAGCGAGTGAGAAAATATAAGCAATTTTTTTTAAATATGTACTTAAAAATATTAATTTATCGAAGTGGTTAATTTAATTTATATGGTAAAAAAAAATATGTATTTTTTTAACTTACTTTAAATTTTATCAAAAATTTAAATTAATGTTTCCATTTAATTAGAAATATTATAGTTAATGAATATTATTTTTATTCCAACACTTTTATATAGTAACTTTAAAAATTATCTTTATATATTTAAGTAAATTGAGTTACTATCTTGAATTTATTAAATAATCGATTAAAAAATTTCCAAATTTACTTTTTAAATTGTAAAAATTGATTTTAAATGAATAGTATAAACGACAATGAAAAAAATTTCGCATTCGATATGATAAGAATATTAATTATAAGTATACTACTTGACATTAAAATTTTAATTATTAAATTTACTCTTTCCAAAGATGTATTAAAAAAAAAAGATTAATTTGTTTTTTTCAGATATTTTATAATCTTATTAAATTATACTATTTATAGATGTTATATTATTTCTCGAATTATTTAATATGTATAAATATTTTCATACTTTATATAGTTCATCTCAGAATATGATTTGTACAGTAAACAAATTTTCTAATTTATTTAAAATTAAAATAATTTTACCATATAAATTTCACTTACGATAAAATAGTGTATACTTTTTTTTATTCATAAATTAATCAATAAAATCAAATATCTAAAATTTAAATCAAAATTATATACATCACATAAGAAATCTTCCTTCTTAAATCAAAAAATAATAAAAATAATAATAATATCGGAGTAATGATAAACCACCGTCGTAAATTTATATTTGATAGTATAAAATTTACAAATAAAAAAAAAATTGTTTGCTCAACATCGATTCAGTTATGTAATAATAAAACTAACTAAAAACTATAGTATAAAATTTAAGAATACTCTTTAGACTTGTTACAGAAAAAAATAAAATATTAATAATATGAATGAAATTAATCAGTGTAGGGTAGTAGACGCAGTTTTTCTTATGTTATGTTGTTTAGAATATTTCAACAGTTTGAAAATTTTAATTTCTAAAATGAAAACGAAACTTTTTATAGCACTTTTATCAAAAAATTGTTTTAAACAGTTACAGAAAAATCAAAATATTAATATTTATCTTTCCAATAAATATTGTAAATAAGTTTTTTTTTTTTTAAATAAATAAGCCAATAAAAATTTTACGCAAAAAAAAAAATTAAAAGTATTTTCAATTTTTTTTTTTTCCATATATATTTTTGGTTTAGAATCAAGGAATTAAGATACATTCCTTCTACAATATAGAAGTAAAGTGATTATGGAAGGACTTAACTACTTTTCAATCGAATTTAATTCTTGCCTGTGCGATGTATCAGTTCAAAATTAAACTTCTTAAATTAATAAATTTCCATAAAAAAATAGGAAAGTGAGATCTAATGCCATCTGATTAAAAAGGTTGATAGTACAATAAATCGATTGATAGATTTTATATCTAATTTTCTGTTATAGTTATATAATGAATCATAGTGCAATAAATCGATTAATATATTTTATTTATAGTCTAACTAAAATATCTCTTTTACCATATTAAGTTTATACTGAGATAATAGAATTACCTTATTGAGGATCAGGATCCATTTTTATTGTACTAAATTTTCTTATCAAGAAATTCTTCCAATTTATATTGACTGTAAAATGCGATTTAAAAATGAATTTCCCTCATTGAATAAAATTTTGATACTTTAAGTAGTTACAATATATTACTAATATTAATCTTAATCAAAAATTTTGCATTGCAATTTCTCACTAATATAATTCAATTTCATTCCTGAAAATAATATAAATTTATTAAATAAATTTAAAAAAAATTTATTGATATTGATAAATACAGATATTATTATCATTTTAATGTTATTTTTTTACTTAAAATAAATACAGATTACAATATATGTTTATACATGCATTTCAATTAAAAAAACATATTTTATGAACAGGATATTAAATATTTTTATTATCTTTGTAGATTAAATTATTTTTTTTTGTTAAATGCATTTCTAATAAAAACAAGTGAATTAAAAAAATAATACATAAAACTAAATTTTTTGTAAATTTGGAAATATTTTCACTAGTTTTTTTTTCTTCAATAAATTAATTAAAAAATTTCTTTGAACTTGCTACATGTACTTATTTTGTAATGGATATAAATTTAATTTAATATATTGGTAAATTAATTTTTTTTTGCTTTACTTTTGTATAATTAAATAAAATGATAAGAAAAATTAATAGTAGATTTTATAAAAATATAAAATATACTATTAAATTGAATATTTTATAACTTATAATTATTATTTTTTTATAGAATAATGAGTTTTAAAAACAAATAAAATATATTGGTAAATTTTATAAATAATAATAATAATATTTTTTTAACGAATTTTTGTTTTTTTTTTTTCGCAGTATATGTATAAGTAATTTTTCACATGAAAAACTCTTCAGTTGAGTGTGAGAGCGGAAGTCACGTACGTCCCGGACGATCTAAAATCGATATTTCTATAACTCTAAGACCACGGAATGTTGGATCTGTTATTTGTAATCCTTTTGGATTATAAATTCTTTCATTCTGTGATGCTGTAAATTTTGATATTTTTCGTAGAGTCTGAAAATTATTATATATTCGATTTTCAGAAAATTTAAAAAATTTATAATTTATTTGTTTTTTTTTTTTGTAATTACTTTTTCATAATGTGTCTCTGTACACATATAAACTAAATAAGCAGTTATACATGCTAAACATCCTTCACAGTATGTACTACATGATCCTTTCTCAGCTTCAGCAAAAAATTCATTAAGTCGAGTAATTGTTGCTTCGAAAACATGTCGTTCAATCTAAAAAAAAAACATATCCAAAAAATGTAAATGCATAAATTTTCTTCACAACAATTTTTCGTAATTCATTTCTCGTTTGGGTGGGGGGAGATTATAAATTATAAGTCTGTGTTTATATTTTGAAAATTTCCATAACTCATTATTCATATAAATATTTCACTTAATTTTTAAAATTTTAATATAATAAATTAAAAATATTTTGGAAACTTACTAGGCCTTCTAATTCATTAGGTAATCTTGTATGAAATTTTACAGATGTACCTTCCGTATAATCACGTTGAATAAACACCTTTGTACAATTCACTGTTGTGAGTTGATGTGTCCCAGTTTGAGACATTTTTTTAACTTTTTCAGTTGTTAACTGAATGTTGACAAAATATTTGGCACAAAAATGAAAAAGAAATTTGCAGAAATTAAATTCTGGTACTTTTATTGATGATTATTAGACAGAACGTAAGTTTAGTTTACACAGTAAAGACTTTTTTAACAGCTGTGAAAATAGCGAATTTTTGACTGACACTTACATACTTTTTCATTTCGTTGTAGCGCAGTAGTGTTGCTAAACAAAAGTGTAGCGACAAAACCACACCTATGCTGTAGGCGCCATCTATTAGCATTATTTTATATTATTCGGTACCGCAGAAAAATTATCAGAAGAGGAAATTCAAGATGAAATATGCAATAGTGAAGTATTGGAAATATCATTTTGTGACATTCTATAATGAAATTGCCTTATATTTCCATGTACCGAGTTGAGTTGGGATTGAGTTGAAATAGAACGATCAATGATTCGCCCATTTCAACTCAATCCCTGTTTTCATGCACACTAATCCGGATTGAACTCGAGTTCAATCCGCCATGAAACTGCATAATACATAGTTATATGCAATACTACTACACATATTGTTCAAACTTGCATTTGTTTGTAAATTGAATCACATATTTATTTATTTCATTTTTATATTAAACTCCATGAACGTTAACTATTTCATTGAATTTCAAAACCAATTTAGCTATTTCATAAATGTGGAATGCCACGAATATGAAACTTTCAAAAATTCACTGTTTTTAATTAATTTAAAACAATTTATACTCGATTTTCTTGATTACAAATTTTAATTCTAATAAAATTATAGCAAAAAATAATCACTATGGCAAGTCTTTTCCAAATCAACTACAAAAATGTTAACACAACAATTCTGTTCATTTTATATGACGTTGTCGCCCTGTCGTCAATTTTTTTTTTGTGTAGATTATAAATTTATAGTAGAATAAACTTTACCATCGCGAGTTGTTTGACAGCCAACGCAAGCACCGAGCCACCAACCAAAAAAAAAGCAATAATGGCCGATTGTCTAACAAAATATTTAGTAGAAAAACTAAAGTGTTAAATAAAACAAAAATAAACTTTTCTTTCTTAAAATTTTATCTTTATTAATTTTCTGTTTTTGATTTTTTTTAATTTTAATAAACTGAAAAAGTGAACTGAGAACAAAACAAGAAATTTATTCAATATACCAAAATTTCTTTGTAGTTTTTTGTGTAGTGTTCCATTAGATTTGTTTTCAAGTGGTTGTTATCCTATAAAAAAAATAATTATAAATCTTATTTAACTAACAATAAAAAAATAAGGATTTATTAATTTTACTAGATTTTTCTTAAAATTTCAATTCATTGTGAAACTATGTAAAAAAATATTTCTATGAATTTTTATTGTGTCTATTAAAAAAAAAGTTTAGTTTTACAAAAGTTACAAAAAAAAAATTATTCAAGGTTTTGTTTCTACCTTGACAAGTGTTAGGTATACACCGATTCTGTGCAAATAAAATTTTTTTATTCAAATTAATTTTTACAAAAAAATTACCAAGGAAAATTGATTAACAACACAAAAAAATTGAAAACATTCCTGGAAAATATTATTATATTTCTTAAATTTATGATAATACGTGGATAAATTCAATATTTTTTTTTTTTTGAAGAAACACAATAAATTTTTGAAAACAGGTAAATTAAATATTTGCATTTTTCTATAAACTGAAATAAATAAATAAATTTTTTATTATTTTTTTTGTATGAAAATTCTTTTCGAATTGACAGATCGAAATTTTTGTTTAATTGACAACAGTAACCAAAAAAAAAATATTAAATTCTTCCACTTTATTTGAGAGATTCTTTTTAAAATTTTCTAAATTGTAGGTATATAAAAGTCAGTCCCTAAATAAAGGGATTCTAGTTTTGTGATTACTATAAAATGTCTATTTGATATTTTAATTTATACAATTTTTATATGTATGCTTGAGTATCTAAGTGGCAATCGTATTTTAAAGTATATAGTAACCGGAAAATCTAGATTTAGCAGTTATGAAAATTTAAGTTATAAGTAAATTTACTTAATTTTCATTTTTGATTTGAAGGTTATTGCAGAAGTATTTTTTTTAAAAAATTTTTACCCTTCGTGTCAACTGATGGGAAATAAAAACCTGATTATTAAATTTAAATAAAAAATTAAACTGTTTTAAAACTAAGTTAAAAATTTTAAAATGCAAACATTTTTACATGCTTTTTACAATTAAATTTATTATATTATTAATCAGATAAAAATTTTGTGGGAATATTTAAAAAACTCTTTTTATAGAAATTTCAAATTTGTATAGTATATTTACTTAAGTATTTAATTTAAATTCGTTTTGAATTCGTGATCCTTCATACCCTTCTTACATTAAAGCCAACCAATTCACTTTACTTTGTTTGTTTACTTGAAGCGTATACTTAAAGACAAATTTAAAATCTTATAAGAATCTCATTGCATCGTCCCAAGTCCCAAGTGCTGTCATTTCCAGTTTCTATCTGTTCATGTTTTTTTGAAGGTTATTGAATATTCTTCTTATTTTATTTTACCAAAAAAAAGGGTCATAACAAAATTTAGGTTATAATAAAATAATATTATATAAACCTTATTTGGTCCAATATGTGGTGCCCTGCAAATTTGGGGCCTTTCTGATGGGAGGAAGGGAAACGAGGGTTACTTACTTATTACTTAGGTAAAAAAAAATATTAACAAAAAATTTGTTGAAACTTCAAAAAATTTCACTTGATTAACAAATTCTTTTCTGACCTAAGACAATTATTGTAAATAAATTAATAATTTTCATAATAAATTGTTAATTTTTAAATAATTATACTTTACAAAATTTTCAAAAACAAGTTTCTACCGCTATTATATAGCTATCAAATATCAATTTAATAATTCAAATTCATTTCGTTTCCACACCATTTACCCCTTTTTTGTATATCTAACTTATGTAAATTGTTGATCAACGTCTAGAGGTCATTTTTCTGTTAAGAATTATGTAATTTTTGTATGCATATATAGTCAGAGAAAATGCATTGCATTTAATTAGAATTAGACAATCGACAATGTGATCAACAAAAATATACTATACTTACTTAGATAAAAAATTATATATATAAACAATGAAATTGTTTAAACAAAAAATTTTTAGGTTGTAATAATTAAAATTAAATAATATATAAATGAAATGTGATGAAATTCTAAAGTTATAATATGACATTGCAGATTGGATTTCAGTACAATATCGACTGGTTAAATGGGGGAAATGAAACATTATTAGTCTCAAATTTAATTGTAAATGATGAGGATATTCTCAATTAACTTAAATACAATTTTTTTTTCATTGTTATGACGGGCAATTCTTGTTTTTTTTTTGTTATTATGAACAGAAAATTTGTTTTTGTTTGTTAAAGTTAGCAAAATTTGAATTTTGATTAATTTTTAACTACTTATATACTACAGTTTTTGTTATTTGTTTATCATATTTTTTTAAAGGTATAATTTAGATAAATAATCAGAAGCATCACAATGTTGATTTAATAATTAAATTTATATTTAAAATAAGATTAAATGTTATTAAAAGAAAAATTACTGGTTCTTACCAGTTTTATTGGATTTTATAAATATAAGTAAATTAGTTTTAGTATTAAGTATAATTAAAGTTTAATAGTCTAATGAAATGAAGGAATATAAAAGGTTTCAATTTGATATTTTACTACTCAGATCAAATTAATTTATTTGATGTTTTCTTAGTCGAGATTGTAGGTATACCAATTAGGCTGCAATTAATGTCCTCTCCCCATAAAATATTCAAATTCATTTCGGGTATATAATGGTAAATAGTCTGCTACTAAGCAAATTTGCACAAGATTTAAATTAGGTACTTACTTATTTATTACATTATACAAAGTATACTTTACTTACTTAGTACTTATACCTACATATATTAATTTTACGTAAAATACTTTATTAGCAAAAATTCTTATAATTTTATGTATAAGTTAAGTATATATAGAAAATTTGCTCAAAAATTTAAATTCTTCGTAATAAAATTTGAATATACTTATACTTAAGTACTTATAAAAACTATTCGTTATTTTCGAAACCCTGTTGCGTTTTTTTGATGAATGACCTATTAAGTATAAAATAATAATAAGTAATTGCTTCTATAAATTTATACTAACACCTCCATAGCAAATAACAATTTATAAAAATTAATAGATTTTTATATTTATTTTCTGACTTTTTGACCTTTTTTGCTTTTCAAATCAAAGAAATTTCATGAATTTCATTTACTTATATTATTTTGAAGTACATAAATTTAATTCCTATTAAAATATTTTCTCTTTAAATTTTTTTTTACGAAAAAAATTAACCTTGACCGATGGCAAATAATATAATCATTCTCGGTCAATTATTGTTAATTTATAATAATATTAAATTTATTTATATAAATGTTAAATATGTTTTTATGCTTTGCAAAGTGTGAAGCTTTTGATTTTTATTTTATTATTAACAATTGAAAAACTATCAACTGAAGCACAATTAAGATAGTTATAATTTGTATTTACAAAATGATGTTAACTATTTTTTTCGTAGGAAGTAAGTATATAATAATAAATAATAAAAAAATCTGTAGGTTTTTTTTTGCAAATATATAAGTAAATATATAAATTTACATAATATAATTTTCAAGTACATACACACAAAAATATATAAAATTACTTACATAATTTCAACAAAATTAATACATGTTCTGAATTGACAAGAAAATTTTGTGTCTACGAAAATATATACGTATCTTCATTTGTGCAATAAATCTTTCTTACATAAATTTTAAAAACTCACAATTTTTCATTTTATTATATACTTACTTAATATCCTTTAAATTTCTTTAAAAAAAATGTTACTTAATACGTGATATATTCCCTCCTTATAAAAATTCTGTTCAATGTGAAAAATTTGTGAGAAATTATATCTTTTAATAGGAAAATTCTCTTTTTACTTTTCCATTCATAAGAATTATTTTCATGAAATCTTCTTTCATTCAGAATTTTTTTAAATATTTTCAAATCAAATTGGTCTTTTTTACACTTGGAATTGGTCTTTCCTAAAATTACGTAATTTCGTAATTTTACATTATATACTATTTAAATTGGTCCTTTTATTGTAATTTTAGATTTCTAATTGATCATTTTTCCAAATCAAATTTGTCATCTTTTCTAAATAAAAATGTTTTTGCTATTCTCAAATTCTCCTTTTTCAATAAAAAGACTAATTTGGCCTGTGTTACATGTCTATGTGGAAAGTACATACAGAAAACTATTAAACTAAGTAATTGGAATTAAATTGTGTTAGAATAACACAAAAAAAAAGAAGAAAAGCACCATATCCAAACACACCCTGATGATAATATAATATAATAATTGATTATGATTTCATTTATTTTAATTGAGAGTTCAATCATTTTGGGGGATCAAATTTTTTAAATGAAAATCAATTGATTTATAAACATATATTTTTATGGGGGAAGAAAACAAGGTTTGTTTTTCGTTTGATCCTTTCAAAAATTTTACAAGGAAATCCAGTTTATTAGGATGATAAGGGTAGGGCAAAAAAAGCTAGTAAATAATAATTTAGGTCAAACTGATTTTGTTTTTGTGGAAATGTATAGGTAAAATATGGATCAGCCAATAAAATTTTGACAATTTACCTGATTTTTTTAACTGAATTTATATTATTAATGATAAATTGCGTGTTTTAAAAAAAAATGGGTTTTTCACAAATTTGAAATGTCTTGGAAAATTTTACAAATCACTAAAATATATAGATCATAATGATTAGCTATCATAGTGAATAGGTTCAATATTTTCGTTTATAATTTGTAGAATTTTGTAGAAATTAATATTTATATTTTTTGATTTCATAAAGTTTTTTAGTATACCTTACTTAGACTAAGTAGTTAGAACATACTTAAATAGGGGAGGTTCATTTAACATTAAAGCATAGTTAATTAGATTAATTGGAAGATAAGATTTGCTGTGAGGATTCATGATATCAGTCCAACTTGAGCCCAGTCTGTCAGAATTTTCATTCTTTTTATAATTTTAACTTAATTTTTAGCAAAAACATTAGGAATAACTTCAATTAAAAGTATAGCTACAATTTAGGTCAATTTAGCCAGCTATAAATTCATCAAAACAAGCAAATTACTTAATGACTATCAATTTTTACTATGATTTTATTTAATTATGACAACATTTCGCATTTAATAAAAACGTAATAATAAAATTATTATTTTTTTCGCGATGTTCCTGTTTATTATGTAAACGTGTACGTCTACTCATAAATTGAACCTTGCCCACTTTTTTTTTTCTAAAATAAATCTCCTGTCAGATAATATAACGAAGAAAAATTTGTCATCTAATGTTTAACAAATTATTCCACCATTTATGATATTAATCTCATTAATAAATCAAATTTCTGTTAAATTTCTATTATTTTGTATTTTTTCTAGCCAAAAATTTTATAAATTTTTTCAGATTTTTTTATATGATGATATAATTTAACTAATTAAAGGAATTAATGTCCTTTCGTGGCTTTTGTAAAATATATTTTATACTTATACAAAAATTGTAATAAATTTTTACACCTTTACAAAATAAATAATATTAAGTATATTTTGTTTGGGTAAATTCCGTCATGTGACCATGAGATGACTTCATCCGGGTTGGCACATGTTATACGTTAGGTAAAAAATTTCTGTATAAACATTAAAATTCTTTTTTTTTTTTGTGCTGTACATAATTAAAAATTAACAATAAAAATAGAAAAAATGTAATCAAAAAAAATTATAGACAAAAATATTTTTTAAATATAATTTTTTTTTGTTATACCACAAAAATTCCTTCTTACCTAACATAATTTTTTCTATGTTTTTTTTTTCACTTTTGTTTTAAATAAAATTTGTATATAAGTACTTAGGTAATTATATTTGGCGCAAATTATTATAAATATATATTTTAAAATATTAAAATTTTTGGCTATGTTATATTAATTTGTTCTGTTGACAGCCTACAAAAAATATTTTGGTTTTAAACATTAAATATAAAATACAAAACAATGTCACACACCTTACAAAAAATTCATAAATTTTCAATGTTTTATAAATGTTAGAAAAAAAAATGTTGTGTATACTTGTGATTGACCTTGGAAATTTCTCCCTTTTTTCTGTAATTTATTTGATTTGCCAAATGAATTTAAATTTTATATTTCAAAGAAATGAAATTAAAGAATTAATTAAATTTTATGATTATGATAACTACAGAAATTTTTATTAAGTTAATTATAGAAAAAATGAAAGAATCGGAATTTTTTGTCAAAAAGGGGAAGTTTCAACGCCGATAACTTTCATGTTTTGATAGCAACAACACTGACCTAAAAAAATAATTCTTATCTTATATGTATTGAAATTCAAAAAAAGTGTGTAAATCTCATGTTACCAACAATAAAAATAATGTTTCCCTAAAAATGTTTAAAAAAAAAAATTGTGTTAAATAAATTTAAATTTTAGTCAACATTTATCAATGATTCACGAAATTTATATTTAAATTTTTGTATAATTTTAATTAAGAAGAAAAATACAGGAAATTAAATTAATTAAGAATTGTTGAAATTTTGTGTACGATAAGAAAAAATTTCTATAATTAAAGATTTCAAATCAAAATTTCTTATCTCTTTAATTACTTGGAAGTTGAATTGAAAATAAACTGCAAAATTTATAATGAAATGCTTGAGTTATTGAGTTGAGTTAAGAAATGAAATGCGTTTTTGAGAAGCAAATAATATTGAACAAAGAATTACAAATATTGACAATTTCTCAAGTTAATGTATACCAAAAATATTGATTAATTTTAAGTTCTGAGTAATTTAAAGCTTGAAACTGAGGAAAGAAACAAAAACAATTGCTCAAAAATCTAAATATTGAACAATTTTAAGCAAATATTGAGCTGTTAGCGAAGTTTTGAAATATAGTTGGTAAATTAAAATTACACTAGGAGCATAAAGGATGAATCAGTGTTCTACATTAATTAGAAAATTTATTTAATTAATTTATAATTTTTAAAATTTAATTTCAATTTATCAAAACTTTTTAATCTTCCGACCTTTAATTGCTTATTATACAAATATTTTTCTACAAAATTTTACACAATTTTCCTAATTATTTTAAATATATACAAAACAGAATAATCTATTTTTAATTTTTTTTAAGAATGATGTCGTTTTTATTTCAAAATGATCAAAACTATTAAAATATTCTAGTTAAAATTTCTATTTTTTCTAATTTAAAACGTAATTGAAAAATGAAAACAAAAATTTTTATATATTTTCTAAATAAAATCAAAATTTAATTACATAAAATTAAAATATTTTTTATTTTTGTGTTTTACAAATAATTCGGTCATTAACATTAGATACGATGGCGCGATGTTTTTGGTTAATTTCAAATTTTACAATTTTTAAGTTGCTTCATTTAAATTAATTTATAATCAAACAAACAAAACAATAAAGTTTTCAAAATATAAAATTTTATATTTTAAATACTAACTAAAAGTGTCCTCACGACATTCGCGTGTTTATTAAAATTCTAATGATATTACACATTAAACTAAACAGAAATATAATAATGAAAATATTCATTGCCACAAAAACAAATATTGTTGCCAAAAAACGTCATAATTTTGCTATTTCATAAAAATAGAATAAAAACATAAATAATAATAATTCGATGCTACACACTCAAAAATGTTAAAAAAAAAAATCATAAGTATATAAATTTAATTATATTTATTTAAAAGTTTTTTTTTTTATAAGAATAAAAGTTGTCATAAATTCTGAAATAAGAAATGATAAACAATTTCTTGGAAAGAGTAAATTTCTATCTTTATTTTAAATCAAAATGAAATTGTCCTCAAAATCTAATAAATTAAATGACTGACAGTAGAACAGATTAAGATAGATAGAAAATTTACATAAAAGTCCTATGCACCTAAATAATAGTAAACAAGGAATAAAATAAGATGCAATTTTAAGATAATAAATTTAATTTTTACAAAAAAAATTTCCATTTCTCAAAAATTATTGCTAAAATATATATTTACATGTTACAAAAGGTGAAGTTGATTGAATAATAAATGTAATTACAAATGCAGTAAAGATTATATACTGCATCCATATAAAATATAAAGTGTATTTAATTGCATTCATATTTTATCAAAGTCGGATATTCACCAGACGGATGAAAATACAGCAAACTGGAATTTACTTTTCATGTAAGGATTGAAGAAACAAATTATGAAAAATTTTATTTTAAATATACTTACTTGTCCGTCGAATTCTAATAGTGTGAGTAGTGAGGTGATATGTGCCAGGGTGTATCTCACGGATAATTTTCTTTGGTTTTATAATTACAGCAATTTGGGTTACGTATATAAAATTAGAATCAATATAAAATAAATAGCTCCTAAATGGCATTAGAATGTCGGGAAAACCTTTAAAGAGGTAGGTCTAGGCCTACATTGGGCTGTTGTGCCGAAAGAAAAAGAAGAAGATTAGATTAATTGCTTGATCCTTGATGAGGACTGATATCTACTAAGTATATATTTTTTTCTACATCTACAAGGACCAAAATTTTTACAAGACCTAAAAAGAATCAATTTTCATTGTAGATGAAAATTATATTTATCGAAAATATAGAAATTTAGTATTTAATTAAATTGCCAAATGAAATATTTTTGTTTATTTAAATCTTCTGCTATAAATGTAAAATATATTTGCCAATTAAATGAAAAATCATCTATATATAAGAATAGGTATATCTGAGTGAAAATACTGCTTTATTTATTACGTCATATTTTTCTGGCACTTGCTCTACAATACATAATGCCTTGGTGTGTGGTACTCTGATTGTTCTACATTATAATTTTCAAAAAAAAAAAATATTAGTAAAATAATGAAATATAAATAATTCACATGTGTTGAAAAACAACTAAAACAAAAATTTTTTTTTAAGATATAAAATTAAGTATATTAGTACTTATTTGTTTATAAAATTATAAATATTTCAAGAATGTCGAGATCAGCTGATTTTTATTAATGACATGCTGCTCTGCTATTAGTATATTTTATATGAAATTTTGTCTGATAAATATTCTAAGTGATGTCAGTATTTATAAAAATATAAAAATGAAAAAAAAAAAAATAAATAAAATATTCTTGTTGTGAGGTCATAATTTTATTACAAATTTTTTTTGTGGGAGAAAAAATAGAATGATCAGTAATTTTCTTCATTATGGAATAAAAGAAGATATACTGCAGAATAATGAATCACATTTTAATATTGTCTATTATTAGATTATATTTCATTAATGACTTTTGTCTGCTTTAACATAATTATAATCACATAAAAAAAAACTATTTAAAAAAAATAAATGTTATGATTACTTATTACTTATTACATTATAGTTTTTACGCCCACAAGACATGATTTTATTATGGGAGTATAGAAAAGTATCAGGAAGAATATTTATGTTTATCTAAATATATTATACATGATTATTTACATGACCTGAACTTAATATAAATTAATTATGTGCAGGATTTTTTAATTAATCTTATATGATAACATTTATCCTAAAGCATTGTGACAAGAATTTTTGATTATAATCAAATAATTGAAGATAAATCTGGGGAATTAAGTTGAATTTTAGTGAATTGTAGCTAACATGTACTGATTTTTTTTTATTAAAATTTAAAATATTAGATTGAATGTTGTAAAAAATTAAGTAATTAACCTTAACATCATTTAATTATTGAACCATAGGGAAAAGAAGAAACATTCTATATGTAATCAGTATGCAGCAGGAAATTTTAGACTGCCTGTGAGAGTAAAATTCATTTCCAACTTTCAAAAGATTTTTCTGACTCGTAAATGAGATTTACTCTGACGACTAAAATCCTTTATAGCTGTCAGAGAATTTCATCGCGACTCGTAAGTAATGAAGTTTTCATAAACTTTAGAATAGAAATTAGATTTTTGATTCAATTAAAATCTATTCCATCTGACACCCATATTTCAAGTGTTCAATATTAAATTAATATATAAATGTAAACAAGTTTTTTTAACATTGAAAATTTTGTTAAAAATTGTGTTATACCATAGACATAATTTAAAAATTTAACTATTACGTAAATTCAGAAAAAAAAACATTTTTATAAGATCAACAAATGATTTTACGTTTTCGGCAATCATAAATAAACCAAAAAAAAAAAAATTACTTTATGCATGAAGGAAGGCAACAAATTTAACATAACAAATTATAATTTAATGAATAATTGACATCGAGTTAATATATAAATGAAATCAAATTTTTGAAATATATTTAAAAAAAAAACCTTTTTTTGGGTAATTTCCAATAATATTGTCATCAATTTCCTAGAAAATAACAAATAATAAAATTGATCCGAAAACTTTATATATATATATATTATTATTATTATTTTTCTCTATTTCATTTTGATTATTCATTGAATTTTTTGTATTTTGAACCAATGAAAATATTTTCATTTTAATTAAAATAATAATTTTATGCATTGACATCTCTTTTTGATAAAATTAATAATATAATGATGTTGGATTTTCTTGGATGATGATGATGATGATAATAGTTTTGTTTTTGTTTACATAAAAAGGAAAATTTTTATGCAAATCTAACTATATTTTCTTTCTTTCTTTTTGTAGATTGAAAATATATTATTTTCATTTTCAAATTATTATAAATTCTCATTTTCTTTTTTGACTGAGAAAAATAATAATCAATAAAATAACAATTTTCCATGACCCATAAGCAGATACATAATGTACTTGTACATTGTATATATATAAAATAATCTAAAAGAGATGCAATAAAATTTTTTATATAATATTATTTTATTTAAATTATACAAATGATATGCCCACATTCTCTTCTATCCTGCTATAATGTAATAATATTATGTTCTTAAAAATATTTGAAAGAATGAAAATGAAAAAAATGAAATTGTATATATAAATCACATAAAACATTTTTTTTTATTGCAGAGAAAAATGTTAAAAAATTTGTATAAAAAAAAATACTTTTACATATTTCACATAAAAAATGTATTTATCTTATTTATATATGTAACATGTATATGTATACGTACTTCTTAGCAAATGGATTTCCAAAATGAAACTATAGTCTGAATGTCACCTGGCTTGAGTCCAACAGAATTTAAAACAAATAAAAAAATTGTATTTAATGTTTTAATTTTTTTTAGAAAATTACAGAATTTTTTTTGTTAGGAATTTTAATGTAATTTTATTTTTTTAGTTGCTATATTTAGATCAAATCTGATAATTATTTGTTAGTCCTAAAAATTTTTTTAGTCAAATTGTTTAATATATATTTTTGCAATAAAAAAATAGAAGTTTCTTCTTCTATCACAAAGGGAAGAAGGAGGCTTTTATGTTGATTATTTTCATGATTTTAGATTTATACCATTAAGATCATATTATTGACATAAATAGTATCTTTATTATTATGGTTAATGCTGGTTTTAGGCTGTGCATATTATAATTAACATATAACAATAATATGGTATACGGATTAGTATACTAATTGGTCAATTTCTGTAGTTTTGTAAATATTTTACTACAATTTTTCATTAAAAACTCCGTTTGACCTGTCGAATATTGTGATTTATAAGACCATTCTACGAAGACCCTAATAATAATCTATGGATAAAAACCATAAAAACTGTTTCCCTTTTAAATTAATACACCTTATTCTGAAGCTTACAATCCTGATCTTATTTTTGTAAATTCCCTGTAAATCTTGTAGATCATATGACATCACATTAACTTGATTTTTACTATCGTTTAATGATGTTTAAAATGCATGACGATTATACATTATGCTAAATCAAATATACTGCCACTCTCATATCCCTAAAATTTGTCTTCTATGCATAAAAATTGCTCCGTTTCATTTCGATATTCTTTAAATTTATCCTTTTATTAAATTTTATACATTTCAAATTTTCAATTTTCAAGGACTTTTTCTATATATATAAAATGAAAAAAGAAAACCAAAATTATATTTCTGTATAAAATGCTATGATGCCTATCACTGGTATACCAAAAAAAATTAAAATTGAAAGTAAGTAAATATTTTATTAATAAAAGGATATTGACAATTTCCACCTTTTTTTTTCAATTGCGTTTCCTGAAAGTATGTATATTTATTATTACACTAAAATAAAAGTAAAAACATTGAATATACTTAAGTATATATTATTTATATATATATATATAAATATAATTCAGAAATTTCCATTTTTAAAATCGAAAATATTATATTTTTTTTATAGATTTTTCATAATTAATTTGTTGCCTTTTATATTATGTACGTGTATTTAATGTTTTATTGATCAATTTTTTATATATTTTTTGGGCGCGTCTTTTATATATCCTATACCTACATAACCAAAAAATATAAAAAGGAAGTAAGTATAAGTATATATACTTAAAGAAATAAGAAGAAGGTATATACTTAAAAAAAAAAATTATTTTAAGAATTTTCGATACTTATTTTTTGAATAATTTTAAATATGAAATTGGTTTTCTTTACAAGAAATAATATAAAAAACCTACATAAGTTTTTTTTTTATGTTTCTAAGAGAATTTATTTTATTTGATTTGATGTGTGTACGATGATGGTTATATAGGGAAGCCTATTCATAGATAAGTTGTATATATAAATATTTATTGATTAGAAAGTGAAAGTTGATCGATTTTGATTAGTTTTTCAAATCACGTTCAAATGCTTTATTTTCTATTATATAATAAATATATAATATAATAAAATAGGGTTTTAAGTATAGATATAACAAATTTTCAAATATTTTTAATCAACAACAAAAGAAAAAAAAACGTATAAAAATGTCTCTAAGGAAATGTATAATAAAATTGGTATACTTACTTGGAAGTTTTGTTTTTAGTTAGAATTGTACTTAGGCTTTATGGATTTGATAGTGTTTAGAGAGTAAAATATTAAATTTTTGAATTTTTATTTTTTTTATTAAATTTTATTATCCATTTTTGGAATGGAAGTCTTTTATTCGACTTTAATAGTTTGTTAGTGTTGTTTACCATAAACTATAGAATCTTTTAGATATTTGTAATGGACAGTTCGGTCACAGGATATGACAAATTAATAGAATTTTCTTCTTGTAGAATGTAGATATGTTTCTTTGTCAATAGAAAGAAACAATTAAAGATCTGAAAATATCAAATTTTCAATTAGAGAAATTGAAAACCAATTGGTTTGTAATTTTTTCTGATAGAATTGATTGGAAGTTTATAAAATTAATGAGATTGGTAATTGAAATTTTGATTAATAGTAAAATAACAAGGATAAATAGCAGATTGAAAAATGTCAATAATATGATAAGAAAAACGGATATAAACTTGAAATATTTCGACCATAAGAGTAATAGGATATGAGAAATGGAACAAAACCGTCGATGGGAGAGCCATAGACTTTGATATGAGGAAGATAAAACATCCTTTATCCCTTGAAACAGTTCCTGTTCGAGTCTATTTCATAGATACATCAAATGTTTTTTGAAATTCTATAATACCCGATAATATAAGCTTTTATTATTTAAGTTATGACAATTTATTGCTAAAATTGACCAGAAAATAATGCCTAAATATATATAAATTATAAAAATTGTTCCAATTATTACTCAATTTGTCTATTTTACTCATTTTACACCATCAAAATGAAATATTTTATATATATATCAAGTATTATATAGTAAATAAAAATTATAATTCTAGTATTTCCGATATTTTTTTTTTGCTCCAATTACATTATTATATTTCCATAATACTTATACTCATTTTATATTTATATACAGATTACTTAAATAAATAAATATAGTTTTCACTTTTATTTAACAATTTTAACATTGAGATAGAATGGAATGCATGCGCACCAGACTATAATTCAAAAAAAAATTTAACAAAATTATTATACCATATCAGATTCACTTAACATAAATTCTTTTTAATAAATGCCATAATGGTTATAATCATTTTATGTATTTCAAATTCAAATCACATTAATTTTTTAAGTAACATATAGATATCAGTATTTTAAAAGCAGACAAAAATATAGTTTTGTGTGGAGTTGCCAGTAATTTTATATTTAATTGGAATAATTTTTGCTGTATAAAATTGTAGTAGAATTTTATTGAACATATATAAGTATAAGTACTAACTTTGTTTTGAAAGTAAATATAATTAATTAAAATTACAAATTAATCAAATCTTCGTCCAATAACTCATCTAGTCTAGTTACAGACAACTGATTAATATAAGTACCTATAGTTTAACAAAATTCTTAAGACAGCTATACATCTAATTAACGAAGTTATTGCATAGAAATGGAAGCCATTAAATAGAAGTCACAATTATCATTATCTTCATCTATAATAGCATATATTTTGCCTGAAATGAATTTCAATTTTATCGAGAAATATAATCTCTAATCCTTTGAATTTTGAATTTAATCCGTACGAAAAATACTATGATTTTTACTTCGTACTTAGTATATTATTACTTGATTTTAATGATATTACACGGTAATACTAAGTAATATATACATATGTATAATTCCATTCAAAGTCAAAATAATGAGACCATGTGATGAATATTAGGAATTTTAAATTATATTTATATAATGTAAAGTAAATGCCAATTATTCAAGTCATATTTTATTTTATTTTTATAGTTTTTATGATTATTTTGTTAACATTCCAGTGATTAATTTTCTTCTCTTTTATTTTTTGGCTGACATTTGGGTGGTAAAACGCGTTGGTAGCTGAATATAATAATATAATTTTTTTTTTGGTATTAAATAATTTATTTTATTTACTTTTCAAATTGTTATTTTTTTGGCAATTGTTATATAAAATTATTTGAGTTAAATTTAAAAAATATAATTTAAATGCTAACTTTGTAATATAAATTTACAATTGAAATACAGAATGTATTGGAATGTTAAATAATCTGATATAAGAAGAGACTATATGGAATTTAAAAATTTTTTAAACTGTCAATTTAAAGATCAATTTCATAAATATACTTCGGTAATGGTTTACCAATATTTTATGATGTTATAATGATGATTTCGCAGTTTTCGTCTTTACTTTTAACATTTTAACTGAAGTTGTTAATTTGATCAATTTATTTATTTATTATTATTATTAATAATTATTTTACATAATCTCATAATTTTTTTTGTTTAAACTTTTTCAAGTTATATAACTAGTTTAAAAGTATAAAAAAAAAAAAAAATATTGTGTAAGATTTCTGTCAAATTTTACATCCAAATTCACAAAATATTTAAGAAAAAAAAATCTGATACATAATTCCACTAATATTTAATGGTTTATGGAAATTTCATTATACAAAATTCATCGTAAGGGAAAATTAGAATTGTGAAAGATTGTATTACATTTTACGTTTATAGTAAATACAATTCAAATTTTCTCTGCTTGAAATTTCTCTGCAATGAATTTTTTCTATTATAAATTTTTACTTCTAGCAATAAATTGTCCATATACGCACTGTAATTTATCTGTTAATTATACTGTAATCTGAAAAAATTAATTATATTATTTCGTAAAACTATGAAAAAAACAAAATTGCGTAAATTATAATAACTTGTGGCAAATAATTATGATTTTAACAGTCACCTATGTTTAAATGTTTATATAATTTTCATATACAAAAAAAAAGTATATTATACAGGTTTTAAGTGTTCTTGAAAAATGTTTTTAAATTATATTATTAATGCACTTGAATAAATATAGTCAGTATTTTTATTAGTATAGTTTAGTAGAATCAAAAAAATATTTCATATACATTTAATATTTGTTTGTAAATAAATAATTTACTCGATTACATAAATATAAAATAAAAGTTTTTTTTTAAACAAGTTTTGAAGAATTTTTATTTTCATTGTATAAACACTTTAATATTTAATATAAATTATCTTGCACTTTATTTTATAAAAAAAAAAATGTCTCGCTTACAGCTACACTTTTTATCCGTCATTTATCACATATAAAGTTGACAATGAAAATTTTTTTTATATATAATATATTTGAAAGGTTAAATTTAGTAAAGTGTGTAATATTTATGTTTAAATTGTTTTTAATTAGAATTTTTTTTTTCATGTTTGTTTGTATGTTGTTTTTTTTTAATATTGAAATAAAATATAGTTCAAGTTCAGATAAATTAGTCGAGAAATTACAGAGAATGCATAATCAAAGCTATTTATAATATAAGTTTAATATGATTTACAATATTCGTACAAAGTATATAAAAATTATATTTAATTGCATTGATGATGATAATATTTCAAATATATTAGTTGCAATGCAATGTTCAATAATTAGATATTTCTTAGCTATTAGAATAATTTAATTATAATTTATATAAACGGAAAATTTTATGACAATTAATTAATAGAAATAATCAACGTTAATTTATGTCTAAAGTTTCATTATTTCAGGTTTTTTTTTTTGATGCTAGTCAATATGGAATTTCTATTTTACTATTTTCAAAGTCAAATTTTATATTTCTATATGATTAGATAATCTCATCAATAATTCATCATTTTTCTAAACTATAATGACGAAAATTTAATGAAATGAAGAATTTCATTTGGAGAAAAAATCATTTCTCGAAATTCAGTAGTGGAATCACATAAAGTGATTTGTGACTATCAACTATTACATTTTACAATTTTGCATAAAAATTTCTTTGCAATAGTATATAACATGTGATGGTTGATTACTAGTCACAATTCCACTATGATTCCAGTACAGTTTTCAAGTCAAAATCGTCCTTTTGTCTCAATTTTTCATGTACTATTTATATACTATAAAATGGACTTTATTGACAGAATTTTTCAATTCCAAACCAGGATTTTCAATTTCTTCCATTATATATACGAGAAAAAAATTAAAGAAAATGAACTTTTTGGATTGTGTATATTGTATAACATGGAAAACAGGTGACTTGACATATGTACTTAACATGAGAATTTTTCATTTAGAAAAATTTATATATATAAAATAATAACTCAAAAATATTATTCAATAACATAAACAGAAAAATGTCAAAATTTGTTATGGCAATTTACTTTCAATAATTTATATCTAAATAAAATCAAATATATGTAGGTATGTTATAGGTATATACGTGGCTAAGAATATTTTAGAAATTTTAATAAAATAAAAATATTTATCAAGTATCTTTTTTATTGTTTTTAAATAAAATATTCTAATACCAATTTCTTTTCAGACACACTTTCTTACACCCTCCATGGTGTAGAAAATGTTTGCGTTCTTTTGACTACACCTTCTACACTTTCTACACCTTTTTTAAATCGGCGCCTAGAAAAAGTGTACACTTTTCTACACCCTCAAATTTGAAGGTGTAGAAAGTGGAGATGTAATTAATTTTTTTTTTTAACTTTTTAAGGTGGAAATATATACTATTCGTCAATTAAATAATGTTTTAATCGCAATTTATGAAAAAAAGTATAACAATTTAAAATTATAAAGAATTTTGTCAGGGTGTAATAAAAGTATGTTTAGTTTTTTTCATACCTTACACTTTCCTACACTACAGATTTTTGACAATTCCCACCATGGTGTATGGTGTGGAAAAAAAATTTCTGAAAAGAAATTGGTATAAGAAAATAAAAAATATGGAATATTTTGTTTAATGTGTTATGCAAATTTAACATTGAAACAGCTGTTAAAAATTTTTTATTAAAAAAATTATTTATACTTATTTTGTTTTGCACAATTTCTGACGAAAATTTTTGGAGACATCTAAAAAAAATATTCTTAGAAATCAAAAATTAAAATCTTGAAATTTTTAAAATGACATAAATTAGTAAAAAATAAAAAGCATTTCTGTAATCTTTAATATATTTGTTTACAACATTTTCTTATAATGGTATATTAATAGATTTTAATAGACTTTTTCTAATCTCTTGAGTAGAGTTTCGATTTCTTTTTTAATTTCATTTTTTTTATTACCCAACAAAATTGAAAATTTTCTTTGATGAAATTTGATTAATTTTTTATAGAATTTTAATAATAAAAAACAAAAACTGAAATTAAAAGAAAACTTTATAGTATACACTTAATAAATTGTCGAAAATATTAAAGTGATTTAATTATTTATTCAAAAACAAAGTTAAACGCCAGGGGAGAATCATATCGACCCTTTTTATTGCATATCTAAATGTAAACAGTTTTTTATTTTATTAAGCCGGAAATGCATTCAAGTGGAGTATTAAATTTCATAGGAAATAAAAATTATATTTACAAATACTTGAAAAAATGTAGGAGATTATCTAATTTCAACATCAATGTGGAGTTTTAATTCTATTTCGTTAAATACTTAATAATAAAAATGTTAATTTTTTTAAATAAAGCAAAACAAAATTTTTTTTGGAATATTTGTTTACAAATTATTTAAATAAAAATTCCATAAATTATTAAAATTTCACTAGAAAAATATTTATAGATAATGAAAAATATATTACAATATTTTTTTTTATTTATTTATAGCTAATTTCTGCGAATACAAATTATATTATAAACATTAGACATTTGTTATCATTAATTAATTCGTTATCATTCTCAGTTATTTTTTATAAAGATTGAAAAAACAAATTTGATTGAACTAAAGATTAATTAGAGTTTAAATTAGTGTGGTAGGATCAAGATTATCATATTTCTGAATTGTTTTGAAGCAGGTAAATTGTAAATTCTATCGCGCATATATCTGATTGTATAGATGTATTCAATTACTATAGTTTTGAAAGTGATGTAGATTAAAAATACTGAATATAAATTATAAAAATTCGTCTATATATAAATAAATTGAATTTTATAGATTTAATTTTAGATTATTCTAAATTCAGTATTTTGAAATTTTAGTAATTTCAGTTTCTAATGGACTTTTTTAGTTAAATTTTGCATAAATTACTTTATTTAAAAAAAATTATTATTGACTTTTATCAAAATTACGTTTTGATAATCAGTTTGGGTGAATAAAACTGATAAAATAAATTGTTGTAGAAATAAAATAATATTCAAAATTTTGTTGAAATGAAAATAAATATACTTAAAACGTGTGTTTGCCTTCCTATACTGAAAATGTAATTTATAACTTATAAATTTTTCTTTCGAATATTTCAAGAATTTTCTTTCGAATATTTCATACTATATCCGAATTTTCTGACATTAAATACAATTTTAATCCTTAGGCTCTTACCAGGATTAATTTCATAAATCAAAAAACAAAATTTTTATCCAACCTAACCTAGTGACAAATTTAATTTCATTAAATATATTGAAATTATTATAAAATTCGAATCAAATTCTCTGGAAATTTATAATAAATATGTAATTATGAAAAAAATATGTACAAAAAAATTCTTTATATAAAACTGTTTACTGTAAACACATATATACTGTAAACGTATATATATTACATAAAAGAAAATATATTTGAAATTAAATATATTTTATTTTGATTCTTTCTGCTTTTATGAACCTTTTTCCTTAAACCATAGCAACATTAGCAACCCCTACACACATTAGGGCAGCAGCAGTAGCAGCTGTCCTTCCCATCCGTTTTTTTTTATTTATTTTCAAGTTTGTTTATACAAAAAGTTACACCCACAACGGCAACAGCTAAACAAATATAAATTTTCATTATAAAAACACGGTAGGAAATGTTTACATAAAATATTATAATAATCATAAATTCTGCCAAAAATTAAATTAAATTAAATATTATCAATTATTTTTCCAAAAAAAAAAAATATAAAATAATTTTTCTATGGAGGATAAAAAATTTGATGTCACAAATTTTTTGGGTATATTAACAAAAACGTTTTGTAGCCATCAAAAAATAATAATTATAAATTCCTTTTGTAGCCCAAAAAAAAAAAAACTGAAATTGTATTTTATAGTTTGTCAGTTTTAGAATTTTGAATCTATAAAAAGCAAAATGGAACAAAGAGGAAACAAACAAACAAAAAAACAAAAACAGAATTTAATTTATTTCTATTCTATCGAAACAATTAAAATGACACAGCGTTCTGTGAATTAATTAAAGAAATTTTTAATTTAATCGAATGAACGATTATTTAAATTCAATACAAAAATATAAAAAAGAACAATGTTTTTCGAAATCATCTTTAGCAGCTACGCTACAGTAGCGTGTAGAACTTAATACGACTATAGAGAGTGGAATTATATGATAGTATTTATTATTTTTAATACTAAAATTTGGCGTCTATTAAAATGTCGAAAAATCACATTTGTAAAAAAGCTTTAAATTTCGACTCAACTCAGTTCTTTGCTCAAATTTCAGTTAGCTTATTTTTGAGTTAGCTCATAGATTGAGCAATAAATGAGATGGCCAGTTCCTCCATCGCCCAATCTATGAGCTAGCTCAAAAATGAGCTGAATGTCAGCTAAGCTTCAACTCAAAATCAACTCAAATTTCCAGATGTTAGAAGCTTGCTTTAAATAAATTAAATTAAAGAAATTGTTAATAATAATTTTGTAACATTTTCTAGTAACTTCAGTCGATTTTGAGTCGAAGCTCAAACTTGAGCTAGGTCACAAATTTAGCGAAAAATGAGCTGGCCAGAATTGAATTAGAGCAGAGCGCCGACTCATCGCTCACATTTTTTACAAGTCTGTGAAAAATGAATAGTAAATTTTTGTAAAAGCTATATATATTTAGAAGCTGAATCTTTCTATCAACAAGATCAGTAAATTGTAAATTATATCTTTTGTCCGGAAATTTCATAAATCTTATAAAGTCTTTATTTCTAAAATCACATTTAGACACACAATCGTGCCATACTTTAATTGTGCTCTTCACAATAATTAAATACTTTCCGTATATAATAATAATTCCTCGCAGTGTTAATTTTATATATTTTGCGAATTTAAAATGATTATAAGTGAAAAAAAAAATCATTTTATGATGTGTTAATTTTATTTTTTAAGTAATTATAAAGATACACAATAAAAATATAAAGTTTTTTTTTAATTATTACAAAAAAAATGAACACAACAAATAACTTCAATCCGGTTTTTCAATCATTAGTTTTGATCGATGTCTTACATGCGTTCAGTTTTTTTTTTCTCTAATGTTTTGCTTACATAATCTTTGACCTTTAAACACCTTCGATTAACAAAAAGTGATAATCGGGTTTTAATTAAATGTCCAGAAAGAAATTTTCAAGAAATACTTATATGAAATAACAATAAAATGTTTACGTTTACTTATTTTTTGTTTTAAATAAAATTTCTAGAAAAAAATTTATTTAAGTATTTTCAATTTTTATTTAAATTGATAAGAGAAACTTTATTTTTGTCTGATAAGAAATTGTATACACTTTTTTTTTGCACTTTGAAATATTTGGACTTTATAAATTTGCGGTAAAATCAATAATATTTTCATTTAAAATTTATCTATTCGGAAACATGAGAAATTTGAGTATCTTATCAAATGCATAAAGTGGTAATTCACAGAATTTGAGATTTCATTAGTTTAATTATTGACTAAGGTTTTTGGTACGAAGAAGATTTAAGCGATTTCTCAGCTTTGCGAATGTGAGGGACTGTCAACTAAGAGATTCAATGATCTAGTAGGTCACTCCTTCCCCACACCTTCGGATATTACATTCAGAGCCCACTTAGAAATATACCTTTAAGCTTTTCTACTGAGCTCTAAGAACACAAGGGCACTAAAATAGATCTACTTCAGGCCGCATTTATCTGCGTCACTTTCCCAGCCGTTATTTCCATCTAATTCTAATTCTCAGCAGTTTAAATTCTCGAATTCAATTTAGAATTACTCTATACTTTGAAATCGTCCATGAATTATGACAAATTACACAATTTTTATATAAATTTCTGATTAAATACATAAATCGGAAAATTAATCAGAGAAATTAAAATTTAAAATTATTTTGTAAATTGTATGAATGTCGAGTCGACTATGTACAAATCATTGTGAAATTCTGTTGGGAAAATGTATAAGAATTTATTCCTAGTAATTCTTTTCTATACCAGAATAAAGGCGATCGTAGGCGTTACAATTCCCAAAAACTATTAAATATAAGTCAAAAAACCTCCTCCTACACATATCCATTTTGTTGGATTATTTGGAATTATGATGATTATTTTATATCCGTAGAACAATAAGGATTTGCTTTTGTAAAAAAATTTGTTTTAAAAAATTTTCGTATTTTATTGATAAAAAAAATATTTTTTATGTTGGCGATGAATACAATTTTAACTATTTAATATATTTTTTTTGCAATTTTTTCTATATTTATTTAAATATTAATACAGATAAGATAACTTATCAGCATATAATTATTATTTATTTATTTCAAATATTATAAATGTTTTTTTTTTCTGTAGTAAGTTTATTAATTAATTAAAATCTAATTATGAAAGAGATTAATTGCAATTATTTAATTATTGCAATTATATTTCAAAACTTTGAACTTTTGTGATATTTATTTTTATAAGTAACTACTTAGTCAATATACGTCATTTTAGTTTATTGATTTAAATTAATTCTATAGTAGTTTGAAACATGTTTTACTCTACTGCAAAATTTATCAAAAATAATTTAATATATTTTTAGAAATTTCTATAATTTATTTATTTTACTTACTTATTTGAATTCATATTAGTAAATTACAAATTTGCATGTTAAACATAATTTTTATATGTTACTAAAATATTTCTTTATTTTTTTTATTCATTTTTCTATAACAAAATATATTTTTAAATTTGGATTAATTATTTACTAAATAATGAATACTAAATAATATGTAAACCTTTTACATTTGATTTGGAATAGGGATTTCAACTTAAATTAATATTACTATATTTTTCTCGTAAGGTCGAGCGAGAAGTGGTGAAAAAATGGTGAGAACAAATTTAGAAGGAAAATATTGAGAAATATATAGACAATTTATTAGAGGATACTTTAAGGGTATGCTCTGCAATTTTTCAAAATAATTAATTATATATATAAAAGGGGACCGACAAGTAATTTCATTTATGACACAATTACTATCAAACAAAATATTACAGGTACATTATGAATGAGTCCACTGCAGTGTTAATAATGTCAAAATGAAAATTCAACCATCCTTTTTCGGATAATGCTTTGAACCATCATTATTGCAGGATATTGCTTATTATTTTATATAGCTTATTATTATTTATATAGTTACACTGAAAACTATAAAATTATAATTAAATTTATATTTTATGCCTGCAATGTTTTTTTTTTTTTTTACAAAATTACCATTCCATGTTGACATAGTCTGCACATCACGTTTATAGAGGAAATTACCACTAACTATAAACACAAAAAGATTAATGGTTATTTCCATATGCATTTATTTATCATACATTTAATTGTAGTAAGTGTATATATAAATTTTGTTTTGCAATTTTTATCTGAGATGACCTATTGTGACCTAAACCTAACCTATTCCATCCTTTTAACATTAAAATTTAACAAGCAACGTGGGCTTTCTTGTACAAATTAATAATTGGAAAGTAAAAAAAGTAAAAAAATTGTCAAACACGCAAGTTAAGGATAATTATTTTATTATTATTATAATTTCACAATTTTTTATATTGTACGGTTTCATAGAAAATTGCATGAGCTTGGGAAAATATTGTTGGCACCAAACCATAATTACGCGATACGAATTAATAAGAATATTTATATTTTATATTATTTTATTATAATATTAACTTAGTTTAGGTTAATTACGATTAGTAATTAAATGTTAAAATGGAAAAAAAAAATATACTAATTAAAATCTCCAAGGTACCGAATAACTGACCTAAACACAAAACGTGTAGATCATTTATTTAGTATGAAACTTATAAGGACTTTTCAATTGACTTAACGTTGAGACTGATGATGTATATACTATAAAATTGAAATATAGTTAAGGATTTACCCTTTCGTTAGTAACGAAAATAAAGGTCCTTTGATTTCATTTTGAAGAATCTAAAAAAATTTTTATAGTAAGAATCATAAAGTGGATATGAATGTGACTTGGTGCTAGAGTTTAAAAACTATATTACTGTAATCTAGTAATGGTTGACACATGCTCTAATGTTTGTAATAAATTAATATAATTTAAAGTTCGTTGATCTACTCTTTAACATTTTATTAACCTTTTACATAAATTTCTTTTTAGTAAAATGGGCAGAACAATTTGATTAAATTTACCTACATATAATATCGCATGTTGTTCGTGTGTAAAATTCAATTTAAAAGTCAAAATTTTTATACGAATAAAGAAAAAATAATTTAATTGCAATTAACTTCTTATATAAAGAATTTAAATTACAAAAAATTTAAATATATGAAAAAATCAAATCAAAATATATAAAAAAATCAATGAAAACTAATTTTCTTTTAAATTATTTTTTTTCTGTTTGGTAAAATCTGGATTTTAATCCCTAACGAAAAAAAAAAAATCATAACATTTACATAATATTCGTAAAAGATAATAATATAAAATAAAAAAAATATCCTTTTTTAAGGTTTCTACCCCAAACTTATTGGATTTACTAAACAAGGAATAATAATAATACACACAAAAATTGTTTAGAATTTCCCCAAAAAATAAATTTAGTTTTTTTTCCATTTACAGAGAAAATTCAAAAAACCAAAGTAGCAACAACATTTTTATACATGACTTCACCTTATGTGGGGGTACATGGTACAATAGGATTTTCTCTCTGTACTTTTACATAAACATATTACATGTATTATAGTTTTATTGTTTGTTTTTTTCATGAAAAATTAGATAACTTTAAAACCTCATTTCCGGGAATAATACAGACATTTTCACAACAAGTTTTCCTTTTAAAGAAAATTCAGCATTATTATTCATCGAACCATGTAAAAAAAAAAACCGAACGAAAATTTTATAAAAAAATGTTAAAATTGAGAATTTATTTGTATATGTACTACAATTATTATTATTTTTTTGGCAAGGATATTTGCGTATTTGTTAGTTTTTATAGAAAGTTTTTACAAGGATATACAAAAGTTTTTTTTAAATACACTTTTATTGTTTATTACCAAGGTCATTTTGGCTTTTGGAAGGAAAAATGTTTTGTTAGCCAAAAATGAAATTATCTTTTTTTAGTGTTGTTTAAATCGTGTTGCTTTTTTTATATATTTAATATTAAATTTTCCTTTTATTGCAGGAGGGAGGTGGTAGAGGTAGTATGTTTTTTTTCTAGTATTTTATTGTCTTATTTATTTTTAGTAGTTTAGAAATGCGTTTAACATTTTATTTATGAATTCTTAGAAATAGATTGTAACAATATGGGTATATAATTTGGCCAGGAAATTGGAATATAATTTTGAATAAATTATTTTGTAAATATAATTTTTAGTAATCGCGAAATGGGACTGTAAATACATGGAAAATGGGAAAATTAATGTATTTATAGTTTTATGAATACAAATACACGATTATTTGAAGTATGTGCTATTAGTTCTAATGATATTATTGACACTTTCAAGTAAATCCAAGATTAGAATGATATTGGACTTAAAGATGAATTTTAGATATACTTATTATTAAAATTATATCATTGAATAATCCTAATATAGTACTGAATGCTGAAAAGTTCGTAAATGTCGGTTGATGGTCTAAGAATAGTATTTCCCTTTATAATCTTCTGTAGAACGATAAAGATACTCAATGAAGATGATAGAAAATTCACAAAATATTTCCATTTTTGTCAATCATTAGATGTAAATTTGTCCAAATCATATTTTTCTGTTAAATTTCATATTCTATTTTATTAGTTTTTCTAAAATTAATAAAACTAAGTATACTTCTATCTCTACAAATCACTATTATGGTTCAGATTCGCAATTTTTCGGTTCACACTTTTAACCAGTTCTTAACATTTCTCCATAACTTAACCTGCTTGATAATGACGACAGTTTGAAAAAAAAATGTACTAAGTACAAAATGTTTGTTAAATTTAAAGTTACAAAAGTCGAATGGAGAGTAAAGTAAATATTATGCAAAAAAAAACATGAGCAAACAATAATAATAAAAAACAGGATTAAATGTAAGAAATATATTAATTTTACGTTTTATATAGTTTAGGTTATGCAAAAAAAAATTTTTAATATAAGCTATGGTAATATTAAAAGTTTAAGCAGAAAAAAATTTATGGTAGATTTTAATCGTTTTTTCGTTTTTTATTTCAAAATTTTTTTTTAAAGTTTTAAGTACATTTCTATTTAAAGTTTAGTTTTATTATTATTCTGATTTAGTATTTCTACAGAATAATTAAAAAAGTTCATTTTCAAATATTTTAAATTTTCACTAACAAAAATGTTATCAATTTTTTGTACACATTTTTTTTTTTGGGATTCATACTAAATTCCGAAATTTTAAATTTCAAAATTCTGTAGTGTAGTCACATAAAGTGATTTTTGACTATCCATTAAATACGTTATCACATGTTACAATTTTGCATAGAAATTTCTATGACAAATAGTAAGATGTGATAGCTGATAGTCACAAATCACTTTATGTGATTCCAATACTGTGGATTTTTCCGGGCGATTAAAATAATGCGAAACGTACTTATTAAAAGATTGTGAAATTAATTTTTGAAAAAGAAATTATTCGCTTTTACCAAAATATTTCAAAAAACAAAATGTTTTTTGGCTTTTTTGATTCCGGGATTTCACACCCAACTCATTTTCTTTTAACTATTTCCGATTATTTTGAATTTTCACAACAATATAAAATGTTCCCTAATTTATGTGGAAATATCTTCTACAAATTCTTTTTCGAAATTAATTAAAAAAAACATTTTTTAATAAATTTTAACTGATTTTATTATCACAAAAAGTTTAACTTAGAAAACTTAACCTGAAAAGAAGTACGTACTATATATTTTCATCATTTTTATTATAATAAATTTATATTATATTTTCTGTTCAATATAATCAATATTTTATAGTATAAGGAGGGAAAAACTTTTTATGCATAACAACATAAAGTAAAAGAGTAAAATTATTTATCCTTGCTGACTTATACAAAACTTCATTTTTCTAAATGACCTACTTTTTTTTTTTTGCTTATTTTAATGTGAAAATTTAATAATAATTAATAGGAAAATAGAATGAAAATGAATTTATTATTATATATTTTAATATTATATAAAATTCGATTTCCGGGAGACATAATAAAATTAATGGAAAACCACAGATCTCAAAACCAAGTCGATGTTAAATTGCTGGGTTAATTTAATTTTCTTGTTGGTTAAATAGTTTTTAAGAACTATTATCGCATTTATATAAGATGGAAATTTGTTTATTTATTTTTGTGTACTCTGTTAAAGTGATAGAAGAGCAGATATTATTTTTTTCGAAATGATATGCTATGCTTTTATAATTTTTAAACAAAAAGCGCTTTTATATGTTTGATGATGTTATATTTTTCATGTTAAAACATTCAAATTAATTACTCCCAATTGGTAACATATGGTGGCCAGATATTTATATTGAAAATTAATGCCAGGCCAGGGTTGGGGAAATTTTAATTATGGGTTTAATAAAAAATTAATTTAGTATTTTATGACATCAATATTTCGAAGAAGGAGACATAAATTCCAATATACTTTTTAAACTGATGTCGGATACTTAAAAAAAACATGTAATGAAATCTGGAAAGTCTGGAATTTGACGATGTAATTAATGTTTTGTTTGTTAGCTTTACCAGAGCAATAAATTGCAATTAATTTTAAAAATTCTTGCAATTTCAGAAAATTTTACATTTATGTTTTTATAAATTAATCAAAAAAAAGGGGGTAATAATTTAATTCGAATGAAATTAAAGTATAACAAAATATTAAATGTTTGTTGTTCTCATGATTTGCTGACTATACCTCATTGATTAGTCTTATAATTGGTTACACTACATATTATATAATCTATTATACATGTATGAGTTAGATTAAGTTAATTTTGTAATATCTCCTTTAAATTATTCAGAAAGTAACATAACCAAAAATTGTTCAACAGAATTGCACTAAACTTCCACCAACCCTGAAAAAAAAAACAATTTTAAGCACTTAAAATCCACTTCCATATAGTCTCTATAATTATAATTTTTTAACATTTCCATTAAATTTTTTTATGTATAAAGTCATTTTTATTCATTCATCAAACAAACAAACAAAATGTTCATTCAAAATTTGAAATTTTACAAATTCAACATTTTCGGTTACATACTTTTAATATTTATGTAAATTCCAAATTTCTGATGATATCTTGAAAAAAAAAATGCATTAAATTATATTTACAGATGCATACTACATTAAATTATGATTTTTCCTATGATTATGAATATCTAATAGAGTGTAAATTATATTTTTGGGAAAATAAAAATTATATATAGCATAAAAAAAATTCTGATTTGATTTTTTTTATAGAGAGAATGTGGCAAATAAACAATTGAAATCATACTCCTAAAGTCTCCATGGGAATTATAATTCGATTGGAAAAGTGTTATGTAAATATTATATATAGTCTCTATGGAATTTACTTAAATTATTTCTATTTATGAATTTTTGTAGTCCTTATCACACGATTAAATTCACTAAATTACAATGATGAAATTATTTTCCCAACAATTCTAAATTCTATAGTTTTCGACAGAAATTTTGATCAGGGAATTTATTTAACTTTATTATTATTAAATTTTTGTCCCTTGAATAGAATTTATTAACTGAATTTTTAGAAATTAGGTCAGATTTATGTAAAATCAATTTTTTTTTTCGGTTTTATCGTTTAAAATATATTTAACAAAAATTTTATTGGTATATTATTTTGAAATATAATTTAAATTTTTATATTTTATTTTTGATTTTTCCATTAAATTATAATTTATAGTTCTATTAAATTTAATATTTTTTCTACTAACTAGATTCTTAAATTTAAACTGAAAAAGTTTAATAAACTTCAAATAATTGAAATAGCTTGGAAATAGCTTATTTTGGGTTCAACAAAATTGCAAAAATTTAAATTGTATCCAGTAAAAAAAAAACCCGGATATAATTTTTTTTTTTGTATTATATAAACATAAAAAAGTATGTAAAGTAAATAATCTAAACATATAAACAGCATAGAATTTTTGTTTATGATGATGACCTATTTTATATTGCACTGAAACTAATCATTTTTAATTAGTACATTTTTCATGGAATTTAAAAATAAATTAATTTGTGTAAATTTATTAATTTACTGTCGGAATTTACGATATACTTTACTAAAATGAATTTACACAAACATGTCATGGGAAATGATTCTATTTTGGAACAGTTTAGCATTAAGTTATGTGATGCTGATTATATTAAATGGCAAAATATTAAATTATATTAAAAAAACTGGTTCAATTTCTGTTAGATTATGGCAAAAATTTTGAATGATATAAAAATAATGAAAGTAAGATTTAATCAGTGGTAATTTGAATTGGAGTAAATTTAATCAGTGAAATTTGGATTTGAGTAAATTTAATCAATGAATTTTGGATTTGAGCCGTAATTACAGAATTGTTACTATGCAAAAATTTTGTTCTAAATTCTGTCAGTGACATTTAGATTTGTATCATAATTTCAAACTTGTTACTAAATTGCACCATTTTTACTATACTAAACTATCACAATTTTACTAAAATTCCAAAATATTTCAACAAAAAATCCTGATTAACCACAAAATATTAAAATTTAAATATTTACAAATAAAAATAAACCTACTTTTTGCATACCCCTTTATCCATTCAAATCAACTTTATTAAAATATTTATATTATATATACCAATTTTTTTAATAGCTTTATGCTTCATTTAAATAAATTTACAAAAATGAAAAATTCTCGTGTTTTTTTTTATTGATAAAAAATTCCTACAAAAAAAGTTTTTGAAAAATATTTCGTAATGTTGCAATCATAAACATTTTTTGATTTTTTTCAAACACAAAAAATAAATGTGTAAAACAAGAATTTGCGTTAAATAAAATTTCTGTAATTTTTGTCAATAATTTTACACACTTGTGTAATAAACTGAAATTATGTTGTAATTTTTCTGATCGGTTTATTTTTTTTTTAAATATATAAATAAATTTTAATTATATATTTAGTTTATAAAAGTTTAAAATTTCTGTGTTTTTTTGTTAATCGTGCAAAACAGAGAAATGAGTTTTTATTTTTCTTATTCAAAAAGTAAATAAGAAAGGCGCCAATAATTGCATTTTTAGTTAAATGATTCACGAAATAATATTAATATAAATATTTAATTTGAAAATCATGTTTCATAAAAAAATAAAAGAATTCTGCAAAAAAAAAAAAACATGAAAAAGAAATTTTTTTTTTTATGAATTATTTTATTTGTTGTTAAAAGTTCTAGAAAATTTAAAATTCTAGTAAATTTATGTTAAATATATATAAACAAAATTACAATTAAGTTTAAATTTAAAATACTTAAATCTTTCTTTGAAATGTTATAAACTTTTAGGATAGCTTCCTAAAGACACTATGAGCTTCTGTCTCAATGGTATACAAAAAATTTCAATAAACAGATAAATTTTAGATGCGTGTTTTAATAGTGCAATTATATATAGTTTTGAAATAACAAAGAAAACCGAAATGAAAAAAAAAAAATTATTTCATTTTAGATTAAAAACATTTTTATGATGGAAGAAAAACGATTTTTTGTTTGTTTTGTTGAATGAAAGTGAAATAAACATAAAGATTGCTCCATATTTTCTATAAATATAATTTGGAATTTTTTTTTTTTGAAAATTATAAACAATAAAAGAAATCTAGAAAAAAATATATATATTTTTTTTAAATAGCATAACTAATTATAATATTTATTATTATTATAGATGAAATATATTTATATTTTTGATGTTATGCTTTTATGATGTGAAATATACCATAGTGAAAGTTATTTTTTTTTACTATTTTTTGTTGTTGATAAATATTTTATGTAGCACAAAAATTCTGAATTAATGAACTTATAAAAAACTAATAAAATTTATTAATTCAATAAGTAGGTAAAAAATATAAACAAATTTTGTTATATAACTCGTTTACATAATTTTGAGCATTATTGCTCTAGCTAAAGAAGCTCTCTAATATCCTATATTTTTCTACAATTACTTAATTTTTGTGATGTAATTGTTTAGATTACTAACAAATCTCAGTTATAGGAACTATTTTATAGGATAGGAGATTCCGAATCAGGTTCTAGGCTGATTTGACTATTTTATAGCCAAAAATTGTACATTTTGACAATTTTACTATAAAAATACTATATTTATATTAATGTTATTCATTGGGTATGTACTACGAGTGTCGTATACTGGCTTGAATTAAAGGTTATTAAAATACCTACATTTTGGTATAGTATACAAATAGATTGTAAAAAGCATTGCCATACTCAACGCATACTTACTTTTATCATGGTGGCTAGAAGCCACTGGGTATGGACTACGAGTGTCGCATAACCATGTATACTGGCTTGAATTGTAGGTAATGAAAATACCTACATTTTGGTATAGTATACCAACTCGTAAGCGCACTCCCTAAATCAACGCGTATGTTGTCATGTCCATATATTTCTTAATACCCTCAAGATACGCGACATACCTCAAATTATATGGGCATGTCAAATTTTTGACAGAAAACAGATCAAATACATCACGTAGTCGGTAAAAAGATTTTTAAAAAAAATAGACTATTCTCATTAAATTTATTACACTATATTTTACTATTTTTGGTAGTTAGACAATTAAGTTACACAAATAATAAAAAATATATTAATCAAATTGAAAATCTGAGCTACCAGACTTATTCTCCTTCTTATAACTTACAAGCTAATTTAACTAATTATAATTTTCTTCTTATTATCATTTCAGAAAGACGTTGAGCTATCAATTTTCATCACAACAAACTAAATTTTTCTCAAATGTCGTCATAATAATCTCTACAAAATTTCAAGAAAAACCTTCTAATTATTAAGATATATAGAAAAAATATTATAGAAAAATTTAATAATAATTAAAAAAAAATAATAACATTTATTTATTTTATAATTTAAAACAAGACAAAAAAAAAACGGAATAATATTTAATATTTTTTGAATGACATTACTTGGGCCAAGTGCCCCAGGTATGGCATTTATGATGAAAAAAAAGAAATATAAGTTTAATGTTGAAGTTCATTTGGAAGAACTAGTTGAAGTTGCCTTAGTTAATGAAGTGCTATTTGCTAAAATACGTTTATTAGATGGCGGTTCATTTCAAGAGTATAGTAATAGGTAAAATTTACATTTTATACATAAATTATTTTCTATATAATTAATTAATTATGTGAAATTTTTATAGGGAAGAAGTTAAAAATCATACAGTAAAATGGAATAAAAATTTTGAATTTTTATGTAAAATGTCAGCAAATGCATCAACTGGTGTATTAGATCCATGTTTTTTACGTGTATCAATACGTAAAGAATTAAAAGGTGGTCGTAGTTATTATAAATTAGGTTTTATTGATGTTAATTTAGCTGAATTTGCTGGTTCTGGTTTACAATCACGACGATTTTTACTTGAAGGTTATGATCAGCGACATCGTTTAGATAATTCAATGTTAAGAATATCAATTAAATTGCATATGCTTAGTGGTGATATATTATTTAAGGCGTAAGAATATTTTTTTTAATTATATTATTTAATTATTAATCATTTTAAAAAAAATTTTTAGGCCATCTCCTAATTTAAAAAGCAAGCAAATTCCATCCCAAGATGATTTAGGTTCAATATTAAGTAGTGGTGGTGGTGGTGCTAGTAGTTCTGGAGGTGGTGGTGGTGGTAATTCACCACCATCTATAACTGGTTTACAAACACCAACTGGTCAAATACCACCAGTTGGTATACCACCACCAGTAACATTATCAAATAGTGGTATAATTGTGAATAGTAATAACAGTAATAATAGTGGTGTAATTGGTGTTAGTGCTGGTAACAACAGATCAAATACATCACAACAACAACAACGTGATTTAGATAATATTGCTGGCAATTATTCTGGTTTAATTATAAATACAAATACATCCACCTCACAAGCATCTTCCGGTTTTGGTTCATTAACAAAAAATAATAAAAAATCTGATAATATATATTATTCTTCAGATAATATGGATCCAAATGCAATGATTGCATCAATAATAACAGATTCTGGTTTATCAGAATCATCAGATCCAACAATAACATCAGATTCAATACAATCATATCCACAGCCATCATTATCGTCCTTGTCAAATGCACAACAACAAGTGCTTCCAAATAGTTGTGGTGTTGGTAGTGGTATATCAGTATGTAATAATAGTCAAATTGTTGGTTCAATTATTGAATTAGGTCATTCAAGAAATTCCAGTAATACTAGTCAAGTAAGTTAAATAAAATTTTGTAAGTTTTTTGAATGTTAATATAAAATTTTAATTAATTTTCTTTTTGTAGATGTCTAAGGGTTCTGGGTATAGTAGTTTTTCGCACAGTCAACACTCAAGACAAAGTTCTGAAGGTGATTCAGGACATGCCAGGTAAATTAGATTTTTCTTTATTTAATTTTATCAATTAAAATCAAATACATGTATAGAAGAGATAGCTGCAAAAAAAAACCAAACCAATATAGTACTAATTATTAGATTTGTCTCCACTAATTAAACCACACACTAAAAAAAAATCTACACATTTTATTTTGGTTGTTAAGCTTTCTTTGTAATACTAATTTTCATTTTTCTTAATTATTTAATTTCGAAAAGACTAACAAATTAATTTTATAAAATAATTTTTGTTGTGTTTGAAATAATAAATTTGAAATATATATTTAAAGAGATTGGAAAATTCAATCTGGGTATTTGTATAAAATGGTGAATTAAATATTGATGGGAAAATTTACTAATGATTGCAATATTTAACACAAAATTTTCTGAAGAAAATTGAGCTAGTTTCGAAAATTAGCTAATTGCTTTTTGCTTTTTTAAATATTTGATTTAGTGGAATTCGCCGGCTGTTAACGTTCTATATAATTTTTAAACTAATTTATAAACTAGGTTAAACACCGACCTTTAATAATATTCTTACTAAAAATATTCTGATTATTTAGAATTGGAATTTATGGTTTTACCATAAATTAGATTTTTATGGAAAATACTGACAACCAAATTTTATATACAAATAAAATGATGTCATTTTACTCTGCTTTAATTAATTTTTAACTAATTAGAACTTTTTGTTTATAATTAATGAAATTATGACTATTTACGAATTTTCGAGGAGAAAAAAACTAATTTAAAAACATTTTTTTTTTTGGTACACTGATTAGCGAAACCAAAATTATCATTTTACACGTGATTTCTAAAATAAAAATTATGTCCACATGATGAAAATTAAATTAAAAGTATATAATTATAAAGTTGCTAATAAAAATTATCATGTTTTTCTGACTACTTAAAAAATTTCTACACAGTAAAATTGTAATTTTCAATTGTATAAAAATAATCATAAATAATTATTATGTTTAAAAATATTGCAAAGAAAAATGTTTTCAAAATGAAATTTAAATTATTTAATATAAACAAATTATATTTTTTAAGTAATTGGAATAAAAAATTAATTAATTGAAGTTAAAAATTAATTATCTCTACTAATGTAATGTAGATTAGTAGAGATAACTTTTAGAATTTAATTAGTAGTTAAAATTTCATTACTAAGTTAAAATTTCTACTAAAATTAATTTTCCGAAAAAAAAAACTTTCTTTCAAACACTTCAAAATTATGTATTTATTATTTTCATCACATTCTGTTCACCAAATTATTTTTTTTATTACTAAATTAATTCTTTTAACAATTATTTATCATTTATTTTTTACAATACATGAAATTTTAAATTTCTTGTTAAATAATCTAATAGTCAACATTTGAATTTGAAATCCTTTGATTTAGGTTCAGCTGGATGAAAAAAATTAAATATTATGATTTTATACTTCTTTTTTTGGAGGAAATTAAATTAAAAGAAAATTTCAATTTCTTTCACAAATTAATTTCATTTTACATATATTTAATTTCGTTCTCTTTATTTTAGTTTTTTTTTTTAAATTAATTAATTGATTTAGTTAAACAAACACTTTTACACACTTTATTATAAAATTTGTAAATTAAAATTTTATAGAATATTAGAAAAATTGTTTTGTGTTTTTATCCCAAAAATTTATTGTCCCAGAATATTTTTCAGACTTTGATTTTTGAAATTTATAAATTTGTTATTTAAATCATTTCTTGGAACTTTGCATTTAAATTCATGATAGCTAATCTACATTTAAAATATAGGAGTAGAGTAATTAATAAACTATTTCTAAATGCCCGAAATAGTAATGTTTTTGGTTAATTAAATTACAGTTTTGCACCGAAAGTAGATTAGTAGAGATTATTATTAATATTACAGATAAATCCTTATTAGACCATGTTGCCTTACGAGAATCATTCATACAATACCAATTTAAAAAGAAACTTATAGTGACATCTTTTATTTCCATTCTATCAATTTTAAATTATTTAATTATATAATTTTTAGTCAAACGCTCTTTTAAAAAACTTAACTTGAATCAATTTGGTTTGAGAAAAAAATGGATCAGTAAAATTGTGTAATTGGCAAATTATTTTTTTTTTAATCACGAACTTTAAAAATTTGGTCAATTTTTTACTGGTCCTTGAGAAAAAAAAATACTATCGGTGTTAAGCTTCTCATTATTATTGCAAACTTCTATAAAAATCAGACTTTAGATCATATCATTAGAATTATTGTTAAATTATTCACATATAATTGTTAAAGATTTTGCTAAAATTTTCATAAAATGGAGTGGTGTTCTTAAGAGTTTTTTAACTAACAAATAATTTAAGTTTGATTTAAAATTTGAAAATCATAAAAATCATAAGAGATTTTTTGTAATACTTTTAAATATTGAAAAAGTAAAATATCTTTTTTTTTTTTTAGTAAATAACGATTTAATATTTTGTAGATTATAGGTTTACAGTTTTTCTAACTTTTAATAATTATTTTACCCAAATTTTTTTCTACAAAAAAAAAATGTGTGTAATAATTTTTGTTACTTAAAATTCCAATAAAAGAAGTATTTTTCTTAAAGTTATCATGAAAATATGGAAATCTACGAAAAGATGGCGTATTTATTGTAAAATTAAATCAATAGATGTCGCCATCAGAATTTTTTTTGGTGTAACAATATTGGTTTCCGTTAACGTCAATTGATCGGAGTACTGCAATGATTTTATTCGTTTTTATGGTAGTTTAATCAACGGGACAGCAATCAGTCGACAGAAGGAGCATTGGTTAAGCTAAATTTGTCGATTCTTCACTGTCTCGATAGTCACAATACCGCAGTAAAAAGAATTAATACATTGCAGTACTGCGATCATTTGACATTAACAAAAACAGTCAATTCTTTAAGCTTTATAATTTTGTAGTTACTCTCTCTATAGAATCTCTTATCATATTTTTAAATCTTTTTTTTTAACTTTTTTTTGGGTTTTATTTTTTATTTATAATTTAATTTTTTATTTATTTTTTTTTTTCTCTTCATTTTTTTTCTTACTCGCATATATGAAAATTAACCTAATATCTATAAAAAAATATTTCAAATAATAATAACGACATCGACATTAAAAACATATTTTTAATATAAAAATAAAAAATATATAAGGTACCAAAAATCAATTTCAATTCTCAGTAAATTAAATCAAAGAGCTTTAAATGCAATGAAATTGAACATCCCATTAGTAATGCATTATAATAATAATACATCAACAACAACAACTACAATTCAACAACAACAACAATTATCATCAACAAATAAACAATTATCAGCAACAATTGATAGTGATGGTAATGTATATTTAACACCAAATTGCTCTCTAATAACAAATCATGATCAAAGTATTGATGAATTTTGTACACCATTAAGTGAAATGCCATTATCTGGTAAATATATACATACACCACCAATATTATTACCACAAACAACAAATTTAACTAGTTTATTAGAAATGTCTGGTGATGATTCGGGTTTAGATGAAACATATCATACACCAAAATTATTATCAACAACAACATCATCAAAAACAAAATCAATGGAAAATTTAGCATTTTTAGAAATGGAATTTCATAAATCAACATCATCACCAAGTAGTCATAGTATAAGTGGTAATGGTGGTGGTGGTATATATATTGATCAATATTCACCAAGACGTTTAGGTGTTAATATGAAATTACCAAAAATTAAATCATTAAATAATTTATTTGCTGAACAAGAAACAAAATTAATAACTAATGGTAATAATAATAATCAAAATTATAATCATAATCAAAATGAACAAGATAATATATTTAAACAACCATCAATATTATTAAATAATAATATAAATAAAATAAATGGTAAATATTTAAAAAAACATAATAAAATTGGTAATGCAAAATTTATTGGTATTGATGAATGTCAAACACCACCACCAATATTAAATGATATTAATAATAAACAAATACGTTATCCAATTGCTAAAATGAAATCTGTTAGTACAATACCAGATATTATAAATGAACGTGTTAAATATGATCCATTTTTAACACCAATAACAGTACGTAAAAATTTTACAGAATATCATCATCAAAATGATTATAATATTATAACAAATAATAGTAATGATAATAGTCCAATAAAAGATATAAATAATATATTAGATAATAATTATTATATAAATGATGATAATGAATATAATAAAGATATTGATTTAACAATATTACGATCACATTTAAATGATAAACATGATAAACGTACAAAATCATTATCATCATCAACAACAACAACAGCAGCATCAGCAAATACACCATTTGAAAGAGGTTATCGTAAAAGTTATCAAATAAATGGTAATCCAAGTTTTTTAAGTACAACTAGCACAAATAGTTGTAAAAGTGATAATATACGATTAAGTAGTTCAACGCCACTTCGACAATCCGATGGTTTTGTATATTTTACAACACATAATAATAATATTAATAATAATATAAATAATAGAAATATTGATGATAGTAATGGATTAATTGGTAGATGTGGTCCAGATGGACGTCCAAAATCAACAAGTATACAACAAGAACTTTTGAGGTACGATAAATCATAGAAAATTTCTGAAAAACTCAAAAAATTTAGCTCATTAAAAAAAAACAAAAACTTCTCTTTTGTGTAACTTCTAAAATTTTTGATGAAGCGATCAAAAGAGAAGGGAAAAATCATTTCTGAAAACTTTTATCATTTACATAATTTTGTAATTTTGTTTATATTTTTTTCATTAATCTATTTTAGTTCTTTATTTAATTTCTAAGCTTTAGTTTTTTTTTAACTTTAAGCTTTTAAAACAAACAAATCAAAATTTTTGTTATTTTATTTTGAAAAACTCTGTGCTGCTTCGATATTGTGCTTTGATTAAAGAAAATTAGTTTATTATACCAAAGCAAGTAAACTAATTTTACTAAATTTCAAGGCTCAAAATTGAAATTTGATATTTTTAAATTGGATTTTGTTTATAGAAAAAGGAAATTTTTCAGTTGATTTTTGTGTTGAAATTTTGTTTTAGCTTTTTTTTTTATTATTTTGCAATTTTCTTTAGTATAATTTTGTTTTTTTATTTTTGGGGGGCAATTCATTAATTTTATTTCTGTGTGAATAACTTTTTTTTTTGTGAATCAAAATTAAATCATCAAATTAATTTCCATTAGTCGAAATTTATTTAAATTATTAAATCGTGGACAATTTTCTTTAATTACGTACTGCAATTATGCAAATAAATCTTGGGCTTAGAAAGTGTACTCTGTAAAAATGTGTCTAAAGTCTGATAAAATTTCCTTATTTTGTCTTCCATTTCAGTATAATTTTAAATTGAAATATCAAAAGAGAAAATGTATTAAAAAAAAAATTAATGCCATAAAAATTTAAGTTTAAAAAAATTTATATTTAACTCCAGAAATTTAAATTTTGATTGAAATTTTATTTTAGAAAATAATTTATTCAATCAAAAAAAAAAATTCCTATATCAATATTATCCTTTTGTATCCTTTTGTAACTCAAATGACAATAAAATAACAAAGAAATTCATATATATTCTTTTGTAAATATATAAATTATTTTTGCTTTTCCATATGCCATGTGTATATTTTCTTTTTCTTTTTGTCCTTTTTTACGCTTATTAATTTACAGAAGTATTTCGGGTGTGCCACGTCGTCTTCTTGATAATACAAATCGTCAAATATCATCAATGGCAACAACAATATCACCAAATGCATCATCAACAACATTGGGCAGTTTAAATAGTAATTCATCATTTTATAGTGGTGGTGGTGGTGGTATAAATAGTTGTAATAGTGGTAGTGGTAATAATATAACAGTATCATGTACATCACCATCACCAACTGAAACATCTATTACTAATAATATAAGTAATAATAATAGTAATGGTGGAATTGCTAGTGGATATTGTATAAATTCATCAAGTCCAACTGATTGTCATAGTTTAAAATCAAATCCATCATCAATTTCATCATTGATTTTAATAAATACAACAGCAACAACACCACCAACTGGAAATATTGGCAACACTAATAGTTGTGGTGGTAGTGGTGATTATTCTAATTGTATATCATTATCACCTCTTGGTCCTTCGTCACAAGCAATACGACGTCCTAGTATTACTATGTTCGTTTCATGTTTATATTATATAGAAATAATTACTTTACTACTATGTACTACTATTTTTTTTTGTTTCCGTTTTAATGGACCGAATAATATTGATTGTCTGTCTCTTTCTCTTTTTGTAGTGATTTGTAAATGCATTGTAATGAAAATTATAGTAGTTTTAATTGTGATTTATTATTTCCAGATAATATTTTATTTGTTAATTAATAATAATAATTTAATCATCGTCATTTTTTTTTTTTTTTTGAGTAAATGTCACTAATTGACATTAACATTTTGTCATTATAATTTTATTGCCAATTTTTTTGTCAGTTTGCTAATTTTTCGTATACTTTTGTCAGTTTTGTAATTTACACATAATATATAGAACTCTTTCACGAAGTTTGATAAAATGTTGGCAATAATGTTTGCTAATATTTTGTGTGTTGTTTTTTGATAGTTTGTTAAACATTTTTTTTATGGTTGATTCGTTTATGGTTTGTTATGATTGAGTCTATTTTAAAATGATTGTTATTTTTGTTATCCTTAAAAAAAACCATCCTTTTTCTTCCTTATTTGTTTCGTTAATATATTATATCATGAATATAAATTTGAATTTCATTTCAAATTTTTTTATTTGTAAATTTTTGCATGTAAAATTGAGTCACAATTTGATTTGTAAAAATGTTTTTGGCATTAAAAAAAAAAATTATTCCATAATTTTCTATTTAACTCATTTAATAATTTTCACTCTTTTCTTTCATTAAATTTTTCATTTTTCAACTTTTGTAAATTTTCTACTCATGTAAATATATTAAAAAAAATAAAACGCCAATTTGTATTTATCGAATTTTATTATAAATAAATGTTTATTTATTTATTTCGGTTTAATTTCTATTTAGGAATCCTAGTTCTGGTTCATTAGTTATTAGTGAAACTGGTTCATTGGATCGTATGAAAACAGCGGCTGAGAAACGTAAAAAAGCTGCATTAGATGATGGTGCACCAAGAGTATCAGATCGTGTTGAAGAGACACGTGTTAATCCAGATTCATTAATTGATGAAATTTTAAATCATACAAAATTAGATCAATTAGAAGAATCAGCAGAAAGTAAGTGAAATGAAAATTTAAATTTTAACATAATGTTAACCAACTGTTAATTATCTGTTAAAAAAAACTGTTAACTATAAAAAGTTATTAAATAAACTTCTTTTTTTTTTTTTTTACGTTTTTTTTAGCATCTGGTTTACAATTATTTATAGCACGTGATGGTACAGCATCATTAGGAAGTCATGAAGTTAAATCACGTGTATCAGCTGGTGCATTCAAACAAGTGGTTATGGAAACACCCAGATAGTAGCAAACAATAATAATAAATAATGATAATATTCAATATCAGATTACTTATATATATTTCTGATTTATGAATCAAAAGTTTACATCAAACTATATTTAAAAATTATAAATTTAAAGAAAAAACTCCACTAAATAAATTAATGATAAATAAGAAGAAAGAAATTATACAACAACAACAACAACAAAAAAAGAATTATTTATAAATTTAGTAAATAAGAAGATTGTATTTTTGATAGTAGGAAAAAAATAATTGAAATTTCAAATTAAAAAACATTAAAATTAATTAACAAACAAAAAAAAACACTCTTAAAAATTAATTATACAATTGTGTATTATTTACGTTAACAGTTTTAATGGAAATATATTTAAATATTATCCTAGATTACAAAAATTTAGAAAATTCCATAAAATATTAAACCAACATAAAAAAAAAATATGTAAATTCAATTATTAAAATCTAAATTTCAACTAATTAATTATTTTATTCACATTTTTTGTCTAAATTTAGGTATAAATATTTCAATTTTTTTTTTGTGTGTGTTTTTTAAATTTATTTATTTTTAAAAATTCCAAGATTTAATTTCAAATTTTTAAAAAAAAATTTTCCATTTAAATATTTGCCGTTTTCGGAAACGCAGTATTTTTTACTGGTATTTTGACTATCGAGACAGTGAAAAATCGACAAATTTAGCTTAACCAATGCTCTTTCTGTCGACTGGTTGCTGTCTCGGTGATTAAACTACCATAAAAATGAATTAATACATTGTAGTACTGCGATCATACTGCGTTTACGAAAACGGCCATTTTCTGAACAAATGAATCAATCCTTCAAAAAAAAAACAGTCCTTTTAATTATAACAAAAAAAAAATTAAATAAAATTAATTCCTAATAAAATTATATTACTTATTTTCTAAAAAACGAAAATAAGAAAAATCTGTACAAACAAAAAAATTAAACTCAAACACAAATTTTTTATTATATTTTTAAAATATTATTTTTTTTTCTTGTAAAAAAAAAAATACTACTACAATAATATATAGGTTCTAAAGTTTAGTTAATAAAATTTTAATTATTATAATAAATATAAAATATATAATTTAAAAAATTTAAAAATAATATCAATAATTTGTTTAAATAAATTTATCTAATTTTTAAAAAATAAATGAAAAAAAAAGCAAAACAAAATGTAATTTGAATGAAAAATTTGTATTAAAAATAATATATATATTTGAATTGATTTTATAATGATGATTGGAGAGTGAAGTTTTCTTGGTATTTTTTTTTTTAAAAGAAAATTTTTAGTTAAAAAATTCTTATCTAAATTTAAAAAAATATATAAAAAAATTTAATTGTAATATTAATTAAGGTGGCCAGAGTATTTTTTTTTTATTATTATTTTCGGATATATTTTTAAAAAATAAAATAAAATGAAACACTGCTTAAATGCTTAAAGTAAAATTTATTTAAATTAAAAAAAAAATTTTTTATAGTAATTATATGAAAGTGAGAAGTATTTGAAATAATTTAATATTAAAATATAATTTAATAATTTAATTTTTTTTGTGAAAATTTTAATATATATAAAAAAAATATAAAATTAAAAAAATATATTTAAAATTTTTTTTGTTTTTATTTTAATTTTTAAGACCCAGGCAGAACCAAAGATACAAATACAATTGTCACTGGGCGACATCGCTCTAAGTTAATGCAATCAACTTAGAGCAAATCAGAGCATCAACAACCGGCTCAAAAAATATTGAATTTTTTTTTTTTTTTAATATTAATTTTTGACCAAAGTCACCCGTAATTTATTAAAAATTGACATGGTCGCTCGACGTCAACGCCGTCGCCGTGATTGTGCGAGCAGCATATGATTTACGTATATTATAATTTGATAGGCGTTGTATTTTGTCGTTGTAACTTTGGTTCTATTTAGGCCTTTAATTTTTAATTAGGAGGAAACAAATTGAAATTATAAAATTTAAGATAAAGAAATAATATTCTTGATACAATTTCGAAAAACTCAATTTATTTTAAATTTCGAAAAACTCATTTTATTTTAAATTTCGAAAATTCATTTTATTTTAATTTCGTAATTTTATTTTCATTAACCAAAAGCTTTTAATTTTATTGCGAAAGTAAATTTTTAATTTTAAAATAGTTATTTTTTTTTTTAACAATTTTAGTTAGAACTTAGACGAGACAAAAATTTGAATAAAATATTATCTAAAACATAAACTATAGTGAATATTTTTAATAATTTGAGAGAACTTTATCATCTCGCTTATTCTAGTGATAGAACTGGTTATTAAACTGTTATCAGCAGAAAGAACATGTTCATTGCAGCTTTAATTTTAGTGATGTTTTTGTTGAAGAAAGGAAAACTAATTAATTTATAATTGAAATAGGGCAATTTCGATAATTACTATTACTACGCAACGCCGTAGCAACTTGCGCATTACTACGCAACTCCGAAACATATAACATCAATTTCTTTTCAGACACACTTTCTTACACTTTCCTACACTTTCTTACACCCTCCATGGTGTAGAAAATTTTTGCGTTCTTTTGACTACACTTTCTACACATTAAATCGGCGCCTAGAAAAAGTGTACACTTTTCTACACTTTTCTACACCCTCAAATTTGAAGGTGTAGAAAGTGGAGATGTAATTAATTTTTTTTTTAATTTTTTAAGGTGGAATTATATACTATTCGTCAATTAAATAATGTTTTAATCACAAATTATGAAAAAAAGTATAACAATTTAAAATTATAAAGAATTTTGTCAGGGTGTAATAAAAGTATGTTTTTTTCACACTTTACACTTTCCTACACCACAGATTTTTGACAATTCCCACCATGGTGTGGTGTAGAAAAAAAATTTCTGAAAAGAAATTGATGTAAGATTTGCTTTTGCAGTCAAAGAAGTTTTGACATTTCTGAAAATAATACTTGAATGCAGTTGTAAAATAAAAACTGCGAAATTGCATTAAAGTTTGAAGCGCAGTTGAAATTATCGAATACGCTGCTTTTCCAGTGGAGACTTATCGAACACACTGCTTTCGCAATTTTGCAGTTCTTAATTAACGAACAGTTCGCTTACTTAGAACTGAATTAGCGAAAAATTTAAAAGTTAATTCATTTTAGATTGGATTTTTTACTAAAAAAAAGCATAACAAAGGTTTTTATTTTCTTTAAAAATCATATCAAACTTTTATTTTAACTGAAATATCAAATATATTTCTTCTTAATGAACTACAGTATAAAAATTCCTCATATTTTCGAATTTATCAATTTTCATAAATACACGTTAACGACTGAGTTGAATTATATTATAATTTAAATTTTATTAAAAAAAAATAATTATTAAAATTAACTCTTATTTCCTCATAAAAAAAAAATTTACTGACAGTTTTAATTAAAATAATTTTTATAATTAAATTTTTTTTCTAAGTTGAATTTTTCAAGTTTTTCCTTTTTTTTCGTTTTGTTTTATTTTTCCTATTTGGTATTTTTCTTTATTTAAATCGATTTTTATTGCCATAATTTTAAAATAATTTATAAAAATATTAAATTTTACATTAACGAATAATGAATATAATTTATATTTCCAAATTATAATTTAGATTTAAATATCATTTAAGTTTCATTTAATTAATTCATAAACAAAAAAAAATTTCCATAACGAATTTCAATAAGAACATAAAAAACTCATCATTACACTTTTAATAGAAGTTCAAAAAAAAATTAATGAAAAAAAGCAAATTACATAAAGATAATCTTTGAAAAAAATTATAATCGAAACATTTACAAAAAAATAAAATAAAACTATTTAAACTATAAAATTGTAAAAATATAATCTGTCTGTTATGCCACAAAATTTAAAATTTTCAAAAATAAAAAAACGATAATTTAAAAAAAATATAAACCATAATTTAATTGAAATAAAAGTAAAATAAAAGTAAATTAATTAATTATGATAATCAAAATATTTAAAAAAAAATTTAACCTAAAGCAAAAATATGTTACAAAAAGACGACGTCTTCATTTCATCAGTGTTTTAAAATTGCCTAATGGTTTTATGCGGATTATAGATAAAAGTCGTAATTAATAGTACATCATTTTATGATATCATTTTGGTTGAGCTTTTATAAAAAAAAACTCTATTTAAAATCAAAATATGTAAATTCTTGACTAGAAAATTTGAAAATATTTTATTTAGGGAAACTACTAAACAACAACTAAATTTTTTTTTTGTTTTTCAAAATCTTATAATACTATAAAAACTTTAAAGAGAAATTTAAAATATTTTGGTATACAAAAAGTATATTCTATATGAAAAAAATTATAGTTAAAAATTTCCAAAAAAATTAATTAATATTAATTAATAATGTGACGAATCAAATGAAAAACACCAATTCTTCATTTTTTTTTTTGGTAAATTTAACAGGTAAAATTTATTGGAGACAAAATCTAGTATTTGATTTTAAATTATTTTTTATTTAAAAAAAAAAAAGTAATGTTGGTTGCGCATTTTTTTTGTCAAGAACAAATTTAAAATAAAAATCAAAAAATAAATAAGTGTATAAAATACAAAAATAAAAAACGCTTCCATAGCAAAAAAAAAAAAATTAAAAATTTTTTCTAAAAATATATATAACTAAAAATTATATGTAAATATGTTTTGAGAATAAAAAAAAAAAATTATTGCGAAAAATTTGAGTGTTCGATTTTAAATTAATTAAATTTTTAGATAATTTAGGACAAAAATTTATTATCTCTTAATTATAGTAAAAATAGTAAAGGTGAGAGTTAAATAATTTCAAAAATTACATTTAATGATGTTATAATTTAATCATTCAAATATTCATCCTTTAGTAGGGCAAGGCCAAGGAGTAAAATAACAATAATAATAATAATAAGACCATTTTTCAAGTTTTTTTTGCTATAATTTAGGCAAATTTAAGGATATTTTGAATTGGTTTCGATATTTTGATTAATATTAAAATTCCCCATCCACAGACACCAAAAATTCACCTATCCCTTGACATTTTTTTGGCTAACAACATCGACATTATCCATCCAATATAGGTGAATTTGGTGTCTATAGATGGGGAATTTTATTTATAACAAAATTATGCAAACAGAATTAAAAAATCTTTTAATTTTTGCCCAAGTTATAGCAAAAAAAACCTAGAATAAATTTTTGTTTTTATTTTCACAAGGACTCGTTTTTCATGTTGCTTTAAAAATATAGAAATCTTTGTCTGATATGTATGTTCTTTATACCAAATAAAAGATTGAAACCTCGACTTTCAGAATCTACTTAATGTTTTATTGTATCTTGAAAATTGTAAAAACTTTAGAAAATACACTGAAGAAAATTATTCACAGACTTAATTAACTGAGTAAGTAAACTATAGAACCATATGTAGCTTCATATAATTTTAAAATACAAATTTCCAATTATAAAATGAAAGTGTTACCATTTGTATGAAATCCTAAATATTTACTTAATCTTAAAAAATAAAAGAACAATAATTATTTCTCGGATCATGTTCAAGTGGTATATAAATATCCTATATAATATCCTTAAATTTTGTATTGTTAAATTGTTATTTGTAATAAATTATTATCGAATTATATATTTTACTTTTGCAGATTTTATATTGTTACTCCTTCAAAATATCAACCCTTACAAATTTTTGTAAAAAAAAGGGTGAAAAATATGTCATTCTAAATTTTGATATCATTTTATTATTAATACAAGAATTTTTGCTTACTGACAAGAAATAGTAAATATTTATTTAGAATTATTATATCATCACTTTTTCAATAAAGCTGTTATGTTGCATGGGTACATAAATATTTGTAAATATATATAATAAAAGGAAAAGAAGACACCCAACACCCAAAATAACATCTCTATGCTATACCAGACACGAAACTTTTTGGTAAGAAATTAATTGCTGTTGGCATTAAAGAAAATTTATAAAGTTTGTCATGTCATCATATAATTTTTTTTTATATATAAAAACGGAAATCATTTTCTCCGGAAAATTTGTCTCTTTTTATATAAATATTTTCATATTTACAACAAAAAATATTTCAATTTAAGTAAAATGCTTTGTCACCTAAATGTGGAAGTTATATTTTAGAAATAAATTTTAAAAAAGTTTTTGTTGCTTTAGAAAGGTGGAAAATATTTGAAATTACCAAAAAAAAAATTGGTATAATTTCAAAGGATATTGGAGTTCAATTAAATCTATTAGAGCACAACTCATAGTTAAACATTTAATCATTAAAGTAATGCAAATTATGTGACGACGACTGATATTCATAATCCGAAAAATGGGATATACTTAAAAGGTTCCTTTTATATATTTAAGTTTCTTAGAACGTTAAACATGAATTCCTCGATTTAAGTAAGTTTTTACATGACTTTGTTCCTAGAAAGTCGATACTTTCAATTAATGGTATTTTCCTTCATGGGAGCGATATTTGTGTTAACTATAATTAACTATGAAATCAATCAATCGGTTAATATGAAACAATTTACTTTTCTCCCAATAAGTCTTATCAATCCTCAATGACCAAGAGAAAATTTATAAAGAATTAAAAGTGTATCCTTTTTTAAAATCAAATCTAGTAACAAATAAAAGTGTATAGACACAAGTGTATCGTTTGATATACAAATATAGATAAATATGAACATTGTAACATTAATAAATTTTATTTCCATATCAAATAAAAATCAAGGAATAAATTACATTCTTTTTTTTTTATATCCTTTTACAAATAATTTCAACACTCCATTAGTCAGAAACATTTTTTACGAAAGATTTAATGAAACCAAAAAAAAAACATATTTTTTTTTTTTCAGTTTTTTCATTTATGTTCATTTTTCTTTTCATTTATCAAAAAAAAATTTGCGTACATACCAAGGATAATGTATAAATTTACGTCACAATAATATTCTTTTATTTACATACCCTGATCCTATCAATTTATGAGGATTCAGCATATACGTATACCAACAAATTTTTCCTTTTTTTTTTTGCTATTATTTGTGTCACTTTAGTTGCATTAAGTGCCCTGATGATGATATTTTTATTATCTTTCATATATGTATATAAATAAACTCACTCGGTATTGAAATCTTTCATATCCTTTAATCCCTTACAATTTTCTAAGTTTGGAACGTGGAAAAAATTATTTCCTTTTTTTAAATTGAGGGTAGAATTAAAAAAACATTTTTTTTTTTGTATACCACGATATATTTTTGTATAAATTTATAAAATTCATTTTGTCATTTTTTAGGTTCGTTGAGATTTTTCTACAACAAAATAAAATTTTATTCGATGACAGTGCGAGACGAAATTTGAAGAGAAAAACAAGAAAAATTATGAATTATCATTCAATTTTTATAACACACCTACCAAAAAATATAGAGACGACACATTTTCAGGATTTGAAAGGATATTTTTATTTAAGAAAGGAAATAAAAATATGTTTTCATAAATATACAAAAAAAAAAATTTTTTCTGCAAAGTGATTAACAACTAGCGCATATACGATTATCCTTTTTTTCAATTATTCAGATTTCTCGTCTTAATTTTTTTTTTATTTGTTAGCGCAATCAACAAAGGAAAGTGTATGTCCTTGGGGTTTATATAAGGATTTGAAAACCTTTTAAAGAGTTTTATTATAGATTAAGTTTAGTTTATAAATGTAATTTGTTAGAAAATGCTTATGATTAAGTGCGGACGGAAAATAATGTGAGTTTGGAGGAAAAATAGTTATTGGAAATTTTTATATATCAATTTATATATCAATTTACTACTTGGTTGGTTGGTTGGTTTAAGTGGCGAGCCTCTTGCCCCGGCTGTTCAGGAGGCTCCAATTAACGCTATAGCGCCGTTTTGCTACCACTGGCACTCGTGAACCAACAATTCCAAGTATGGAAGAAGAGTGATAGTTTAAGACTTTAAGAGCCACCCAGGGAAATGTTAGGAGAGGAAATGTATCATATCTCTTGGTAGTATTGTGGCTAGGTTGACGAGATTCTCAAGAAAAGAGAGAACAGTATCTAGTTTTGGCTAGCTATTAAACTACTTAATTTTCATATTTTTTAAAAACCTTCATAGAATATTTATTTCCATTTTTACATTTTAAATTTTCATTTATTTATCTTATTAAATTCTAAAAATCTACATAACTAAAATTCTAATTAATGGTAAATAAATCAAATTCATTCTTATATTTAAATCGAAAAATAAATAATTTATAGTAATTATTTTTTATATTAATAGAAAATTGGAAATAGAAATTTTATATGAAAAAATTATGTGTAACAAAAAAAAGCACTTAATTGGGATCTTGAGGAAGAATTTAACTAAAAGCTTATTGCCATTATGTAAAGTAAAATTATTAATAATAATAAAAAAAAAATGGTTTCATTTTCATATTATTATTTATTATTTGTTTTAACAAAAATTGGTCATCATCACGAATAATTTTATTGTCCATAATCCTAGCAATTTTCTTAATAAATATTATTTTTTAGGTATTTTTAAAAAAAAATTTCAGTGAATTAATTAATAAGCCATTTAATAGACCATAAAAATATATTTAGGGAAATTTTCACCATAAAAAATATTACTATAAGGTAATTTTATATTTTGGTTTTCCCGTAAGAAATAAATTATAAAATATAAAGAAGAAAAAAAATATAATTTCACAGATGATCAAATTCACACAAAAAATGAATCAATTTATATAATTTTTATATTTTCGAATGTACATAAAATTGCTATACTTTTTCTCGACTTCTTTCGGTTATAGAAAAATTAGATAAATAAATTGAATCGAGTAATTTTAGATTTAAGTAAATTATTTGTTTTACAATTTGTAATTTATTGCTTGATTATCTGTAAAATATTATCAAAGCCGTATATAATATATACGGCTTTGATATTATATTAGAATATTAAAATTTAAAGACACATAATTTCATCAAACCATCAAGTGGGGCTGGGAAAATCAGTCAAAAACATTTCAGTCAAAACCAAAAAGGCATTTTAGTCAAAAATAATTTCATACAAATTTTATGACTGAAATGCCTTTTCAAAAAGGAAATTCAGTAAAAAAAAAAAAGGCATTCCGGTCAAAAAAAGTTTGACTGAGTTGCCTTTTCTTTATTAACCAATTTTTTTATAAAAAATTATAAACAAAAGAAGATATTTTCCCTTTTCCATCAGACGGTTTTGAGGTTTTGACTGGAATTCCTTTTCAGTTTTTTGATTGAATTTCCTTCTGAAAAGGCAATTCAGTCAAAAATTATTTTGACACAGATGATGCCTTCTTATTTTTGACTGAAATTCCTTTTTTTTTTTACTGAAATGTTTTTGAATGGTTTTCCCGGAGCCCCATCAAGTACCTAAAACCTCTTCAAAATTTCCAAAATACCATTTCATAAATTATCTATCCTTTGTATGAAAAATAATAATATCCTTTCTGCAATAAATTTGATTAATAATATAAAAGCTTTTCCAAAAAAAAAAGCTTTTTACTATATGCAAAATATTTACTCCCCTTCTACCATAAATTTCCTAACTTACTTCCATATCCTTATCACTACCATCCTCTCAAAACATTTAATATCCTGGGATACCAAACTAAATTACATAAATCTACATATGTGTACAATACCTATACAGTATACCACTGTACCTAAACCACAAAACATTATACATAATCAGGGATGTGTTGTCTTTCTCGCTGATATGATCTGATTTTCTGGCTTTATTTTATATGCTTAGTGGTTGCTGATGAAGTTGTATTTGTCAAAAAATTTGAATTACATACTATTACATATCTATGTGTACTATAAAATATTTATGTGTAAATTTTGATAGGGCGGAGTTTCAAAAATTACAGCCATATTGTATCACGGAAAATGGGGATGTTATATAATTGTATGGTATATAATATAATATGACTTTTTGTATGATATCTAATAACTCTTTGGTATTATATATCATTGTTAGTAGTAGTAAATTCGACTTACTGGTCCTTCTGACTGGTTAATAAAACCGCAAGGATATTTAATTGACAAAAAAAAAATTGATTTCTTTTTTTATAAATTTCAAATCATATATGATACATAAGTAAACTATTTGCGACGTATATTGTCAGTGAAGTGGAAAGAGTTAATGCGCATACATCAATAAAATGTCAATTTTACGTATTAATAACTAAAAGTTGTATACATAATTTTTAAGTATTATTTCTAAAATTTGTAGTAAATTTTAATAAGAACTTTGTTTAGTAAAATTGATGAATTAATTTTTATGTTTTCTCAGATTTGAAATATTAATTCATTCCTCAATCTCAACATCTTAAAATCTGTTTAATTCTACTTATTCTGATAACCTTATAACCCTGTGTTGTATTTCATTTATGGCTGTCTCACAACTAAATTTAAACGTATCCTTTTGATATCTCAATTTGGTCGAAAATTGCTTTCAATCGTTGGATTTGCTAAAAAACTTTATTGTTTACCAACAAAATTATAAGTTAATAATAAATTGACATGAAAATTCTTTAAATTTACTCAATTTCCTATAAACTTTTACCAAAGTATAATTAATTAATATAGGAATTTCCTAGCTTTATAAAAAATCAATTAATAAATCAAATTATATATTGGCTATTTTATGTATACACACCAATTAATTTATATACGTGCTCTCTCAAACTTTCAGTTGATCCTTAAAATTCAAAATGTCAGTAATAATACCAGGATTATCATATAAATATTTTAATTTATTGATTCTATCAAATAGTTTCTTTAGTAATCTTTTAAATGCCCAATTTTTTTCTATGCTAATTTTAGTTATAAAATTCTAATCTATATATTAACTCCACCTTTCATCATTTAAAATTTATATAAAATTAGAATGTTAATAATTCCTTTTATCAAATTTTTCCTTTAATATAAATACAATCAAACTCACAAACTAACACATTTAAATATATAAAATTTACAAGTCATTTTGTTTTGAATTTAAAATTATATATATATATATACAAATATAAAACAATATTGTATGTATTATATAACCAAATTTTTTTTTATCAGAGTCAGCAAATCAATTCTCTTATATTTTCCACAGTTTTTCATTTTATAAATAAATCTATATATATATATATATTTCCACTAACACAATCAAATTATATATTATAAAAATAAAAATTTCCCCATTTTTCTTTATATTATTCTTAAAACACGCCCTCTATGCTACAATTGGATACAACAAAATTTAAGGGTGAATTTATTTGTTAACTTAAAATGAAATTTTTGTTCATTTGGGGTTTGGGAAAACAAATGAAAATTAATATATAAATGTGAAAATCTCCCAACAACAAAAATAACAAAAATTAAATTATAAAAAAAAAAAAGTATAAGTAAAATCCCAAAAAGTCTATCAGTTGGAAAGTCTTTGGTTAAGCTATATACATATACATATAAACATTTTGTTATACATATCCATATCTATATACATATATATATAGTCACACAGTTGATTGCATGAAGTTGGTAGGTCAGAAATTTATATTATATATAGATATATATTAATATTTTCAAAAGGATGAGGGTGCAAGGATATATATACATATATATCACCCTTATATGGCTTTTCCAAAAAAAGGAAGTCATATTCTGAATAATGAAGAAAGGGAAGTGGAGATTTAGTATATATAGTTTCTGTTTTTTTTCTAATGACTATAAAAAGTGAACTACTATAAATATATATTTAGTACTTTTTATACAGAGAAAATTCTGTATATCTCTGATACCTAGGTGATTGTGGTGGATGGGTGGTGATGATGATGATTACAAAAATTGAAATAGCTAAACTAAAATTATATTCTTGACATTTTGTCACTGTGGTGAAGACTTTATATATATACCAGCTATACCAGCGCTGTATAAAAAGCCATAATTTTTAAAAAGGATATTTTAAAAAGGAAGAGTAATAATTTTTTGTTAACCCCTTTTTGCTGATATATATACATTTATGTATCTGTAATGGAAATTTTTAGTGGTTACCATCATCAGAAGAAAAAAAAATGAAAAATATTATTATCAATGATAAGTCGTTCTGAGTCAGTGTCGGTGTCCAAAACAGAGTCGTGTTAAAATATTATTTCATTTCTAAAAAATTTTTTGTTATAATTTATAGGTTAAAATTACGACTGTGGCATTTCTATATAAAAGTATATAATATAATAAGAAAAATTCTAAGAAAAATATCCTTTTTATATAACAAAATATATACATAAATATTTATGTATATTTATATTTTTCTTGTAACAAAAAATTATGTGTTTTGACATCTTGCTTCAATTTCTTTTTGGTGTTATGATTTGTTAAAAAAAAAAATATATAAAATTTGGTTTTTTTTTTTATGATTATGATGATAAAATTAGATACATGTACCTTTAACGATAACTTGACAGTGCCGCAGGTTTCAATTTGTATATGAATTTTCTTTGAAATGGACGGAATTTTTAAAAGAAATAAGAAAATTGTTAAATGTGTGTGAAAAATATAATTTACATAATTAAAAATTTATAAAAAAAAATATTTAAAAGAAAATTAATTAAAAAAAAAAATTTAAATGATAATTTTGTGTAAATAAAAAGAAAATAATTCTAAAAATCATAAAATAAAATTATAATAATTAAATCGTAATAAAATATTAAAAGTGTTTAAAAATTTTTTTTTAGTCATTTATTTAATTATTAAAATTATAGTTACACGCCCTGGATACCTTAGGATATACATATTTTCATACTAAAATGGGAACTGGTAAATTTTTATTTAATAATTATAATATTTTAAAAAAAAAACTTGTGATCCCAATTACAAAAATTACTAAAAAAAAATTTAAAAGAAAAATTTTACAAACAATTTTAAATACATTACATAAAATGTCCTTAAAAAAAGAAATAATTAAAGTTGAACTAACTAAAACCTTCCGTAGGATGTTATAACTATATTTAAAAATTTTATGAAAATAGATCCTTTTCAAACAATATTGAGAAAACATTGAATACTTAATCTAAAAATTTTAAATAAATTCAATATTTTCCGATTATTTGGAAAATTGCTCTCATAATTTAATGAAATATTATCTCAATAATTATAAATATCGGTTGTTATTCTATCCAGGATTTTTTTTTTGCTATCTAACGAGAGACTGTAATTACCAAAATCCTGTTTAATTTACTTTCAAAATGTTTGATATTAAAATATTAATTTTTCTTCTAATGATCACATTTTTTTAATCAATTTGTAATATAAAAATCAAATAAACTAAACACATTTTCCACTAACAAGTAATTTTAAAAGTTGAACAATTTTAGACTTAAAATTTTAATTAAATAGTGTCAGTGATAATAATTTACCTATGTAATTAATATATTAATTAATTTATAAGTTAATCAAGAAATTTATTTGTAAATATTTCATCAAAATGAGTTCAATATTACTTCAATTTTTTTTTTAAATTGAAAAATAAAATAGTAGATGCAAGCTTTAAAAGTTACATAAATTTTTTTTCATAAATAATAATTGCTGTCATAATTTAATTAAATTTTAGCTCAGATAATTATTAAATAATTATTTAAATAATGAACTAATCAAATTATTTAAATTAAAAAATATTCCTAATTTTTTTTTTATTAATAAATCATGTACAAAAAATAATTCAAGTCTCAAAAAGGGTTAATAAGCTCAAAAAATCTCAATTTTAATCAAAACTCCTTAAATTTCAAAATACCTTAAATTAAATAAATAATAAAAAAAAAATCCTTTTTTTATTATTATTTCTAATTACAACTTTATTTCCCAATAGAATGTCCTTTATTTTACTTAATATATAAATCAAAACTTTTTAAAATCATAATAATTTCTCATTCTTTTCTATTATTTTGACAAGTGTTACTTGTATTTATACGCACAAGGATAAAATTTTGTAAAAATAATAGTAATACATACTTGAATTATCTATCAAATTCATTTATATCCTGAATATACAATAAAACGTGCAAAATTCAAATTGTCAACCCTCTAATATTATAATATTGTAAAACAATTTTATATTCAATATACAAAAAGGTCATAAAGGATATTATATAATTTTTACTTTTATTTAAGAATATTTATTTTAATATAAACAAAAATTTTCCCCCATTTTTCAAAAAAAAAAAAAATTGCACATTATTATTTTAAGTGAAAAATTCACCTATTTAAATGAAGGACATCCTTCTAATATAAATAAACTAATTTTTTGCCTAATCCCAGATAATTTCATTTAAATCCGATAATTTTAAGGACCCTTTTTTTTTTGTTTTCACACTTTTCATATACGTATTATATTTGAAAATTATATTTGAATAAGTAGTTTGTTTATTTTACAAAAGGAAAATATGTATCCTTTCTTTACCCGAAGTATTACTGACTTTTTTCACCGGATTAGTAGTAAAATAAAAGCGTATAAGTAGTTAGAAATTAATTAAAATTGAATTCTTTTTGGTTTTGAAAAATTAATGAAACGGAAATAGAAATTTTAACTTAAAAGGATTTGTTGGTTTTTTATTTCAATTGGAAAACAATTTGGAAATAATTTTTATTGGACAAATAATAAAAATTACTAATTTAATAAAGAAATCCTTAAAACTATGATAGTAAAATTCTCTTACCCATAAATTTATATGTTTCCTAAATCGATTATGATTGGTTGGTTGGTTGGTTAAAGTGGCGCTCCCCGGGTGATCCACCAATTAGCACTATAGTGCCGTTTTAATACCACTTATACTCGTCAACACTAAGGTAAGATTTGGCTAGGGGGTGGTTTTTTAGATCCATTTCGTCGCGTTTAAGAACTGTGTCAGGTTCGTTGGGCGCGTCGACGCTAGTTTAGGTCGCGTAGGTTGCAGCTGCCAAGTGAGCGGTGCCTGGCTCTCGCCAGTGCTGGGCACTTCTCGATTATGAAGAAGGACCAATCGATAATGAAGAAGGACCAAATAATCTACATAAACAAATTTTTTTATTATCCTTTTTGTAAGTTAACCTAGAACGTATAAAACTTATATATTTTTTTATTGAAATGTGGTAAATTGTTTTGTGCAGTAAAAATCTAACATAGAACAATATAATTCCGCCACCTAATTAATAATACCTATATATAATCTATCTCTGTGTTTAAGGATATCCTTTTTCTATACAATATAAAAAATTTTCTATGGGAAAATTAACAGTGGGCAACAATTAAAATATAAAGTACAAAAAAAAAGGCCAAAAAGGATTTTCTTGTCGTAAAAAAAAAAAACTCTTTTTCTCTTAAGGATATTTAACACTTTTTTTTTATATATAATTCTACAACAACAACAAAAAATCCTTTAAGGATATTTTATTTATTCTTTGCACGCGGCATTATAATTCTTTCAATTATTAGACTATTCTATACACACAAAATATAACATCATGTCCTATATATAGTTGGAATCCTTTTATTTTTGTTGTTTGCATTTTTTTTATATAGAAAAATTAAAAAGGATTCTTATAAATAATTATTTTTTTCTCTATATTTGTAGTAAATATTTTTCAATATCCTTGCATTTTATTATATTTCTTCCTTTAAAGGAGATCGTCTTCTGGATATACCATGCAAAGTTTGTGGTGATCGAAGTTCAGGAAAACATTATGGTATTTACAGTTGTGATGGTAAAAATTAAAAAAAATTTACTGAAAATTTTAATTGATTTTTATATAATTTAATAATTTTTTTTTTTTTGATTTTTTTTTTCTTCTATTTCCGTTGTCGCAGGATGTTCTGGATTTTTTAAACGTAGCATTCATCGTAATCGTATTTATACATGTAAAGCAACTGGTGATTTAAAAGGACGATGTCCTGTTGATAAAACACATCGTAATCAATGTAGAGCATGTCGTTTAGAAAAATGTTTTCAATCTGCTATGAATCGTGATGGTAAGGATATTAATTTAGTAACATAAAATTATTGTAAAATTATCCTTAAAGTTAAACTTTAAATATAATTATGTTACCTTTGCCAAAAAAAATTGACAATAAAGTCAATTTTAAAATCCTTCTAATCTGTGTTGTTCTAGATATAATTTAAAAAATTGTTATCCTCTTTGTTACGCAGTGATCCCGGAAAGTTTTTGATTTAATTTTTGTGTAATTTGTGTAAATTTAATATTTATAGAAAAATAATAATGTAAATTATCCTCTTGTTTTATAAATATTCTTGGTTTATTATTAGATCCTGTAAATTTTACATTAATTTATTCTTTATCGTTCAAGTATTTCTCCGCAGATTTGTGGATATTATTTTGTTATTTGACTCTAAAGATGATAAAATGAATTATAAATTTGTTGAATCCTTTTAAACACAATTTTCATTTTTAATTATTCAAATTTTAAAATGTTTTTAATTTTCTATAAAAAAATATTTACTTTAAAACCAGAGAAAAAGGATTTAAATAATTTAAAATAGCTTGGTTTTCCTTTTTATAGACCAAGAACAGTAAATACGAGTACATATCAAATTATAATCTTAAAATCATATAAAAAAAAAGGATATCTTTTACACTTTTCTCTTAAAAAAACAACTTTCAAATAAAGAAAATTATAAATTTTCATTTTCAAGGATATATAAATATTTCTACATGTCCTTTTCTCTTTTGCCCTGTTTTTTGTGGTGACAAAATTTTTTATATAGAGAAAATTTTCGTGTTAAAATATTTTGACAATAATCTAAAAGCTGGTTTTACTATTTTTATAGTATAGAAAATATATTTATAAGATGTCATGTCTATGTATACATACAAGGATACAAGTATACAATAAGTATTTACAAAAAGGATAATGATATGGGGATTTTCTTTTCTAAGATGGCTTGTTGTTTTTTTTGGGGAAAAACAAAACCTAAGAAAATATTGTTTTCTTGTTTTTTTCTGACAATTTTTCAAAATAAATATTTTATTTGGGGGATGGGTAGGAGATCCACCAGAGAAACAAAATATTATAACAATTTACAGAATTGAGGATTATGTATTTAATATTAAAGGAATTTATTTTGTAAAAAAAAGGCACATATTTTTGTTTCAAGGATTTAAAAAAAAAAAACATTTTCAGTATAATTTTTCTTGTTGGTTTTATGAATTATCCTGGAGAAATTAAAGTCCTTTTCAAGTAATTTTGTTTTTTTGAAAAATTGAGGATGGAATTTAAATATTAGATTAAAATATAATCGATTGGATTATTAGTTAGCCAGGATAATATTTAATTAATTAATTAGCTAAAAAAAATTATGAAATAATTTCTTATTCGCGTATATCTTGGGAAAGATATCTCTGGTAGTCTAAAAAGGATATAATTTTCAGATATTTTTGTTGGTTCAAATTTTCTGTATAATTTTTTCCGCACATTTAAGATAAAATTTACAAAATTATTTTAATTTTTTTTTTCAAAAGATTAGATATTTTTTCTTTGTCCTTTGACTTTGTTTAATAAATTTACTAAAATATTTTTGTTCTCCAATTTAAGTAATTCAAAATTAATTAATAATTATAATCATATACATATCTAATATCCTTTGAAACCACTTTGTAATACGAAATACCATTTTCTATGAATTTTTATACAAATTTTCAATTAATACTTTACACTACCATTCCATGAATTGAGCATACATAATATCAATGTTAAAATATAATAAATACTATTTATAATTAATAAAAAAACAAGTGCATTTAATTTATTTTACCATATCCTTATACCACCTTTAATATCACTTAACATTAACAGCTAACTAATTTTTAATATCCTTAAGGTATTATTTACATATATGAAACATATCCATAATAATCATTATCAAAAGTATATTTGTATTGTGTACACATAAATTTATGTGATGTAAAAAAGGGCGTTAAATAAAGCGGATCAGAATTGGTATTTTAATGTACATATATATAAATATTTCGAGGTGAGAGAAATGGTCAAAAATTGACATACATGAGATTAAAATTGACATTTTACTTGCAGCTTTATACTGTGTATATAAATATATTTAAAATAAATGCATACTCATTCTCCCCCACATATGCGATGTACAGAAAATTGTACAAATTTATTTATGTACACTATCATCCTTGAATTTTATGTATAGTGTCCCCAACCCATTGTCCTTAATATATACATATATATGTATTGTAGATTGGTAAATTGGCTTCACATGTAGGATTATATACAGCAATCATTAGAATGATGTATTTTTTTTATGTATATTTCCGAGCTGAACAAAAGGCTTATATATATTTTAGATGACAATGAACAATGTTTGTATATAAAATGATGAAAATTTATGGCATGTAAATCATAAGAGTTAAAATTTAGAAATTCTATTTTGGGTAACATAGTAAATTTTAAAAATCGATTTTGTCGTCGAATTATTTATAAAGTTAAATTATTTATAAAGAAAAATTTTATATTAATATTTATTATTAAATAATGTCCTTTTTTATAATAAATATTTTGATTACTTTACATTTATTCTTAATCACAAAGAAGAAATTTTCTTTTGGAATTTATTTTTTAAGTCTCCAATCCTTTTTTTTTTCTTAAATCCTTTAAACTGATTAAATTATTTTCTTTTAAGTATAAAACACTGCACACTAAAATGACTTATTTTCCTTATAATTATTAACAACAATAATAACAAGGAGAAAAAAAATAAGATAAATTAGTAAATTTAGTTATCTTTGAAGTGTTAAATCCTATATGAACCCTCTTGAAATATATAATTTTCTTCTAATAATATCCTTGAGAAGTCATTGTTATTAAAGGAATATAAAATAATCGGAATTGATCATAACCCAGCTGTAAAATTTCCCTTGAAAAAAAACATTTTTACCCACAATAATTTTCCACCTTTTCACTTTTCAACTCTTTTACTAATATATAATATTTTATTTATAACAAATTCAATTCTTCCGCTTTCTCTCTTACTATATTGTGTACTATAAAAATTTGAGAAAGGGAATATTTGATTAACTATCACATATCATCACATACGCTGTATTAAAGGTATTAAAACACTATACCACCCTCCTCCACATTCTCTGTATATATAATGTTAATAACGCATAGGTAACCTTCAGACATGAAAAGTTCCTATCATATTTATATAAAATGTATCAAATTTTTTCTATTAATATCCTCCGTTTTTAGCACACAACAAAAAAATATATATATATATATTTTTTTTTATAGTTATTTCATTTTATTTATTATCCACATATGTGAATTCTCTCACGCCTTCATTTGTTTTCCAAATAGAAGAAATTTCCACCCTATGCATTGTATAATAATAATCATTATATTATTGCATATATCCTTAATCAACATTTAACGCTAAAATATATTAATAAAAAGGACTTTTCTATTTAAGGATGCTTATAGATTCTGTTATAAAAGCTATTTTCAAAAAATAAATAAAATGATAATTCTTTATACTTTTATAAAGTAATTATATATTTATTTGATGAATTATAATTAGAAAAATGTCATGTAATTATATTTTGTAATCCGATTTAGTTTATTTTAAGATTTTATATATAGAGAAAATGCAGGAAAAACTTGGAATTTTTTTAGTTTATTTAGTTAGTTATTAACAATTCGATGGCCCCGAATACTACTATCGTAAGTCCAATAGCAATTGTATTCTACTTACGATAATAGTATTCGGGGCCATCGAAATGTTAATATTTCTTGCGACATTATTTAAATAAATGTGCGGCGGTATTCATTTTTTTACCACAACTTAGTTTAACTAATATGAAATATGACAGTAACTTATCAAAATTCAAATTTATTTAACAAAAATTCGAAAATTAGGTGAATAAAACAACTTAGTATTTTTACATTTTTTATTGTTAATAAATCTTATAATTATTAGTAGTAAGATTAATAGTTTTTTTGCCAACAATTTGATAGTTTTTCCTTCAAAAAGGACACTTATATATATTATTTATAATTGTAAACCTAAACCTAAACCTTCACATAAAATTCTAATTATTACTTATAATTTTCTTTCGAAAAGTTACCAAAAACTAAAGGCAGTCAAAAAATTATCAAATACAAAAATTATTAAATTTAAATATTTTTCAATAAAATATTCTAAATTAGTAAATTTTTTTCCCATTTCTTAGCTAGTAAACGTCTTGACATTAATTGAAATTCTAAAAAAATAAATAAAATAAAATTATTTATAAAAAGTAAATAAAAGTTTTTATTCAAAAAAACAAACTTTTTCGTTACCAAAAAAAATAAAAGTCTTTTTGTTAAGAATTTTGTATATGAAATATACAAAATTTCCCATAACCACATTTTAGGGAGCTTATAAAGTTTCCCAAGAATATTAAAATATAAAATATGACAAAAATACTTATATAGTCAAAGTTGACATAGTCGTACATGAATTACTTTTAGTCTTTTTCCTTTTTGTGGGTTAGAAAAAGTTGATTCGATGGTTGGTATAAGAAAATTCCGACAATATATATAAAGCAATCATTTTTACTCACTCCTCTCTCTATATCTATAATAATTTAAACAAAAATCGTCCTTTTTTATTTTTTTTGTGTAAAGTTTATGGAGTCGAAAAATGATGACAAAATACAAAAATTATTGTAAATTTTATAATATTTGTTTTATATGCCACCCCCCAACAAAATAAACGACGACAATCTTTCATTTTCTAAATTATACATACAGAAAAATCACACAATTTATTTCTGCCATCTTTAACAAAATCCTTGTTGGAAAATTGTTTTCTTTTATATTATATGGTAAAGATACTTTTTTTTTTTTGGTAAACTGAGCTTTACTTAGCGCCATTGAAGCCACCACAAATCCCTATAAAATGATTTCTTCTTATACATATTTATATATATTTTAATGTTTCTTTGTACATAATATCCTTATAAAGTCTTTTGTGTATAATATGCTTTTTTTATACTTTTCTCGCAAGTCTTTTTATGGATCATTTCACGCAAAATATTTCTTATTTATTACATCCTTATAAATAAAAACGTATATACAGCTAAAAATTATATATGTTTTTATGAAATATCATAAATATAGAAAAACACCACAACCAAAAAATTGTAATATTTTTTTTTTGTTGAAATGTGTTCTTCTGCTGACATTTTTCTCATAATTTTCTTCATTTTTGTTTTTACCCTCCTACACTTATCATCATTTTTTTCATCATACCATAACTCACCACCATTTCACAGTCTATTAATATAGAGACGATAAGGATACAATGGATTTTCTTATTTATTGTATATATTATTAGGAGAGTCCTTAAAGAGGGATGATGTTTAAATTTTATATTGGTTTGGGTATTTACAACTGTTTTTTTTTCTGTGTGTTTTGTTTATTGTTGTTTTGAAATCGCGACAGGATGCAATGATGCTTTTATAATGATGATTGAGATCTGATTCGATTCAAATAATTATATACTTATATAAGAATATGGAGGGTTTAATAATTGAAAGCTAATTTCACGGTTGTGGGTGTTACAAGGAACAGTAGGAAAAAAAATGTTTTTGTATCTATCATTCTTTACAAATTTTAAATTGATATTTTAACTAAAAAATATTTAAATAGAAAGGACATTATAGAGAAAAGGAAACTATAAAATATAAGAGGAAATACAATTAATATATGGGAAATTTGAAATATGGCACAACTGTTTAATTTACAAATACCTGGGATATTGGAAAAAAGCAGATGCTTTACTTAATTATTTCAATAATATTGATTTGTACCAAAATAGGGTCAAGAATGATTGAAATAATTAGTGGTATTCGAAAGGATATATACATCAGCACAAATTGTAATCGTTTTTACAATCAATTAATTTTATAGATTTTTCAATTTTCTTCATTTTAAAAGTACATTTTGTCTGGAATATATTTTGTTTTTGAATCGATCAGTAAATGTTTATGATTGTAATTTTCATTAATTTTTAATTGGAAATTCATTACTATTTGTTGTTCAGAACTTTGATTCATTTTTCTAGAAAATTTTAATGCATTTAGTTTATATTTAAATCAAATTTCTACATTACAAAGTTTATGTGTGGTTCTTAAAACATTAAAATTAAAGCCTAAATTTCAAATATAAAACAATTTTCTTTCTTCTATTCATTATATTTATCCTCATTTGAAGATTTAGTTATACCCAAAAAAAAAAAGGATTTTAATTTCTTTTTGGTGTTTTATTATCATACCAACTTTTCTTTATGCCCTTTGCTTTTTCTATTTATATAATCAAGAAATAAGAAAGTTTGTACAACCTAAATATTCACTCAAGGATATTATCATTTTATCTGTCAACAAAATCAAAAAAAAAAATTGTCTACATCTTTTTTAGCTCACATCAATAAATCCCTTAAAAAACGGGAGAGGATAAAAAATCATGATGAATTTTTGATGTTATGCAAATACAAAAAAAAAATTAAATTGTCGCAAAGCGATTAAGTTTTGTATATCATTTTAATATGATATGGGGGTTCGAGATTTTTGTTGTTGTTGTTGATTCAACAAATTAAATGAAAATTGATTTTGTATGTTCAAAAAAATATCTATTTATTATATATAAATGATTTCGTTGATTATTTGTCCTCCCAACCCCCCAAAAAAAAAATTAGTAAGTTGAAAAAAGAAAAGAAAGATAACCACAAAAATTATATAATTTAGCTTTTCGTTTTCTCAATCCAGCTGTGCAACATGAACGTGGACCACGTAAACCAAAATTACATCCACAAATGCATCATGGTGGTCATCAAATGTCACATCATCCCAATTCTCATTTACCAGTATCATTAGTTACTAATGTATCAGCATCATTTAATTATACATCACATATAAATGCAGCAGCAGCGGCAGCTGCAGCAGCTGCTGCTGCACAAGGATTTCATCCACCAACACATCATACACAATTAAATCATCATAATGTACATGGTCAACAACAATCACAACAACAACAACAACAACAACAACATCATCATCCACCACCACAACCACCACCATCAATGGGTTTTCATCAATTTTTACCACAAATGCATCATAATTTAATTGAATCGGCTAAAATGCAATTAGATCGTGTACCAACATTTGATTTAGGTTCATCAAATGGTAGTGATTTTTATAAAACAACAACTGGTGGTTTAAATCATCAACAATTATCATCACCATCACCAACACAAACTATACAAAGTATATCGAGTGTTGGTGGACCAATATCTGATGGTACATCAGCTGAAAGTCCTAAATTAAATGTTGAAACAACACCGTCGGCAACACCACCACAAAATCATTCTGTTAATAATGATTTTGGTCAACCAAATAATAATAATAATACTATTAATAATAATAATGGATTTTTGGAAATAATTTTGGGTCAAGATAAATGTCAAGAAATTATCCAATATCAAGTTCATAATGCATTATTATTTCCGCCTTTACCACATAGTTTAGTTGCTGGTATGGATTCTAGAATGTTTTCATGGGAAATGTTACAAGAGACAACAGCAAGATTATTATTTATGGCTGTACGTTGGGTACGATGTTTAATGCCTTTTCAAACACTTGCGAAAAATGATCAACAATTATTATTACAGGTAAAACATATACTAAAATATATACAACCATACTATTATTATTATTAATTTCAAAAATTTAGGAATCGTGGAAAGAATTATTTTTATTAAATTTAGCACAATGGAGTATACCACTTGATTTAACACCAATTCTTGATAGTCCAATGATTAAAGAGCGTGTCCTACAAGATGAACCAACACAAACTGAAATGAAAACAATACAAGAAATATTATGTCGATTTCGTCAAATAACACCAGATGGTAGTGAAGTTGGTTGTATGAAAGCAATATCATTATTTGCACCAGAAACACCAGGTTTATGTGATGTACAACCAGTTGAAATGTTACAAGATCAAGCACAATGTATTTTATCAGATCATGTTCGTATACGATATAATCGTCAACCAACACGTTTCGGTCGTTTATTATTATTATTACCATCATTACGGACAATACGTGTATCAACCATTGAGGCCTTGTTTTTCAAAGAAACAATTGGTAATGTACCAATTGCAAGGCTTTTAAGAGATATGTATATAATGGAACAATATACTGCAATTGAAAAATAAATGAAATTAAAATAGTAGTGTGTAGATTATACAAAAATAGAAAGTCCTTTTTTTCCCAATTTTTTTTTGGTTATAGTTTGTTTCTTTGTTAAACTTTTGGATGGTAGCATATAATGTTTACATTTTGGTTATCACATATTCAATTTTGTGGTACTACAATGATTTTATATTGTACAAGGGTAAATCAGTTTATATAGTTTGAGACCAAGTAAATTTTTTTATTTATTATTTTTTCGTATTTCTCAAATTTGTGGTTGAGATGAAAAAATAACTTTGCCAGAAGGATTCACAGGAAATTTTCAATTTTTTATTTAAAAATTTTTTTTTTTTCGCTTTTCTTTTTATGATTTAGAACTTTAGAAATGGAAAAATTTATGAATCATGGATGTGGGAAGACAGGTGTTTTTATACATTTTATATACCAAATCCATGAGAGATAAAAATTTTCAATTTTTTTCGTTTCTGTATTTTTTTATTTATTTTCAATTTGATTGAAAAGTCGGTACGGCACGATTAAAAAATAACATTCAGACTTTTTAGGGTAAATATTAACATTGAGGAAAATTATAAATATTGTAGAGAATTTGATGGAAAGTGAGATGGTTTATTTTCAATTATTTATTATAAAGAAGATTTTTTTTTTTTATATAATTTTCTAGCAATAAAATCGTTAATTTTATTATTTGAGAATCAAAATTCAATCAAAAAAAAAAGATTATTTAATTATTATTTTTTGTATGAAATCAAAAATTTAAATTAATTTATTAAGCATATTGTAGCTAAGTAAATTATATTAATATTGTGAAATTATTAATATTATATATATAAATGTGATTAAATTCTAGTCGGTTATTAATTAATTATATAAAATTATGCTAATATTATTATTATAAAAATATATATTAAATTAAATGTATTTAAAAAATTAATTATAATTATTATAACGAATGATATAAAATGTAATTAATATAAATAATTATTTAAAAATTTAAATAAATTAATAATATATAATTAAAATTAATTGAATATTGTCTGTTATGGTTTTATGTAATTTTTCAAATATTTTATTTAGATTAATCCGAGTCTTCGTTCTTCGATTATCTTGAAAATTTGTATGATTTTTACATAACTCCTTCTTACTGCAAAAACTGATGGTTATATCTAGAATTTATCAATATAATTCTTACATTTTGAGTATATACTAATAACTAAATTAGTTTATTAGTAGAAAAAATGTAATAATTTCTTGAATCATTCGAAATGTACTAAAAATATGAAGATTTTGATGACTGATAAAGGTATTTAAATATACACAAGTGAGTAAATTATGGAATTGTACGATAAAAAATATTCCATAAATGGAAAATATTTTTAATAATTAAATTAATTTCGTAAATTAATTTTTAAACTATTAATTAATAAATAATTCATAGTAACAATTTTCAGTATATCTTAAGTGGAAAAGGTGAATACAATCAAATCTGATTTAATTTATAGGTAAATTTTCTGTTAAGGGAAGGAAAATTTAAATTGTGTAAAAAGTGAAAAAGATATTAATTATTTTTCTGTAGTAATCAAAATATTTTAATTTTATATTTTTTCCTGTCAAAATTATAAAAGTGCATATGGTAGGTAAAAGCCAAATAAACAAATATAGACACTATCACTCATATTTCTATAAAAAATCATGGATCCCTCTAATCATACAGAAATCAAACAAATAAATTTAAGAAAAACTAAATTGTCTCATTGAAATAAATATAATATATATTGATGAAATATTTAACAAATTATTTCTCCCTTTATTACTCCAACTTCAACATTTTTACATGCATCTGATGAAGGATCAACGATGTTTATTATTTCCGCGTGACTTTATACACAATATATTCATCATTTATATTTAATGTTGGCCTAAATCCATCTAACAAAAAAGTTACATTGAACTATATATATAAACAAAATAATAATATAAACACTTGGTCAAAATCACATGAAGGTATTAGCGCATACTTATATGAATATTTTCAATTACATTACACATCATCATATATACATATATATAAAAAAATCTAAAGGGTGCCTTACAGAATATAGCAAGAATTGTTTGTGGGAGCGCATCAAAAAGGGATGAAAAATAGAAAAATACTAGTAAAAAACAAACTCTTTTTTCCTTATTCGTTTAATGTTCCACAGTAGATTTTTTATTGCCTCATAAGATTTTTACAATGTGATTTTTTGAACTACTAACAACAAATAATTCTATACCTTTAGGATCAAAAAATGACGTAGTATATATGTATATAGTAAGCAGCATCAGGATCAAACTAAATAATACTATTCTGAATATAGCTTTCGCGTGTTAACATGCAAAGAAATAAAAAATAAGCTGGGTAAAAAAATAAAATATTATTTTTAAGGATATTTTTCAATATATAAATGATTTTTTGCCCTTTCTTTATGAAAATTTTTTATTTTGTTAAGGATATTATACAAAAAGGATATAATTTTTTTTGTTGTTGTTATTATGTATTTATTTTGTATTATAACATTTTACTTTTATTGTCCGACAATCAAAATCCTATTTTCAAAATTTATTTAGGTTTTCTTTTTTTTTTTTTGTATTCCTTTATGTAAATCTATTAGAAAAAATTTCCAGGATAACAGGTTTTTTTTTGATATGATGAACTGAAAAACTTTGTTATACACTAAATAATATTAGGTGAAAGATGATTTTATGCTTGAATTATCAGGAGAATATAAATTATTTTGGATGATTTTTTGGTCCTTCAACAATTTAAATTAGTCTTTTTCCAATATAAAGACAAAACATTTCGCAAAGTACGAATTAGTTTTACGACTTAATTTGAAAAAACATCAATTTTATTTGAAGAAAATTATTGGTTTTGAAAGAGAATGAATTTGATTTGAAAAATCATAAATTTGAAGTGTTAAAAAGACGAATTTGAAATGTAAAAAGACAAATTTGACCTATAAATGATATATAAAATATGGTTAATGTATATAACTTTTATACATTTTTCTCATCATAGACAGCAAGGATATAAAATAAAAATTACATTTGAGATGAGGAAAGAAAAAAAACTAAATTGTTTTGTTCAAATTATGGCAATTCGACTATGAAAAAATTGTATACCATCTTGTATACCATATTATTAATAGACAACAAAACAAAAAAAAAAGATATTATTTTTATTGCTTGGTCATTCTTAAACATAATAATATAAAAACGGTATCTACATACGTACAAAAACATTAATGTAATTATGTCCGAAACTTACTGAAAATATAAAACAAACAAAAAAAATTGGGATCAAAGATTTAATAGTTCTTTTTTTCCCATTTTATGGATGTGGTGTTGTGCCTTGTGGTGTTGAATAGAGAAGAAAAATATAAGATGTGTAAATTAAGGTTTTCTGATTTTTACTCAAATATTGGTAATTATAACATTAATGTAATTATCTAATTATTTTTTTCTTTCAGTAATTATATTTGTGTGAAAATTGTTAATTTTAAGTATAATTAGTAATTTTTTTTTGTTTTCGTATAAATTTAATTGATTTATTTGTGGTGTTTAATGGAACTAATTTTAAATTTTCTATTTAAAAATTATTCTAAAATTACATTTGAAGAAGATTTTAATAGTAACTAAACTTTGAAGAAAACATTTAGTCGCAGGCTATTAAACAATCAAAATTACTTACTTTTCCTGTAGACAATCCAAGCCAATGACTTTTTCGTAGAGGTTCAAAATTGCAACAGAAAGTCAGTCCCTTATTTTTGTAATAATTTGATTACTTATTTGTGAAACTCTTAAAAAGCTAATAATTTCTATATCGAGTCAATGTTGGTTGGTTGGTTGGTATAAGTGGCGAGTCCCGATGGACGACTATCCCAGATACTCCAATTAATAGGGATATAGCGCCGTTTTGATGATCACTCTCGCGACCAAAGGCATGTAAATATGGCAAGTGGGGTGATTTATTAGAGCCACCTCGTGGTGTTCAAGAAACGGACCAACATATCAACAGATTTTATTCCGGCTAAATCGCTGAACAATGTACAAAGTAATAAACGGGAGACATAATTGTTAATAATGAGTCAATGTACGTGAATTATGTAAAATCACAAGGATTTATATACATAAAACGAAAATATTAATGCTAAAATCTAGTTTTTGTTATGGAAATTTATAAGCATAATACCAACTAGTATAAGTTACAGAAAATTTGATACTTTTTGACTTAACTTTTTACATTAAGATAAATCTTTCAAATATATTTATTGAATACTATCTTACATAGAAAATAACAAATATATTCTTTATAATTATCCTTTTATATCCTTAAAATTATAAAATTCTTAATCTAACAAAAATATAATAATATTTACATATATTTTAAGTAAGTTTTTAAGACGATTTCCTTTTTTTATAAATATTTAAATATAAATTTAACCAAAATATAAATTTCTTTATCCTATTATATTACCCTTAAGCCCAAAGATCCCAAAAAAAAAAAGAAGAAATATCCTGTTTAAAGCCTTTTTAACTTAATATGAACTCAAGGATAAAACTTTTCTTCAATATATAATTTTTCTTTTCTTTTGGTATATACATTAAATATTTTATTTTATTATAATTTTGTTCAATAAAAAATTAGTCTTAAGTTAAAATTTATATTTTGGTAAAAGTCTATTTTTTTAAAATATTTTTATATAAAGAAAATATTTTATAAGAAAAAAAATCATTTGATCTTAAAAGGACATAATATATAAGTGTATGATGACGGATAGGATGAGTACGGATGAGTATATAGAATAGAAATGATTTCTGTATTTATAAGAAAAGTTATATAAATGTATATTAAAAATAAATGAATTAAAATTTAATGATGGGAAATTGTACATCCGACGGAAAAATTTGTCTATACGGTATATAAGTAATAAATAAAAATATAATAGATTTTGAAAGATTGGACATTTATATAATAAAAATTAAAAGAATGTTTCAAAAAATAACATATGCTATTTTATCCGCATTTGTCCAGGAAGGGTGAATTTAGATTTGTAAATGAGACAAAAAGGACATAATTTTATTTTGTGTAGCTTTCTAAGACAAAATTGTATCACAAAACAAAATGAAAATAGAAAAAGTTTATATTATTTTCGAATGAAAAAACCACAAAAACAACTTTTAACAACAAAAAATAACAAAAATTTTGGGTAAAAACTTTATTTTTCAAAAAAAAGGATGAATTATTCAATGTTTGACCTTAATGTGTAAATGATTTGGAAATTTGTGTGAATTTAAAGAATATTTGGATTTAGGGATAAATTTTTTTGTTTGATTTAGTAGAAAGTCATTTATAATTAATTTAATTTCCTTATCTGCAATTAATAGAAGAATATTCTTCATTTAGTTTAAATTCGTTCTTGGTATAAGTCAAACTTGTGCAAATTATTGAAAAAGGATATTTTCAAAATTTAATAGATTTTAACAATGAATTTATTTTAGAAGTTAGTGTACATTTATAATCTTCAGAGTTCGACAAATCTCGACAAAATTAATTTAATTTCGATATTGTCCAATAATCCTTTTGCAAAAAAGGATATGTCTTTGGCATATCCTTTTTTGCAATTTCAAATTTGTTATAGTAAATATAATCATCCAAACTATTTAATTAAATTTCGCCGACTTCTATAAAAGCCCAAAATTTCGACTCAGCTCAGCGTTTTCCTTAAATTTGAGTTAGTTCATTTTCATAGATTGAGCAATGAATGAGTTAGTCAGAGCAAAGATGAGGTCACAAGTGTGAAATTTCATAAAACTTTCAATATAAATGCAGAATTGATCAGAAAAATTAAACTATTTTCATTTTCGATTTAATAAATAAAAACAAAATTAAAGATTATTTTTTTTTTACACTTTAATTATTTATTTTTAAATTTATTTTTTTTTTTTTTGTATATTCTCTGAGGGTTAAATAATTTTTATTTTTACAATTAAATTTTATTTATATTAATATTATTTTCCTAAACATTTTTATAACTTCATTTTAATTTTTAAATACATTATTTTTTTTCTTTTAATTTGTCAAGTTATTTGGTAGATAAAATATTTAAATAAGAAGAAAGTGAAAAAAAAATTTTTAATGTAACAAACAATTTGTAAATTTTATTTTAATAATAATAATAAAAACAAAATTATATTTTATATTGGCAGATTTAAGATCCTGCATTAAATTTTTATACTTAAATAAATTTAAATATTTAAAAATAAAAAATAGAACAAATTAGTTGAAACTATTAAAAATTATTATTTATATATATATAAATATTTTATTACAATTAAAATACAAATTATATAAAAACAAATTAAATTAAATCACAAAATTTAAAAATATTACATTAAATTATTTAAAAAAATATTAAAATAAATTAAAAAACCTCTTTTTTTGTTTTCGTTAAATATTGTTAAAACTTTTACAAGTTTCAAAAAATAATTAATTAAATAAAAATTAAACTAATTTTAAAATTTTTTTTAAATTAAATAAATTACAAAAATAATTACACTGAATGAATGACTGACCTGAATATGGTGTATATTATATGATTGATTGCTAATTTAAGTTACTAGGGAAATTTGGAATAATTAAAACAAAATGATATTTAAATTATAATTGGCAAAATTATTGGGATAAGTTTTCATTATACAGAAAACAAGAAATCATAAATACATTAATAGAACAAAATTATAAATACTTTATTTAAAAAATCATTTTTAATTAAATTGATCAAATTTGTTAAGAAATTTAGGGCCAAATACTGAAATTTTTTTACATTTATATAATTAATTTTTTTTTGTTTTCTTCTAATTTTATCAATTTTTCTAATAATATTGATTTAATACATTTTCTTTTTTTTTGTTAATTGCTTTAATATATATAATTTTTCTTTAAATAATTCCTTAATTATAATTTTTATTTTTCAAAAAAACAAACAAACATAAAAATCATAAATATGCAACTGTGCAAACAGAACCATATTAATACCGATTTGTTTTTTATTTTTTGTTAAAGTAAAATATTTTTTTTTTGCCATTAAGCCGTTGTTTTTGTTCATTCGTTTCTGTTGCTTTATTTAAACTTAATTTTAATATATAATATTTCATAAATATTTTTCTTCTTAATGAATTAATAATGTATTTTTTTTTGTAATTATGAATTACTGACTAAAATGCACATGTAATATTGTTTTTTTTTTTAATTATTTAAATATATAATTCTTATTTTTATATATAATTTCATCTAACTTTAAACTTGTTCTAAATATTAAATGGTTTTTTTATTATTGTTACAGTGTGAATAATCGAATAAATTTTTTTAAAAAATAAATTAGTCACAGAAATAGTGAATAAATTTCCGGTTATAAATAAACTATGTATTTTGTGTGAGAGAAAATGTAAATTAGATCTTTATACTAATTAACATCAATTAACAAAATTAATTAGAGAAATTATTAATTGTAAATTCTCGCACTAGATAAATCTTTCTTTCTTCTTTTGGCACAACAGCCCGATGTAGGCGTAGGCCTCTTTAGAGATTTTCCTGACATTCTATTGCAATTTTAGGATCTTCTAATTTTATATTAATTCCGAACCATAAATTTCTCTGTAGCGGAAAGAGACTATTTATTGCAAAAATCTAAGCATTTTGAAGTGCGTCAATTATTGGACTCGACCGCTAGGCATTTTTCCTAGTTTTAAGATTTTAAATTGTTGTATATTTTATTACCGGTATTCATTTAAAGCTGAGTCAACTTAGAACGACATCGATGACTCGGTCGGGAATTGAACTAACGACATAATCCTGCGACATAATACACTACACTTTTACAAATTTCGAACAATGTCTAATTAAGATTTAAGATTTAAAACAATGTCTAATTAAAATGTAAATTAATTAAAATTAATGATAAAATAAAAATAAACTTAATCGCAATAAATTTAGACTTAAAAAATATTTAACTTAAATAGAAATGGAAATTAATTTTAAATTAATTATTTCACAATTTCCGTGACCAATCAAAATTAATGTTTTTTTTTTTTTAAATTGTGTGTAAAAAATTATATAATAAATTTACAATTCTCTAAATTTTCATCATCTAATTTTGATTTGTAAATAAATAATTACTTTTTTTTTTTGCTACTTAAACATTTTCTACTTAATAAATTTTGTTATTTAATTATTATTATTTTTTTTACTTTCAATTTTTATATTTTTTTTTTACTATAAAATCGGTAAATAGGAAATGAATGTATGTATATATTATTGGGGGATTTTTGTTTAAAGAATCACCGATTGCATAATATAATTCAATATAAATTTATATTAATTAACATATTTTTATTATACAATCTTTGTTATATATGTATTTTGTTTTAGTGATATATATATATATATTTTATAATTCATCTTATTATAAGTTTACTTTATTCTTAATTATAACCATATTTTTTTTTTTATTATTTTTGCATTGATGCCCATTTTTTTTGTTATGTGCTTGTAATAATTTATTTATTTGCGTTACTGCAATTATCGTTTTATATACTAAATGCATTTATATAGTTTATATTAAACATGCCTATATATTTACTAAAAAATATGAATTTAAATTATTTGTCGATATTATTATTATTATGTTATTAATAACCTCTTTATAATTTTTTTTTTGTGTGTGTGTAGAATTTTTCTATCAGAAATTATTCTAATTTGTTTGTTTTTTTGGTATATATTGATTATTTTGTGTTTTTTTTTTTTTTTTGGAAAAAATTGTCTGGTAAATTAATACTAAACAAATATTATATATAAATAATTAATTATCAACAGAATTAGACCTTAAACTACCATAACATGATTGACAGACTCGAACTGGTTTTAGAATTTTCAAACGTGATATTTCTGATTCAAATCGACTGCATTTATTACAAAATACTTGACCACAATTTCGGCAATGATGTTTTCGTTCATATAAATTAAATCTTTCGAAAATAAAATTTATTTATTTTTTTGTTATTTATATAAAAAAAAATTTGTTATAAAAAATTTAAAATTTACTTACTTAACACGACATTTAACACATTGATCAGCACCTTCATCTTTTAGCCAATGATCAGCTACACCACGACCAGGTTGTTCGGTTACACACCAAGAAAATATTCGTCCACGTGCATCACCTAAAAATATTATATATAAATTTTTTAATGTTTTAACATATTTAAATTAGCGAAAAAAATGTTTACATACCAACATAAAGAATCTTATGATCTTTAGAAACTGTTAATGCTGTAATACTAGCTGGTTCAGCATTATCTTTACGATCATAGGCTGTGTGCATAGTTAATTTTGATCTAAAAACTAACTGACGTTGCCATTTAAATCCTATAAAAAATAATTTAAACAAATTTTATAAAATTTTTCTAATTAATAAAGAAATAATCTCTAATCTTTACCTTTACGTAATAAATTTTCATTTCGATTTTTGCACTCATCAATAATAACAAATGATTCTGTTAAACTTGTATCAGATTTGCTTGGTCGAATTGCTCGTTCTTCGGTATTTGGATTTTTTTCAGCTGAAACAAATATATTTTATATAATAATTTTAAAATCGATCATTTTTTTATTACACAAACGAAATTATTTACCTAAACTTCCAGTCTTTTCTAATGAATTTTTTTCATCCGTAACTGCTGCTGTTTTCAGTTCATGTAATGATTTTGTACCAGCAATACTACTTTTTCGTCGTTCTGTTGATGGTTGAATTGGTGGTTCCAATTCTTTTTTATTTGAATCATTTGATGTATTGTCGGAATTATCACATGCTTCTGAAATACTACTTTCAGATGCGGATTTTACAATTTCTAAAACAAACAAAAAATTTGAATTTGAATTTTACAGTGAGTAAAGAAAAATCTAATTAAATTTTCTTACCATTATTTTTCTCTTCTGAAAGACTTTTCATTTTATTGAATAAATCTAATTTTTTGGAATTATCTATTTGAGTAACAGCAGTTTCTTCTTTATCCAGAGATTCTTTTTCTTGAGAATTTAATTCATCACATCGTTGCAATTTCCTTTCAGAAATTGGTACTTGAACATATTCAATTGACCACATCTTCAAATAAATTTTATATTTATAAATTTTTTTTCTTACATAAATTTTCTATGTTTACTACTTACTCTTACAACACCATCTGTTGATCCTGTTATAATAACATTCTGTTGATCCCATTCACGGGTTTCCGAAAATGTAACACATAATATTTGTTGCATACGATCAGCACTACCAACACTTGTATTTACTGTTGCCAATGCATCACCATTTATTGACCAAACATGCATCCATGTTGCTGAACATGTTGCAATATCACCACTTAAATCATTTATTGCTACAGCAGCAACAACACCAACATGACCTCTTAACTGACGAACAAATGTAAATCTGGACATATCCCATACAATTGCTGTTCCATCTCTTGAACCCGATACAATAACATTATATGCTGGACTAGCTGCTAAACATGTTACAGCATCTGTATGACCATGTAAATTATGACGTACTGTTAATGTTTTACGATTTGCATCAAATTTCCATATTGTAACCACAGAACTTGTACCAGCTGTAACAATCATTTTTGCTGTTGGACATGCACATGCTAAAATTTCACCAGAATTTTGTGCAGCCGCTTCACAAACAAATAATGCTTTATCTGAATCATAGATACCAACACGTAATGAATGATCTGCAAAACCCCATGCTATATACCGTGTATATGATAATGGCATCATAATTTTATTTTGTTCAACAGCAAATACAGTTTTATCGGGTTGTAAAATTTGACCAACTGGTCCTTTAAGCTCTTTAATTGGTTGTAATGATGGTTTGAGGTTATCTAGGTTATGGAAGAATAATTTATCACCCTGTAGGAGTGTTGTTGTATTCATTAATGGTCCAGAATCAATAACAGAATTACGTGAACTGCCCATTTTTTTAGCTGGATGTGCTTTTTTAAATAATTGTTTTGGTATTTGACCAAAATTATTAATAAAACCAATTGTTGCATTTTTCTTCAATGGATCATCAATGCTATATTAGAATTAAAAAAGAAGATTTTATGAAACAAATAAATAATAAAGAATCTGTTTATAGAAATTTACTTGTAAATATCAACATTTCCTTCATAAAATAAATGATGGAATACGTTCACAGCCTCTACAGCTCCAGATCCTTGTTGTTTGCAACCAAATATTAAATCAATCCACTACACACACACACACAAAATAAATGCGATGAAAAAATAAATTATTTTCCAATTTTAAAAATATTGAAATATAAAAACTTACCAAATGTAAATTTTGACTAACATAATCACATTCTAATGCATTACGATGCATTCGTATAAATTCACGTGGATCTTGTTTAGCCCATGGTGGTAATACAATATGATTTAAAAAATCACCATTTTGTTTTGAACCTAAATCAAAATTATTTGAATTTGTTAAAAATTCTGGTAAATAAAAAAATTCAGGTATAAGTTCTTTAACATCAGCCATATTATATTTTGATGCTGATAGCCATGCTTCTTTTATACTATGAAACATACGATCAGCTAAATCAAAATGACCACCTTGTAAACGTAAAAAATGTTGTGTAAATGGTTCTAAACGAACTAAATATGAACAAACAATCATAGCTGAACTATAATGTGTTCCATAATGATATGGTGGTGTTTCGCCATGTGGATCATCCCATTCCTAAAAATATATATATAGGAAATATTAAATTATGGATAAAGAAAAAATTTGTGTTTAAGTCATTTTATTAACCTTATATCTTTTTTGAAATTGTTCTAAACGGTCGACAGATTGAGCGCCCATTGGTTTTGAAAAATCACGAAAGAATTTTGGATTTGTTAAATCTAATTCTTCTGATTCATAATCAGCTAAAATCCATGGAAAAACTGGATATTGCATTAGATCATTATATGATCGTCCTGCTAGAGTATTTAAATGCATCAAGTACTGAAAATTTGATATTTCCCCTCTCTAATAAAACAAAAAAAAATTAATAATTTAATTTAATTTAATTAAATAATTGAATTTTTATTGTAAGACAACATACCACCCATCTTTGTGTAACTGATGTTTCACCAATTAAACTACTAAAAATTCCCGAAGTTTGTTCAACACTTGCGGTACGCTTTTGTCCAGCTACAGATTGTTGTGCATTATCATTAATAGCTGTAGCTTGTGACATGAATCGTTGATAAACCTTCAAATAAAATTATATTATTTAAAAAAAATGCAACTTGCCTCGAAATTATGCAATTTTACCTTATTTCTAACTTTTCTTGGAAAACTTAATAAATAATTACGACCATCTTCAGAAAATACTTCTAAAGCAATTGGCTGTAATAGATATCGTCTTTTATGTACTTCACGAATTTCTTCATAACAAAATTTTGAACATTGTCGCATTTTTTGTGTACATCTACTATTAGATGAACTTGATGTTGTCGTAGTACAACCACCAGAATTTGGTATTATTGGATCATAAGCACCCGGTGGTAATGTATCAATATCACGTATTTCACGATTTTTTAATAATGTAAAACCATCAACGATATAACAATGTTCTTTACCAAAAAGTAATAAACCTTCTGTTGTATCTAAACCTTGTATTCTTGCACAACGAAACATATATGATATTTTCTCTTGTTCCTCTAATAAACGTAAAAATGTTTGATTATCTGCCACCATAGACATATCTTCTTCCTCTTCATCTAAATCCTCATGTACACCTTCAATTGATTCCTGTGCATGCTCTAATATACCAGCACTACTGTTTGGTGTATCGGTAGGACTTTGTGGTGGTGAATTAATATCACTCTGTTTACTATTTAACCTAGAAATATTATCCACTTGTTGTTCAGTTTCGCATAGAATACGTGGCGGTTGTTGACAATGTGTAAAATATATTTTACTATCAAAACTAGTTGCAACTTTATATTTTAATTGACGATTATCAGGTAAATCGATTTCAGGTCTATATGGATATTGTAAATAAAATAATTCATTACGCATTGTTTTCTTTCGCATACGATGTGGACCTTCTGTTGTATCTAGCATCCATTTATCAAGTGATGATATTTTTACTGAACCCCATAAGCCACGTTCCCGTGTTAATTCAGTTTCAGATAAAATCCAATCTTGATAAACATAACGCTGTGTATGACATAACATTTGTGTTTGTTGTTTGCTACGCATTTCCCACAGATCACTAAAAATTTATGTAAGATTAATTAATTCAATTTCAAATTTAATACAAATTAATTAAAAAAATTCTTACCGTATTAATTGAACATGCACTCCGGTATATTCAAAAGCATGTCGCTTGCTCATTGTTGATTTTGTCCGTACCAATTCATCTTTTTTAACTTTCGTTCTACTAGCCAGTCTTGTTAATCCACCAGTTACTTTTTGAATTTTTGATTGAATTTGATTATGAATTTCCCATGGTATACGGTAAGATGCTTTACGTTCTGTATCAACATAATTAAACCATAATTTTGATGCTAATTCCATTATTTGTTCGCGTGTACTATGTAAATCAGGTGCTTTAGAATTATTTAATGGTGCCGTTAAAGAAACTTTAAAAACTTCTTCAATTGCTGGTTTTTTACAAACATACAATTCTTCCCATACACGAAATGCAGCACCAACAATTAAATTACGTCCCTGTAATTGATTTAATTGATCATCTCGTGTTTCGATTACTTCATTTTGTGGATTTACATGCCATGTTGTATTTCGATTTGTTGATGGTTCTAATATAATTTTCATATCTGCTGTTAATTGAAGTAAACAATATGTTAAACAGCCAATAAATTCTAATTCATGATTGCCAGCACCAAATATTAATAATCGATGTGTAATAATTTTATGTAATGCCTCTAAAACTGACATTTGATCAGTTAAAACTTCTGTTGGACGTGATAATAAATAAAGTATTGTCCGATTTAATGAATGATGTAATTGTTCTAATGACAATGCTGATGAACGTTTTTTAGCTTGGGCAATCAGTTTAATAACAAAATCAAATATATCATGTGGATTTTTAGTCAAACATCCTTGCCACATTTTATCAACAACACGTGCTGTAAAATAAAATACATTTGGAGCAATATTTTGTACATGAGATTGTAATAGTGGTACAATTGGTAGAGCAGCTTGTTCACCAACAAGAACATCAGCTGCTAATAAATGTTCTATTAATGCTGTAGTTATTTCAGTTTGATATTCAATTTGATGACTCATTTCTGATGATTCTGGTGATGCATCAAGTACTAAATCAATAACTGGTGTTGATTTACCATGCATAGATAAACTAAGCGAATCAACAACAATTACACGCAAAAAATCAATAATGAATTTTCGTACTGAATGTGTTGATAGTTGTATACCATAATTATAATGTCCATGATTATTACTATGAATAACAACACAACCACTACCACCACCACTACTACTTTCATCTGGTGTTGATGTTCCACTATTTGGACCAGAATCTTCTTCAGTTATATGATTTGTTATAATTGGAAATAGAACACCAACCAATGAACTGATCACATCTGCTGACATCATTGTTGGCATAAAATCCGGAAGATTGTGATATAATGAAAATAATACTTGAATTATTGTTTCTGGATGATTATGTAACCATTCGACATATTCATTTGAATGTACAATAGCACGGACCATACCCAACAAAACACAAACAGCTTCAGGACAAACACTTACTTTAACAGATGATGCAGATGCATGTGAAACTGGTGCACCCCATAAAAATGCCCATACACGATCTAAATCAAATTTCGTATGTTCAGATGCTAACAATTTAACCGGTTGACCCATTATTAATGCTGTTATTAAAAAATATAATTCAGGTACATCTAAATGATGTTGTAATAACCATTCGAGCATTTGAAATCCTGGTATATGTAATACTGATGGTTTAACTTCACCAGCTATTTGTGCTGGTAATTGTGATGAATTTTGTTGCACCATAACACTGCCATTTGATTGTGCTGCACTTAATTGTGGCTGACCTAAACAAATACTTTTCTTTTGTGATATTAGTTCAGTGAATTTCAAATAACCACCATTATGAGTACTATCTCGAAATCTGACCATAAAACATTCATTGGCACAAATTACAACTAAAATTCTAACAGCTATAATAACTGTTGTAAAATGAACTTGTGGTTGCATAAATAATAATAACCAATCAAGACCAAGAATTTTCGAAATATCATCACAAATAATATAATTGACAGTATTTCGTGTTGTAAAAAGTAATCCATGTAATAATGATAAACAACGATTACGTAAATAGATATTTTGTCCAATAATATCATCACTATCTTGATTCAGTTTATCTTTCTTTATCATAGCTGGCAAAATAACTGGTTTTTCAACATTAGTTATTTTTGGTAATTTAGCTGCAATATATTGACCAAATAATAATAAATCACTATGACGTGGTTGACCACCCAACAATGTTTCAGCTAATGTAAATAATATTTCTCTTGTTGAATGATCCGATAAGTCCGTAATAATATGTAAAAGTTTATTTAATAATTGTAAATCACGCATAATTTTAACATTTTGTCGTTTTTCATTTGATTCGACAGCAAGCTCACGTAAATGTTCTAATAATGAACGTAATAATCCATTTGGTGCACCATGCCATATTTCTAAATCACATAACAGATCTTGAAATGCAGTTACATTTGGTATTGCTGACATTTCTTGACCACTATTCACTGTACCAACTAAACCAAATGTTAAATGTAAGATATGTGAATTTAATAGATTCTTTTTCTTTTTGAAAAACATTCCAAGTGTTTGGTAGCTACGTTTACGATCCATTTCAGTTTGAGCTGCCCGATTAGAACGTACTACACATGTTAGTGCTTTTACACCAGCATATAAACTTTCTACATCTTGTGCCATTGCAATTATACCCAATAGAACATTACATCCACCAACAGTGTCAATCATTGCCGATACAGGGTGTGGACTGAAAACACGAACACCTAAATATCCAACAACTACACCACCCAACGAACGACCTGGACCAGCCAAATGACCAGCGGAATTATGAAGAATTCTAAAAACAAAACCAATCATTAATCAACTATTCTATCAAAATTTAAATTAAAAATTACTTTATGGGTGTAGCATTTTCATGTGAATTCATTCCAAGCTGCTTTGCAATTGATTTATTATCAGTTCGACTATAAACTTTTCGAATTTTTGCCAAAGTCAATTGAGACATTGCTTTAGCATTTAAACCTAGAAGTACTTTTTCTTCTGGTGCCAATGGTGATAATGGTTCAACATGTTTACCCAATTGTGGTGCTTGCAATGAACCCATATAATGTGGCCCAAGTGAATAGATTGTTTGAACAGTTTGTTGCTGGAGAACATCTTCAATTAAATGACAAACACCTTGTTTCCAACATAATCGTGAATAACGTCGCCAAATTGGTGGAGTACCAATATATCCATATACTTGACTAGCAACAGCTAAATTAGCTGATCCGGCACCAGGATTTTGAGATATGTAATGAAGTTTTTGTGTGTGCATTGACTGAAAAATTAAATAAAATTATTATATAAATAATTTTTTTAACAAATTTCTTACATTTCCATCCAAATAAAGTGATAAACTAGAATTTTTCAAAACTGCTCTATTCAATACCACAACTAAATTGTGCCATTGACCTTCATGCAATAAATCTGGACACCAAATTCGAGCATTTCCATCATCAGATCCTTCAGGTTCCCAGTCACCAATATCTATAAATTTAAAATAATTAATATTCGAAATGTGTTAAGAAAAATTACGATTTCTTACTTTTACTTGGCGGTACTAATGTTTCTTGTGTAGAGACAACAATTGCCTTATCCCTAGCTGACAATAAAATAGATAAACAAACTAAATTCTCTTCTCTTGGATTATTTAATGTACGCACAAGTGTCAATAATCTAACACAATGTGGATCGGTTTTTGGATCTGAGAATTTTTCAACACAAAACCATGTTGAATATGTTAAACCGGTTTGTGGTGGAAATATTCTTTCACCAGCTCCAATTCCGCCAATTGTATTAGCATCAATAGTACCACTATTATTTGGTGCTTGTGGTGCTAAACTTGGTAAATATAAACAACCAAATCCTTCAGCTGTCATATCCATTTCCACAAATGGTGGCAATGTACTTGAACCATGTGCTCGAAAATCACGTGGTGTTGTCATTGATACTAAAGTTTTGATTCTAGTCAATGGCACTGGACCACCTAATGTATATGGTAATTTTAAATCAATGTCAGAACATGATAATGGTTCACCTAAACGTAAAAATTCTCTTAACTCTGTTGGTTGTAGAGCTTGAGCTGCCAATCTTTCTAATATATATTGTAATGACACATGAAGTGGATTTTTTTCTTCACTCAAAGCTTTTTTTCCAATTCTCAGCAAACAACCAGCTAATCCAAAATCGCACATAATTTGTTGATTCCGTTCGCTACGTACTAAACTTTTGATAATTTCAGCCAAATAAACTTGTAGATTAAGTGCTTTAGCTGGTTCAATATCATGTTTTATTGATGGTAAAAGCTGTAACATACAAATAACAACACCAGGATGTACAATTCGTGGTTCAGCTGCGGGTTGTTGAATTTGTAAATTTAACATATTTGGTACAATATTTGGTGGTAATTCGGAGCTTGGTGAACGTATATGTTGATCAGGAAATAAACTAATAACACCATTTAAATTTGGTTTTTCAAAATTATCCAAAGATATGTTATATAATAGTCTATAAATAATACATGCATATGAAAGTGATTTTGGTATATCATCGATAAATTCAACACTTAATATTTCACCAGTAAATATACTATGAAAATATTTATGTTCCAATTCGCATGTTTTAAAATCATCTAATTCAGTTTCACCTAATTCAATACCATTACCAAAACATCCAAGTAATTTTAATGTATCAACTAATGATGAATTACATATTTCATGATGGAAAAATTTTGCATTTGCTGGTTCAAAACGCATTGCTGTTACTAATGTTTGACAAACAATTTGTAATAATAATATTAAATCATATTGACTAATTTGATTATCTTTTTTCTCATCATCAATAATATCATTTAATTTACCATCCAATGATACAAATACACTTGTTAAATATACAAATCCACCAACTTTACGAAAAACTGTTCTTGTCCTATGACTATCTTTTAAACATCCTAATAACATATTTAATATTTGTATTTTAAATTCAACTTGATGTGCTGGTACTGAATGCATTTCACTTAATATAAATAACATATCATCATCACCAGCTGCTGATAATATTAATTCACGAATAATACCCAATGATTGTAATCGACAATGTTTTAATTTAACTAAATCATGAACACATTTTGCACCACCACATTCACGAAATAAATTTGCATTATTATTGTTGCCATTTAATAAAATTGTTAATGCTTCTAAAATATGTTGACCCAATATATCTTGTGGTTCTTCAACATTATTTTCAATTATTTCAATAGTTTCATGATTTTCTGTAATTTTACGTACATATTCTGAATATGGTGTTAAACATGTAACAAATACTTCTAATATACCAACTTCACGATAAACATCTTTAAATAAATTATTATGCCTTAATATATTTAATAATGTTTTCAAACATAATATACTACAACTTGTTGATTGATTACTTTTCAATAAAATTGACAATGATATTAATTCTTTACATGGTACAAAATTTAATTGAAATACAATAAATTCTAATATATCAAAGAATTTCTCTTGTATTTTATGTCCTTTTAAATGAATCCGTTCTGTAAATTGACTTAATGTATTTTCTGAATCTAATATAAAATAATTTGCATTATCTGAATGATAAACACTTGATATGGCATCCAATATTGTACAACATAATGCTGGTGATGATGATTTTAAAAATACTGTTTGTAAAACTTGAAATGCATATATATTACGGACACATGTTTCACGTGATGTTGTTTGTGGCATTTGAAAATTTTGCATTTTAAATAATGAATTTGATTGATTTTGTGTTGGTCGTAATTCGGTATAACCGCACATACATAATGATGAGATCATTAATACTAAATTTCTTATGGCTGCTTGAACTTCAATTGAACGTTGTCTTTCACTTTCAAGCCTACAATTATTTGGAGAGGAAGGAGGAATATCATTATATATTATTGCTTGTTGTTGAAAACTAATTGAAGCGGAACGAAATGGACTTGAAACACTAAATTAAAAATCAAAAAAAAAAAAATATAAAAAAGAAAGAAAAAAAAATCAAAACAAAATAATAAATGTAAACAAAATAAATATAAGTGCAATTCAAAAATAATTAAAATAAAATGTTAATAACAAAACACATGACATAAAATTCTATTTACTTGAGTAAAAATTCTGCTAAAAATAAATATCCTTGTGATGCTTTAAAATCATCCAATAAAATTTGTGATACTTGACTAGAATCCTTTAAGAAACAAAATACAGTTACAAACATTTCAACCACTTCTAATGGTGTGGTTTGTGGTAATCGTTGCATATTATCAACACAAAGAGCCATACATCCTTTTGCTGAAAAACAATAAGGAAATGTGAATGTTATTTCTAACAGAAAAATTATAAATATTAAAATTACCATGAATATAACCAACAACTGGATCAGTTAAACCATGTCTTGATAATGTTGTTAATACTTCAGCAGCACTTTTTCGCCACATATTATTATATGGTGGACATGATGATGTTATTGCAGAAAATAATAATGTTAAATCATCCATACGTGATAGTTCTTCAGCTGGATATGGATATGAACATAATTTAACTAAAACTTGTACAAAGATTTTTTGTAATAATGTACGACGTTCAATTGGTGTAAATTCGCTAACAGCAGTAGCAGTAACCGGTGTTTTTATTGAACCAGAACTTGTAGCTGTAGTATCATTTGTGATTTCATTATTATCTGTACCAGACAGATCAGGTTTTATTGTAGATTCTGTTACTTCTTCTTCTTCATCAATTTCAGGTAAATCAAAAAATAAATATAAACATTTGACAAGTGTTGATGGTATCGAAGCTGATGTCATGACCTAAAATATATTTTTTAATAGAAAGAACGAAAAGAAAATGTTAATAAATATTATTTTTATTTTTGAAAAAATCTTTACAATTACTATAACTAAATTTAAAGAAGAAAAATGAAATTGATAATAAAGCAGGAAAAATGAATTTTAATAAACTACGCAAATTTATAAGGATGTTAAAATTTTAATAATGTTCAGTAATTAGTTTATCGAATTTAAACTAATTAAAAATTTAAAATATAGTTTTATAATAATTTCTTTTAACTATCTAAATTTATTGAAATAGATTTTAAAATTTTAACATCCCAAAACAAATAATAAAGCAATGTAATATATATATATATATATATATATATATATATGTTAAATAGCAAAATTATAAAATAAAATGTTAGCATACCATTTACTTTTGAATTTTGAAAGTATTAAAAGAAACTTGAAAGTAGTATTAAAAGAAAATTAAGAAAAAATTCACATTCTGTCAAAATAATAAATATTATTTTTTTCTATGATTAAAGATAAAGAAAATGATATATTTACAATAAACTGAAAAAATATATTATGTTATTTAAAATCAACCACACCATTAAAACCAAAATCAATTTTATATTCTTTTTATATACCTGTATTAGTGAAACATCACCATTAGCTAATAAATTTAATGTTGATAATAACATCCAACCACTACTAGATTCTTCACAATTTTCAATTTCTAAAAATTTTACAATAGCTATTGATGCTGCTTCTGTACTTTGATTTGATGCTCTTTTACGTATTTCGGTAACCATTAATCGTGATACTTGTTGACAAAATGCAACACAATCCCAAAATTTTTCACTCATATCAGATGCATGTGTAGCACTGAAAACCTTCAAAAAGAAAATACATATATACATTGCATAAGTATTTAAAGATTTTGATTATTAAATAAATAAATTTTACCTTGCAGAAAAGTGGTAACATATTATATAATTTTAAATCTCTCTCCTGTTCACTAAGAGCTTCTTTTGGATGTGTATATTCATTAAATAATTTTTTTAGATGCATTAAACTTAATTGTATATGAGATGAATCATTTGAGAGATCATCATTATTACCAAAAGCATTTCCATTTCCTGTACCATTATTACCTATCCCACCTCCTACACCACGTAATTTACGCATTACATTCATATTACTCTAATTCTTTATTGTTATTTTTTTATAATTTCAATATCGAAAATACTGTTTTGTTTATCGGTTTTAAAGTTTTGGGTAGAGAACAACTTTTTTAGTTCACTGCAAAGAAACATTTTTTATAATTTAATTAAAAAAAAAATATTATAAACATATTATTTATCTTATCTCAGATTTATTATTTGAAAGTTATCGAATTTGTTTTTCTTTAGACAAAAAGTGTAAATAATAATTACTCAGGGGGATTAAAAAACTTTGTTTGCGCAAAATATCAAAACGGAAATAAAGATATAGGCGAGTTGTAAAGTTAAATTGAGAATATTTATTTTACCCCACAGAATTGTTCAAGTTGATTAAATTAATTAAAATATTTTAATTGTTAAGTATAATTTTTTTTTTTTAGAATTATAAATTTTTCATGTTCTTTCAACCCAGAATTTTTTATGATTTTTCATAAATTAATAATAATTTTTTTGGTTTATTATTAAATTGTAAATCGGCTCAACATTAAAGGTGACTTAAATAGGAAGAATAAATTAAAAATTTACTATATATAATTTATTTTTTAAAAGAATTTTAGAACTGCGTAAAATATTATTATTTGTAAATATATTAATGATTTTGATTTTTAGTTAAATAATTGAATCCCACACATTTTATTATGGGTTTTATAATGATTAATTGAGGGTGTACTTGGTTGAAGAAATTATAATTTTTGTTTTGTATTACCATAATTTCTAATTTATTCAAAAAGTTTATTTACTTATTCAATTTATTCTATAATGATAACATAAGATTATAATATTCTAATTTTAAATTTGTAAATTACTTTTTTTATGATTTAAATTTACTATCTTTTTTAGTATATACATATTTCATTCATATACTAATAGAATATGCTTACAAATTTTAAATTTTAGTATACAAACACGATGAAAATCACTTTATCAATTTTAGAAATATTTCATTTATAACTAATATGTACATATATAAATTTCCAGAAATTAAAATATAAGTACCTGTTTAAATATATAAAAAAAAATCAATTTAAAAATTTCCAATTTATATAAATTTTTTTACTTATCAATTTTATTTTGTATAAATACGCGGCAAAACAAATAAATAATGATTAATAATTAAGGTGACTCAGAGATTAAATAAAAATTTAAATAAAGATTTAATCATTTTATATACATAAAATCTTCAAATGAGTATAATTTAGAATAAAAAATGCAATTTGACAATTTCTAGTCTAAATTATAAATATTTTTATAAAACAGGCCAAACTAAAATGAAATTTCTAATCTTTATATACAAACTAATCTGTATACAAATTTATTTGTCGTATATACATACATTAAATAAATAAATAATAATAATTAAATTAAAATACTTGATTAAAATGTTTATCACACAAATAAAAAAAAAAGAACATATAGTCAGCAAAAAAAAATTATATATACAAAAAAGAATTTTACAGTGAGCAATCAAATTTAAATATATTCAAACGCATTTGAATAAAGTAGAATTTAAACTATAGTATACTAAGTAGATTATGATATGTTTGCAGAAAACGAAAATTTCTTTCATATCTTATTATAATATTTTTTATTAATATTATTTATTATATTTTTTAATTTTGCTTTTTGAATTATAAATCTAGTTTTTTGTTGAATATAGAAATGAAATTTTTTCTTTGGACTATATTTAAAATTTGAATTGATATTAATTTATAGATAGAGGATTTATTTTTTATAAGTAATTTACAAAAACAGAAATTTGATAATTTGTTAATTTTTTCAAATTAAATTTTTATATTACTTATTATATGAAATTGAAAAAATTGTATACATATATAATTGCATAGTATAAACGGAAATGTATAAATACAAAAGCTACAATTAAATAATATTAATTTGATAAAAATTTAAATATAATTACATTTCGTGTAATTTATATAGTAGTAAGTACACTCGTATAATTGTATAAGCTTAAAATTGTGCTATTAAATTTTCTATATAATTGTTTGATAAACATTATGACGTTATTTTATATCTTTATAATTATTTAATTTCAATTTAATTTGTCTAGACATAATTAAAGGTATATAAGTACTTAATACCTTCAGGATAAATATTATCAAAAATATTAAATGAATTATAAATCTGTCTCTTCGACTAAGTAATAATCGAATCGAGGCCATTAATTTTTTTTTTTTTGATGCAAAATTATATTATGTATGTTTGATTTAAATAAGTAATATAAGATTTTTTTTACATACATAAATAAACTTAAATAATATTAACATTTTTATCGCCTACACTAAAAACCAATTTAATTCATTTATTTCAAAATCATTGTTTTTCTTTTCTTAGTATTATATTTAATTAGATATTTTTTTTCATGACTTTTGAACAAAATCACTAATTTATTTATAACCACCTTTTTGAAAATATACTATTCCAATTAATGTTTTACAAAATTAAATTAACATGTGTTGAATATACTTAAATACAATTGTTAATTTTTCTAGAATAAAATTTAAGTTTTTTAAAATTACATTTTTATTTCTAATTTATAACTTTTTTTTTATCAACAATAACAAATTTTCAGGGCAAAAACATAGTAAAAAAACACACCCCAAGAAATTTTTATAATCCTACAAAATTTTTTTTTATCTTTTGTTGTAGAAAGAAAATTGATTTTGATTACCTTTTGAAAATCATCCTTGAATTTTGTACATTTTTCCTTTTTTTCTCTATTATTTACAAAATGATTTTTATCTGATAAAATAAATTTTTCTAATTTTTCATAAGGAAAATTTATTTGTGTGATGGAAAAAAAAATTCTGTATTTATTGCGTCCTTTTTTTTGCTGTTTAATTAAAATCCGTACACGGCTATGAAAATATCGATCGATTTTCTATATTTAAGAGAATATGGAAAATAAAATTTTCACTTTTTTCAGACCCAAAAACAAAAATGAAGAATGGAGGTCAAAATTATTTTCAGAATAAATGTTTTATTCTTTATTTAAATTTTCACATTTTTGTAAATTTTGAATAATAATTAAATTATTATTGTTTATTAAACTTTTTTTTTAATATTATTTATGATTTTATGACAAATTTTCAAGGTTTATTATTGAAATAAATAATAGAAGTTAAAAAAAAATTACAAGTCTATGTAGGGCGCTTGTCTATAGACTGTCAGAATTTTGACATTGCCAAAATATTTCAATCAGCTGATTGTCAGTGTTTTTTGGTGTAGTATAGAACTGCCGTTTGTGTAAAACAAAAGTAAATGGAAATTTTGAAGTTTGGTGATAGATTTTATAGAAATAGAGATTTAAGAATATATTGTTTGGTCTATTTTTGGGGTATTTAGATATATAACTTTAATTAATTTTATATTATTGAATTATTTATGTGATTTAAGAACCGAGAAATAATCAATACAAAATTAATTATTAGACTACTACAATTTCATTTTTGTGACATTGATTTTGGTTCGCAAATGCTACACGATTAATTACATTTTTCATATTTCAACTTGGAAATTGATTTCTTTACTATTTTCCTATAGATGGCAAAATTAGTAATTTCATTGGTTGGTGTATTAGATAAAATATGTCAGTGCCATCTACTATTAAATAGTTTAAAATATGGATCAAAGGATATTCAAATAATGTATGTTGCAGGTTGCAGGCAGGATATACATTTCGAGGAAACTGGAAAATTTGTGGCAATTATATTAAAATTAAATTTTAAATATATTTTCTTTATTAAATAAAGTAAATTTTTGTTTGCAGAAAATAATTATGTAGAAAAAAATTATTGATTAATCAAGAACAACTGAAAATATTAATTATTAGAATTTATAATATGATTTTGAAAAAAAATGATAAAATCGGTAAGTTTGTAACACTTTTAAAATTCGTTTTGAATAAATTTATTTGAAAATAAAGGAGATTTAATAATCTCTACAGAAACATTTTCGTTATAAAAGCTCAAATTTTCTGCAAAATTTTTCTCTGTGGATTTAAAGGGGTGCAAGTCGCCCTAAAAAAATCATTTGAATTAATTTAAGATAAGTATATCATTATGTAGATATGTATTTTTCCGCGACGACTGCAAGTTCAAATATAATATCAATCATGTAAAGTTTATCTTTTTTCATTCTCAAATGCCAAAAAATCCCTGAAGCATTCATTTGTTCCATAAATCATTTTTACATAGTAACAGGATACTATAGAATAGATTTAAAAAAAATTATATATGTAGTTTTGCACTATAATAAAATGACTTTAAATATATATTTTCATTTCGAATGAATTTTATTATTATTTTTCATATTTATTCATTTTAAATTGGCAATTTGATAAATTGTTATTATACATATCATATGTATGTATTATATATTATATATCATTTAAGAAAAATATAATAAATCAAAGCATAAAAATTCTAAAGAAAATTGATCTCCTAACCAATCTACAAATGGAAATTTTTGGCATAAGATTTTATTTTTCTGTGCTGTGAGCTGTGATCTACAATATAAAAATGTTAAACCGATTTTTATTGAAATTTCTCAAATATATTATTTACTTAATAATATTAAAAGGTTAAAGTTCATGGCAATCAACATACAAGTCATTGAAGAAAAAATATTAAAGAAAATTATTGATGACATGTAATATTTTAGTTTAAAATTTTGAAAGGAAAATATCAATAAAATAAACGAATATTAGTTCAATCATAATTTATTACTAATAATTTTATTGCTTTCCAATTTATTGCTAACCAATTACACTCTTTGATCAGTCAATTGAGAAGTCGATTTAGACAGAACAAAGTAGTTTAATAGTTTTGCACTTAAAATAAAATTTCCATGCAGAATCTGATTAGGTATCCTTGAAATTTTTTAATTAGTACTCCTACATTGCAAAGAATTACACTTTTTATTAAAAAAAATTTTTAAGTCCTTATAAATGAATTATGTTCGCTAAATTTAATATTTTAAAATATGTCCTTATTTTTAAAAATATTTAATTATAATAGGAGTAATATTTTCAAAGAATTTTAATATCTACTAAAATTCTACGGAAATTTGTTCACTCTAAAAAAAATTTACATTATTGGATTTTTTTACTAGCATAATTATTTAAAAAATAAGCTTCATTAAAAAAATGTATACCCAGTGGCATCTGGGTCTTATATATGTAGAATCATGATAAAATTATGAATGTAGAATGACTCAAATTTCAGAAAAATATTTAAATATTATATAATTTTTTTTTTTTTGGTTATAGCAAGGAAGAATTTTAATTTTCAGCTGATGGTTAAATTTTTATGACAATTTTAATCCATTTAATGAGATTTTTTCTTGATGATGAGAGTACAATATTATATTTGGAATTGAAAATTTATCATGTGTGATTGACATAAATAAATCATTACATCTTTTTTTTATTTAAAAATCATTCATAATAAAAGAAATGTGTCACAATAAAATCAAAGCCATCATATATCTATTTTTTCATATTATGGTTAAAAATATAGAAATATTTGTCTCATATTTATGTTCTATATACGAAATTAAAGATTGCAATCTATATTTTCAGAATTTGTATAGTTTTTTTTTATTGTATCGTAAAAATTGTGAAAATTAGAGTATCTACATCTACAAGGTGGCTCCCTAATTGAAAATTTTTTTCAAGTTTTTTTTGCTATAACTTGGGCAAATTAAAAGATATTTGGAATTGTTTTGGATATTAATATGAATTACTTAAATAAAGTATATTAATTGGTTATTAAACATACATTAATAGTATTTTCTATGGTAATAACTTATTACCATAGAAAATACTTACTTTTATCATTAATAGTTAAAATGTTAATATATGAAAGAAGATGTGGTGGCTAGAAGCCACTGGGTATGTACTACGAGTGTCGCATAGACATGTATACTGGCTTGAATTCAACGTAATGAAAATACCTACATTTTGGTATAGTATACGAATAGATTGTAAGAAGCATTGACATACTCAACTCATACTTACTTTCATCATTAATAGAAAAATACTATATTTATATTAATGTTATTCATTGGGTATGTACTACGAGCAAAGCCGAAAAAGACTTAAAAAACTGAAAACATTAGGTCGCTAATATGGAGTTCCCCTGGTGAATATAATATCTCTGTTAAGAAAGTTGAAATAACGAGTTTGTGGATATTTTTCCAATTATGACAAAATTCAATGTTGCCCAACAAAAGACATAATGACGTGCCCTGAATAATTATAAACTTATAGTACCAATTGCTTTTAAAAAGGCTGTTAGATAAAACTGCAATGAAATTAATATCAATACTTAATTTTTAGTATAGAAATCATTAATCATCTTTGGTTATAGATAGAAAATATAATTGAATAAACAATTAAAAATAAATAATAAATTCATGTATTAATCATTCAATATAAATTGCATAAATAAGAAATGTTTATTAAGAGAATATATTTCTAATTAAAGATTGTTTATTTCACAATCATTTCACAATATATATATATCATAAAATAAAGGAAGTCATTATGATGCATGAATATAAAAATATGAATAATCAAATTATCCAAATGTTCTTTAAGTATATTAAACAAAAATACTGTGACACGTGTATTATATTTTTAAAATTATTTAAGTATATATTTTTTTATAATATTTGACACTACGAATAAGAAATATATGGAAGGAGCATAAGTAATATAAATTGAAGCCAGCCTGGATATAGTAGTATCTTTCTTTTCACCACCGAACTGTCAAAATTAATAAAATTATAGAAATTTTTTTTTTTTTGAAAAATACATGTAAAGATCATCCTAAGGAATATTTTAGTTCGCACATTGATAATTATACAAATTGAAAGTAAAATAGAGTAATTTTGTTAGCTAGTTAATATTTTTAATTTATATTGAGACTCTTAAAATTAAAAAAATAAGCCAGCCCCGTAAATCTAAAATCAGCGTTATAATATTTTTCATATTATTAATTTGACAGTTCGGTGGTGAAAAGAAAGAGAACTATCGAAATCGTGGCTGCATAAACAAATTTTTCAATAAATTAAAATGTTAATGTGTTAAAAAGAGAGGGAACATTTATGCTCCTTCCATATATTTCTTATTCGTAGATTTGACACGTGTATTAATATTTTTAAAATTATATGTGCGATAAATTAACAACCTAATTTTATTTTCTGTTCGATATACGATAATTAGGGATCTGTGCGATAAATATTAATTTTTACAAATTTTATTATAAAATGTAATATGAAAATGTTCGTATTGTCACTAAATTAGTATCTGTTATTATTGACAGTCATTGAAAATTTTGTGATGTGTCATAGATAATGTAGATAAAAACATCTAGGTATTTAATCTGGATATATTCTTCCTTTTGAACGAAATTAAGAATATTATACACGGGTAAATAAATATAAAATAATATATCAGGTAAGATAACAAAATAATTATAGTATATAGAAATTCTATATTCCGGACAATCAATTTTATTTACTTTTAAACATAATTAAATGATTCAATTGGACAACACTGAATATTCTCATTTAGGATTTAGCTATGCAAAACATCTTCATAAATTTGCATAATTTTAAATCAAAATATTGCGAATTTTTCAAATAGTCATCATCGTGTAAAAAATTATATTTAATTTTTAATAATTTTTTTGCTATATTTTTTCTACATAATATAAATTCATTCACTCAATGATTTCCACTTGTTTGACTGATATCTTTTTATTTTATACACAATTTTACGAAATTCTCATTTCCATTTATCATAATATTCGATAAATATCATTTTCTACAGAAAATAATAGATCCTTTAAAATTTCAGATTTTTGTTTTTTTAATTAAATTAATTCGAAAAAAATTAAATGAAAATTTTATAATTAGTTTAACTATATGATATTATCCTCATATGTACATCAAAATAATTTACTTTTTTTTCAAGTTTTGTAAATAAAATGAAATTATAAATTTTGAATATCGTATCCTTCTCCAAAGAAAATGAAAATAATTGTAAATTTTTTTATTTTATTTTTTGAAAATAATAAAAGTAATTATATAGTACTAGCGTATATTGAAAGCATATATTAAAAAAATTGAATTCGCTTTAATCAAACTGAAATGTTATTTAAATGTAAATTGAAAATGATCTATGGCCATCCATGGATATACATAGTAAAAATAAATATAAACTTTTTGAAACCTTTAATAATAAAACTTTTAGTTGAGAAAAATAATTAATGGATTGCAAATAAAAAAAAAAACAAAGAATTTGCAATTAAATTAAAAGTATTAAAAAAAAAACATGAAAAAGGAAAATAAATGAAAAGCCAATTTATTTTTGAAATTTTAAAAATGTAAAAAACAAAAAGTTAATTCATTGGAAATCATTGAGTAAATGAGAATTGTCCTTAAATATTTGATAATAACGAACATTATTTGCAAACTTTAAAAAAACACCAAATTCCTTTAAAATAATTCCTTATTCAATTATGTATGAATTGATTTTCCATATTTTTAGGTACTTTATCATATTCAAAATGTAGTGGGAATGGGAAATTACTTAAAATATTTGAGTTATGTGGTTATAACGAGCAAACTTTTCAGGTAATGTACTTTTTTCAAATCCATGATTCCTTTTTTTGGCAATTGTGTAAAAAATATGTTCATTTGTAATAGCATACTGCAGAAGGAGACTCAACAATGAATATTTATGTATATTATTTCAAATTGATTGGAAACTTACCAAATATGCATTCAAATTTATTGGAAATCAGCCAATTTATCTGATATCTATAAATTTTAATTGCCAGTAATATCAATCTTATTTTATTGGTCAGTATATATAATAGTTTATGATGCTGCGAACTGAAATTAAAGGACATGTGGAGGCGAATTATTCCAGATAGATATTAATAATTTTGAAATAACATTTATATTAATTATATATACAAAAAACTTGTTAACAATAAATGTTACTCCCAGATCCATACAAAAGTATTTCACAAAATGAAAGAATTTCTGAAAGAATTCGTTGCAAAAATTTCTAGTAATTAAATTTCTACAATTATGAAGAAGTTGTTTATTTAATTTCGATTATTTTTTCTACTCAATTCATGTAGAAGTAATTTTATTAATTAATATAATAACATTCTTTTATATAAAATTAATGATTAAATATTTTTTTATAATCCTTATACCATCTTTAATTATTTATTTAATAATACGAGTAATAGAAATTTTGATAAAATATGTAAATCTTTCAGAAAATTTTGAAAACTTTAAATAAACTAAAATATATTAATTTAAAACTTTGACTGTACTCAATAAATTAAACGATATTTCTATATATACAAAAAGTTTTCTCAATAGCTTTTAATATTGTGTAATATATACTAGAGATTTTAAAATAATAAGAAAAGATTTTCGAATTACAATTTGAATAACGATAAGAAACCAAAATAAGTACAAGAAAAAATAATCTTTGAATTCAAACAATGCTAAAAACTTTTCTCCTTAAAGTTACAACGTCAGTTAAATCCATTTTTGTGGTAATTTTCTTATCTAAAATTTATTTTATATTATTATTATATATAAAATCTTTAAATTATTCATTGCAATAAATTGTAAAAAAAAAATTTCATGCTTATCCTGGCAAAGAATCCTTAAAATATTATTAAGAAAAAATTTGAACTGAAAAAAATTTATTTCATTAACACTTTTTTCATTAAATTCGAATATTTATTGAAGAAAATTAATGATTTTCTATTATTTTTATTTATTTTTTTGAAATTTCTCGAAATTAATTTTCATTTCAAATTCTTCAATTCTGTAAATAAAATTAAAATCAATAATAAAATTAAAATTTTAATATTAAAATTAGAAGAAAATGGTTTTTTTTTTTAAAATGAAATTTTCATTAACATAATTTCTAACACTACGCGATAACAAGGAAAAATTATTATAAAATGGAAAAAAAAAATTGTATGTTATAAAAATTTCATTCTGAAATTATTATGTAAACAAATTAATTCAGTTTATTATAGTTTTTCTTTATGAATTATTTCCTTTAGCAATAAATCATATTGATGGATACAATAAATTTTATGGTTTTTAACTCGAAAAAAAATAGTATAAAAACATTTTGTAAAGCACAAACGTTTTGTTTTTTATATTTCCGTAATGTTTTGGAATATTTTTGCTATATTTATACTAGAGAAAAATGCTTATAGATATATTTTCTATGTTTTTTTTTGTTGTTGTTAGAAAATCAAACCAAAGAATTGATTTTTTTATATTTACCAATTTTTTTTTCTTCTTCTTTTTTGTTACCAGTTCAGTAACCATAAATTTCTGTCAACATGTTATGAATTTTTGTTTACCTTTTTTTTTGTATATGTTGTTGAATTAATAATTAAGTGTTTTTTATTTTGTGGTTCAAAAAATTTATATAATAATAATTTTGATTAAATTTTGGTATGGGTTAACTTTAACAAAAATTGTCTTTTAGTTTATGTATGAATCTATAAATAATAAATTTCAATTTAGTATTTACTTATTTAATAACGATGAAAATTATCAGATTAATACATATTAATTTATATTTTTGAGTATATACCGTATATGAATTAATTAATTGATATATGTAATTTGAAATTAACAAATATGAATTAATTTGTATAAATTTCAGGAGAGGACAAATATATGACTAATTTGGGCCATAAATATTTATAGAAGAAATTAAATTGTTAATGTTTAAAATTTTATAACTAAAAAAATACTCCTAATTATTATTGCAACTTATAAAATTCTATAATATCAATTCAAAACGAAAACCTTGATATTATAAAAATGTTGGGATGTGAGTTTGATAATCAATAAATTATTAAATAATATGTAAAGTATAGTAAATTCTTTATGAAAATATCTTTTATTAAATCAACATTTCCTAAAATAAAAATATAATTGAAAATATTCGTCTATGTTCATCCTTGCTATATCAGAAATTCAATATTCCCATATATACCAGATTTATATTACTTATTTACGTAGATGTTAGACTAAATTATGTTAAAACTACTAATCAGAAAATTATTATCCATTATCTTCGAATAACCATCATAATCATAATACAAGTGAGTTGAAAATTATCTACATACTCGTAAATGACTACAAGTATAATTCTATTATTTGATATTGTATATCACACAGATATAATCACAAATCCTTAATCATGGAAATATACTCTTTACATAATAATAACATTATCAATTCGGATTGATTATATACGACATATTACATTATATCAATTTCTAATTTATTTTTTATAACATAAAATTGTTATAAAAAAATTGTAGGAAAAAATAAATCAAATTTATTTTATGTCCTTACAATAATTGCGCATTGCTTTAAAAAATAATGATTTCGTTTTCCCTCTTCTATCTTAAATTAGAAAAAAGAAATTGAAATTTTGTTGGGATTCAATTGATTTTTTTTATATACAAACTATCTAAAAAGTCTACTACATGTCTACACGTATCGTATGTATATATCTATATAATGCTACAGTTTATTTTATAGGATGCTTTTCTGAATAAATAATATCAATTCTTCTTAAATTTCTTCAATTTCTATATGAAATATAAAAATAGAATTGAACTATGATAAATTTTCGTATATATAAGTATACATAAATCTATTTCCATGGTCATTTTTATTTTTTACAATTTTCCAAAAAGCTCTTATTACTGTAGGATAATATTCTATTTTTTTCATTTGCGTATTTTTAGAATTGATATTCTCGGTAAAAACAATTGATTTTATTTCTACACAAAAAAAAAAGGGAAAAGAAAATATTAATAAATAAAGGATCATTTGGGTTCGCTGTAAGGTTAAAAGTCTCTGCGGCTCATATCATATTATCAAGGATAGTGAAATTTTCATTAAAATTGTCTTATAAACTTATTTAACTATGTATATATTATATTTTTATCTTTATATTTGTAAGAATTAAAATTTATGCAAAATTAAATCAGTTTTTAATTGAGTATTGAAAGTGGAATTATAAAATAATTGGAATGTCTATACATATTAAGGTTGAAATTTATCAAATCGACATATAGTTTTATTAAAAGTCTGCTACCTTAAACTTCATATCCTCAAGAAATTGATTTAGCAATCTATTAACTACATAATTATAATTTCACCCACCTTAAATTATGATAGCAACAAAAATCTTTTCATAAATGTTTATACTTAAAATCGGATCATTTATACAATAAAATTTTAAATAATATTTTTCAATAAATTAAGGAAATATTATTCAAATTTTTCATTATATGAACAATAAGCAAAGTAATAATTGAATAAACCATATCATAATCGAAGATATACTACTATGTCTTTCTACGAGAATTCCTTTAGATTTTATAAACAATGTTAAATTATTTCTTTTCATAATAATTTTAAAGATACCAATTGATTTTAACACGTTTATCGCCACGATAATTTCAACAACATTTTCATCTGAGTCAAGGTAATTTTATTACATAATTTAGACACTACATTTTGAAAAAATTTAATGCCGTTTTTTTACCAAATTTTCCGGAAAAACACTATTTTTTATGTCACATGTATATGACTGACATGGCCATGCATAAAACTTCTTTTCTCTACAAGTGAAAAACACGTATATGACTGACATGGCCATGGCCTTACTAAAACCCTTATGTCAGACATATGTCTGACATGGCTCATATAGAAATTCTTAGTGTCAGACACATATGACTGACGTGGCGATTAACGTGTTAATTTATGAAAAATAATTCATTTAAATAAAACACACTACATCCAAGTTAGAAAATTAATTAACTGAAATTTATATTTATTTCATTCTGCAAAAAAAAAAAAAGATAATTTTATAAAATAAATATTTCTTAAATATTTTCCTGTATTTTGTATCTTTGTCTGAAGAAAATTTTGTACAATTATACAATGGAAATTATTTTACAGAAAATTCATAAAATAATATTATAATTTTTTGAAATAAAGATTTGAATTAAATTTATAATTTATTCTTTAACTCTGATAAAAAAAAGATTCATATAAAAATTTAGATAATTTTTGAAATATTAAAAATTTCGAAAAAAAATTTAGGTAACTAATATTCAGAATAAATAAATATTATAAATTTTTATTATTATTTTTTATAAATGTATATTAAAAAACTTTATAATTTACAATGAAAATATAATATGAAAATTTAATATTTCAACAAAGTTTTTTTTTGTAACATTTACAAAGTCCGGATACTAAAAAAATATTTCACTATGAACTGGAAAAGGTTTAATATATATAATATATTATTTCAACTATATACTTTTATCCTCAATAATTTACTAACTCTACTCTACTTATTTTATGTTATATATGAAGAGGATTTCTTTTTTTTTTATTAGTTTTAAAATTATGTTTTAAATTCTAACATTTTCATAAATAATTATGTATGAGAGGAGATTTTAATTTAAAAAAAAATTAAAATACCCTAGAGTGATGATTTTTTTTTTAATATACCGACCATTAGTAGTTAGTTAGTTAGTTAGTTTATATAATGTTTGACTATTATGTGGATAATATTTTTTAGAGCTAGAAAATATTCAAATATTTAGTTATGCATAAAAAAATATAGATTTAGTTATTATTAAAAAAATTATATATCTATGAACTAGAAACTACTTTATGATGGTAAATTAACTATAGGATATTTTTTTTATATTATAGATATACGGTAGTAATTTTAATAATGGTATAACCATAAAAAATCTATTAATTAATTTGAAATAAATTAATCCTATATAATACAAAATAAAAATAAATAGAGAATTTTGAATTTGTTTTTGTATAAATTCTAATTTGTAATATAAATTTATATTTCCGAACTGAAACCAAAATGTAACCAATAAAACTGTAACCAATTTTTATAAATAGAAAACTACTTATACAATTTATAAATATTTGAAAATTTAAAACCAACAAAGTAAATAGATATTTCGATATTCTACTAAAGCTTTTATATATTAAATTATTAATCATTCTAAAATTTTGTGTTTTTATGAAAATATTTCTCTTATTTATGGATTAGACAGGATTATTGAATCTAATAAGGATCATAATTTTCCTCCTAAAATATATTTATACATAAGTCGATTTAAAATGATTTTACAAAAAGGATATAAGTGAATATAGAGAGATGTGTAATTCGTTTGTGTTGCAAAATTGGTTTGAATCGTAAGAAATTATTAAAAGGATTTTTATATTTATATTAATATTTTACTAAAAAATTCCCAGAAAAACTACTCTTTTTTTTGAAATTCCACAAGTTATTTAAATCATTTATAATAAAATGATTTTTTCTTATTTAAATCCCAATTCATTTTAATTTAACAGGTTCACCCCTCAACGTCACGTACATATATGTGACATTGTAGTTTTCCCTGAATCTCATGTCACACATATGGGTCACATTTTATTAGAAATGTAATTAGTTACAAGATGATGAGTTTCTACAGAAAACTCAATGTGTTAATAAAGACATTTTTCTTTTATAATTTAAATTAATTCTCCTGACAAATAATTTAAAAATTTAATTTAATATACTTAATTATCCCAACTACAGAAAAAATAATGTCGCATGTTGCTTCTTTACACTTTGATTATAAAATAAAAATTAGTAATAAAAAATTAACAATTTTTTTTATTTCAAAATTTTTATAATTTAATTTATTTGTTGTTTCTTTTTTTAAATATTCTTTTAGGTACATAAATATATTAAAATATATAAAAATTGTTTTTAATCATACATCTAATTATATTTCAAAATAAACAAAATTTATTCATGCACATTTAATTAATTTATATGTAATAGCTGATTCACAATGTAATTTATTTAACGCAAATCAAAGCAAGCGCAAAGCAAAGCGACGGTATAATAATTTTTCAATTCACAATGTGTTGGTATTTCCAGCGTTAAATGACTTTTGATTTTCATTTATTTCAGTCATTTGTCCATTTTTTCCACAAAAAAATAATAAAATAAAAAAAACATATTAATAGTATTAAATACTACTAGAATTGGTATATTTAATATACAAATCGTCACCTCAGTTCTTAAGTGTTCTATGTCCAAAAATAAAAATGTTGAGAAATTGAAATTTATGATTTAGCATAAAAGTTTTAATACTTCTTGCAACAATTCAACAATTGTAATTATTTTTTATAAATATTTCATTTCTTTTTTTATATAAAAGTGATAACAAAAATATTTATAAATAGTTATAATTTATATTTTTTTTTTAAAACTAGTGATCGAAGTTCGATTTGATATTAACAGTATATTATATGTAGACCGGTAAATTATAAATAACTTTTGAACATAACTTTTCAAGAATATGTTGGAAACGATTTGTGATAGAACAAAACGTTTTACGCCAATCGCAAGATCGTAGTCAAATTATTAAAACTGCATATTTAACTCATTTTGTCAAAAAATGGTCTATTGAACACTTAAGACCTGAGTTGACGAATTAATAATTTTTTTAAACTATTATTTCCAAATTAAATTCCTTCTATCTAGTTTTCCACAAATACTTTTGAGAATGAGAAATATTTTTATTATTATCTGTCAATTACTCGCGTTGATTATCGTAAAAGTTGAAAGTTGGCCAACTTTTGCTTTGTTACGCGTCGCGTCAGCTCTCTCTCTCTTCATTGTGAACAGAAGTATTGTTTTCATATAGTTCAACTTTTTAACTTTGATTTGCGTTCCGTTGCTTTGCGCATCGTTTCTCATTGTGAATCAGCAGTAAGTAAAAAATTCGTTTTTGCATATTATAAAATTCCACAAAGTGTGACAAAAATTAAATTTAAACAAATTATATTTCTTAGATTATGGTAATTTTTTGTCTATACGAAAAAAATTGTGTGTGTGTACAAAAAAGTTATAAAAATTTATTTAATTTAATAAAAAAATTATTATAAAATTTTCAAAAAATTTCATACTTTTTTTTTTGTTAATTAAGATTTTCATTTTTTTGTAATTAATAAAAACGATTTATTTATTTTTTATAAAAACGTTCTTTGGTATAATTTGCTGTCAAATCTAATATTTATATAAAAATTATAATAAAAGTAATTTATTTTAATTATAAGATATATTTTAAGATTAATTTTTTTTTTACAAAAATTAATAAATGAAAAATTAATTTTTAGTTTTTCTGCCTCTTAAAAATGAATACAAAATTTTTAAAAATTAATTTTTTTATACAAAAATTTTATTAATTTTTCAACTGAAAATTATATTTTTCAAATTTAAAAAATTATTAATAATAATTTTCTTTTACAAATTAATATTAAAATAATTTATTAAATTATTTGTTTGTTTTTTTCTCTTCTTCTTTTTCCTTTTTTTGGTTTAATGTTTCAAAGACTTCTTTTTTTTTTTTTTTAAATGGTAAAATCATCAAAAAAATAAAAATTTGTAACAAACTTAAATCCGAAAACGTTTATAATTTGATAATAAAAAAAAATATATACAAAACAACAAAACAACAAAAATTGACTAGGCTACAACTTTTTTTTTTTTTACTTTAAGGTTTTTAGACTTTACAAAAAAAAAAATTCAAGATTAAAATTGAAAATTCAGATGACAAAAAAAAAATCAATCTTCTTTTAAATATAAACAAAATGTCCTAATCCTTTAGATGGATTATTATTAACAGCTTCTTCTGTAGCTGATGATGATGATGTCGTTTTTGTTGTTATTGTTGTTGATGTTGTTGTTATTGGTGTTCCACATTGAATACTATTACCATTTACATCACTATTTCGTTTATTCATATTATTACCATTTTTCATATTATTTGATATTTTTGTACTTTTCATAAGGATAACACTATTTGGTCTACTACTACCAGTTAATGTTGTTGTTGATCCTAATGATAATGATGATGACGATGATGATGATGGAATTGTTGTACCAATTATACCTAATTCAATATCTAAAAATTTCTTATCAATACCCAATGATGAAAATGAATGACTAACAGTTCGTATTTCACGTATATTATATACTGGATTATAACTTTCTAATTTTAGATTTTGTCCTTTTATTTGTGTTTGTGTTGTTATTGATTGTTGTTGATTTTGATGTTGGATCATTCCTGAAGAATTTTTATTACAAAATTCGCATGATTTAAATGAATTTCGACATTTTGAACAAATATTATTGAAATTATTTGTATTGTTATTATTATTATTATTATTTGTTAGTAATAATTTTGTAAAATCTCCAAGGACATTGTTTATATCATTATGTTTATTAGATGAATAGTTTAAACATAGATTATCATCATCATTATTATTATTATTATTACTATTTAAACTTAATGAATTATTAGATTTCTCGTAAATTTCAATATTATTATTATCATTAGTTGGATTGGAATTTTGTTGATTATTATATAATGATATTTGAGATGTTGTTAATATAGAATTTAAATTTATTATAGATTCGTCGTTTGATGATTGTGACGGTATGTTTGACAATGTTTTATTATTATTATTATTTGAAATATTTGTTGTAGAATTTTTAATTTCATTTAATGTTGGTAATAGTTGACGTCTTCTTGGATAATTTGGATTACGTCTAACTAAAAAATGACATGATTCACCACGTTGGATACGTTCATTTTGGGCACGTAATGGTATATCATCTGGATGAAGTTTACGTTGATATTCTTCACCAGGACAAACCTTGAAATATAAAATTGAAAAATTTAATTTTTAATTTAATATATAAAATTTATATAGTAATTTTTAAAGATTTTCCATGCTTAATAAACGCCAATTAGTTAATTCAAAGTACTTTACAGTGGCTATAATTAATTGTTGAAAAATATATTGTAAGCAATTTAGGAATTAAAGAAATTTTGAAAAAGGTCATAAATGTTTAAAAATTGAATTTATTATCCAAAAATTTCTTATGTACAACGAAATATGTACAATGAAACTACTACATACATATAGTCATTAGGTTGGATAAATTGTTTTAGGTATATATAACAATAACAAAAAAAGGATATATATAATTTAAATTTTCTGAAAATGCTAATTCGTAACATAATATCCTTAAGCAAAAATATATTATAATTTTTAAGCTTAGTGAAACTTATAATCAGGATCTGATATAGATATAATTATATATACAAAATATACATTTAATATTTAATAAACTATATACGGTATATATATATAAATATTTCAATCCTTTTTATATATTCTTACCTCATATAATGAAAATTGTTCAACTGGTTCAACAGAATTGTAACAGGATAATAAAAGACTTAAAAGTTCATCGGATGTTGTCTCTTGGGATATAACTAAAGATTTATACTGTGAAGATGATTGTAAAGCAGAAGTATGAACACGAATTAGGCCACCAGGTTTTAATTGTAGACAAAATCTAAAAAAATTAAAATTATAATATAAAGAAAATTAGATTTTGTGTATAATATTTTTTTTTAGATGTTGTTAAAGTTTATAATTAACAATTCTTTGGCAAAATTCCAAGCGCATAAACAGTTTACCATAAGAAAAATAATACCTTATAATAATTTTTTGTAACAGATTTTTTAAAACTGATAAAATATAATAATTTTTTTTTTTTGTATTTTCTATTTTACCTTGAATCGCCTTTTGGATGACATGCTTGTAAAATAGCTGGACGTGCTTCATTATCTAAAACTAATATAGTTTTAACACCAGCTCGTCGTACTGTTACTTCCATTGATAAATAAAATAATTTTGGATCACGATGTCTCATTTTTAATCTATATATATACACAAAAAATATAAATTTTATATAATTTAATTTAGAGAAAAGGATATTATATATATTTAATATTTAAAAGGATAATTTTCATAAAAATAATTTTGTTAGTTTTAGAAAATAGTTTTTTTTTGTATGCTAACCTTCTTAATAGTTGTGCAATTACTTCTTTGCTTGTTGTATCCCATTGTATGCCCAAAGTTTTATATTCAATGTCAATACGTAAACAGTTTGTGAAAACTTTTATTGTTGTCTGGAAAAGGAAAAAAGTAATTAAAATATGAAATTTTTTTTTTTTGTAATTTTAATTAATTAATGTTTTTTTACTTTATATTTAATTAAATTTATTTTTGTGGGTAGATAGTTTATTTATGCTGGCAGTTTAATTAAATGTATAAGATAAAAATAAGCTCCTTTTTAAATTCAACAATTTTAATAATATAATAAAGTTAAGTTCCCCAAAAATGTAATTAAATTTTTAAGTTTAGATGCTTTTAACTCTAGTAGCGATTTACCAATTTTGAAAATTAAACTTTAGCGATTTAGAAATATCTAAAATTTGGTTTTCTGTTGAACGATTGGATTTGAAACAATTGCTGTAATCAATGCTAATATAAAATGGTAAAATTTAATGAATCCTTGATATTGGCAGTAATGAATTTAAATACCAAAATTTTGACTCTAAAATTGCTGTTATGTAAATAATTTCATATGTAAAAATTATTGTATAACTTACAATATTATTTTCACTAGCACATTATAAAAAATTCATAAAATCACAGTAGAAAAGTTGATCATTAAAATATAATTTTCCTTTTTTTTTTATCAGATTTTTATGTAAAATTATAACTAATCCTTATAAGCATATTTAATAAAGTTTCATGCATAAGTATATTAGACAACACACAATATACATATATATAAAAAAAAATATTAATTCGCCTTGAAACCATAATCATTTCATTATTATAAAATTATTATGTTTATCTTGCAAAATCTAATTAATTTTCAATAATTTCTCATATTTAAAGTTTAAATCTATAAAATCATAATATATTGAAAAAAAAACACACAGCATACAATATAATTATTATTTTTACATTTTAATTAAATGTCGTGTGCAAACATTTATCCTGCATCATAGCATAGCGTAAGTCCATAATAATATAGATTTATTTATTTTTTGTCTATAAAATTTCCACCCATTGAGAAACGATTAATAAAGAATGCTATTTTAATTAATAGCTAAACATTATAATTTTCTTTCTATATATGCTTTTCATATTAGTAAACCATCATCATTATCAATTTATAATAAAAAAAAGGACTTATTTAAGTGAAAAGAAAACAGTGTTTGATTTCAATGAACTTTTATTTAAAAAGGATGTAATCAAAAAGACATTATTATGTACATATTGAAATTATAAGCAATTATTTATATATGGTTTACGGATTAATACTTCATAATGTAATTAGTATTGTTTATAACTACAATTCGGAATTCTTTAATTCGGAAAATTCGTTAATTCGGAAAGACCTTCCACCCGAACATTCCGAATTAAAGTAATATCATGAAAAAAGTGAAATGTTTAAATTACTTAACTACTAAAAAAATGGGAAAATAGGATGGACTGAAGTTTTAAATAATTTAAATTTTCACATTTTACAAGTCATTTCTAAGCCTAAAGTGCCGAATAGAAATTGCTGTGTTTTCACTATAAAATATCATACAAAAAATTTAATTTTATAATAATTGTAATTGCAATAAGGACAAATAAAGCATTGCCATCGTTGCTGATTGACTGATTCATATTTTCTATTGCACTTTGATTTATGAATTTAAATCCATTTTTCGGAAAGCTTCTAGGGTTTTACCTATATGAATGAACACGACAACAATCGAGAATAATTCTTATTCAAAACTCTTTTTAAATAAATTAAATTTTACAAAAAATTTGTATACCAATAAATTTCCTGTGTAGTCCTAAAACATTTTTAAAATTTATATTATTTTGTATTTTAATTTAGTATAAAAATTTATTTATATTTTTTTTTCGGGTTTTTATAATCCTTTATGGAAATCTTAAGTAAAAAAATTGTTAAACCAATAATTTTTTTTTAAAAAAAAACAAAAGTGTTTTATTTTATTGTAAATAATTCACTAAGTTGAAATATACATTAAAACAAAAAAAGGATATATTTTAACCCTTTTCAACATAAATAACCCTAATAACTGATTCAAAATGAAAATTCCTTTTTAAAAAAAAAAACAGCCTTTCTATTTTTGAAGATAGCTAAAAAATTTAATAAAGTTACTTTTACTTGTATATTTATTATATACATAAAATTGTACATGTAAATTTTTCCTTTAAAAAAATAAACAGAGAGATTTATATTATTTGTGGAATAATAATATGTAAGTTAATTTTGAACCAAAAAGTTTTTTGATTAAGTATAAATTGTTATAGGTTGCCTGGGAAACCAAAAAAAAATTATTTTTATTAAGCACAGTTTTGTGTAGAATGAAAAGGTAGAGGATTTCCTCCAAAAAAAATAATAATTATTATTATTATTAATATAAATATTTGTAAAAGTGTGTTTAATAATTTATAAGTAAAAAGTAGACAAGTGACGTCCATCAGAATCAGAACAGAGGACACGTTTGTAATCCATCAGAACAGAGGAGGCACAGACATATAACCTTCTCTGGATAAAAGAAATTTTCAATTTTAATGAGTTTTGTGGTTGCAAAAAATCAAAATGATTTTACCTTAAAAATTCCTAAGTAATTAATTTATTAATATTAAGCTTTTTTTTGAAAAAAATTATGTATTACATAAAAAAACTAATATGTATATGTAATTTCCGGTTAAATACAAAAAATATCATCAAATGAAAATGTTTATTATATAAAAAGGAAAATTTAAATTATTGTATATACAGTAATCCCCCGCTTTACGGACAGGATGCGTTCTACGGAAACTGTCCGTATATCGAAAATCCGTAAAACGAAACTTATTTTAGTATAAGATCGTATTAAAAATAGATAGATGCGTACCAAAAAAATCCGTAATACGAAACAGATTAGTATAATTTATAATATATTAAAATAATTATTTAACCAAAAAAATTTAAATCAATTTAAATAATTTAAAAAAAATTACTATTTATATTGTGAAATCAAAAATAATTACAACTGAAATTGTGAAATTAAAAAAAACGCAGAGACTATCTTAAAGCCGTTATAAAAGAATAAGAATAGCAAATAGATTTTTTAAAAATACACCGCACTGCAGTTTTTTATTGCCTTTTTTTAATTCTCTTTTGTGTATACACAATATGTGTCAGAAATTTCGGAGGAAATTAAGTACATGTACAATAAATACAACATAATTATGGAGGACTTTTTCTTGATTTTTTTCGGTGATTCAAAAAAAAAATTTTTTTTTGTCCGTAATAGCGAATTTTTTTTTATCCGTATAGCGAATTTGTTCCTATATTAGTCATGTCCGTAACTTCGAATTTCCGTAAAACGAGCGTCCGTATAGCGGGGGACCACTGTACCATTAAAAAATAAAAAGGAAAAAATTTACTTAAATATATTAAAGAAAATTGTTAAGTATTTCCGGAAAAATGTGTATTTGTTAGTAAATAATATACAAAAAAATTATTCAATTTCCCTTTGAGTTCTTTAACAGTCTTTTATATATAATCTGATTATGTTCTTAATGTCTTCCAATTGATATGCATATACATATATGTATAAGGAAATATTGAGCTTATTAAAGTATACTTTGGCCATATTAACTTTTATTATTGTGATTATTTCTGATTATTATTATATTTTTTTTTTTCGACTTTTTAGATTTTATTTTGATATTTTTCGAACCCAAAAATATTCATAAGAAATTCAAATTAAATTGAACTTTTTTGACAATATTTTTTTTTGTTATTATTATTATTATGTGTTTATCATTTATTATGATAACCATGTCAAATAAAGATATTAAATTTTATTTGGAATTTTATATTAAATATATATAGAAAAACAATAAACAAAAAAAAAAAAATTAAATGGGAAAAATATTTTATATATAGTTAATGTAGATATCATTTTTAGAAAAAATTTCTTGGTAAATCCTTGTTGTCCCTTTTAGTCCAAAATTGAACAATAAAAAATATATTATATATATTTTAATCAATTATTTTCTTTTATTTATCCGGATATGTATATTATTGTATACATTTAAGTCCTTTTTATTATTTCATTATTTTGGAAATTATTATATACATCAAAATTTTCCTTATTAATACAGAAATTTGATTTTGAATTATTAAAAATTTATTTTTGGACAAAATTTCTATATCAACCAAATATTAAGGATATTTTTACGAAACAATAGAATAAATAGAGTATTGCAAAAACATAAAAAAAAAAGAAAATATTGACTAACCACGAGGTAATCAAAATGCCATAATGATTGCCATAAACTATTATACACCAATATCAATAAATCTTATATACATTTTTGTTCGCAACAATTTTTACTGATCAAAAGTTTTGCAATCATGATAAGGATAAGGACTACTGGTTTTTTTTTTACAATATCAACTCAATTTCCGTCATCATTTTTACAAAATTTTAGAGTATAATTTCCGTTTTTATAAAGTAAATTTTCTATACGCAAAAACTTAAATATACTTTCTTCTTCATTTTTACTAAAAAACCATAAAAATATTTTATTTAAAACTTTTACCTATTTATATAAACTTTTTCCGAACAATGAACTTGAAACATTTTTAATTTATGATTAGATTGTGAAAGTATATAAGGACTTTATTGGCAAACAAAAAAATTTCAGACAAAAATTAGTTAAAGAATTTTTTTTAATATTAGAAATATAATATTTTCATTATGTCTAGCCAAGTGTTTTTTCCTTGTTATATTATTAAATTGCGTAGATTTAATTAAATATATATTTAGGGTCAATTAAATGTAACCACCAAAAGAAAAAGTTTTAATTAAATTCTGTAATATGTATTTATTATTATAGAACTTATTATTGGAGATTTTTACGAGAAAACTTTGTGAATATTGTATAAAAGTAGAAGAAAATATTTATGTAATTACTTTGGTGATCGATCATCCAAAGGATGATTTTTTTTTATTTATATAATTATTTAATTATAAATTAGGAAAAAGGAAAATTATGACTTAATTTTAATTTAATTTATATATTAATATTACTATCAACAGAGAAATTTCCATCAACATAAATTTTGAATTAATTTTGTATAATAAATTTTTACTTCATAATAAAAAAAAAGAAAATGAGAAAAATTCTATATTTTTTTTTGTAAATTTTCAAATAAATTTTTCCAATTGTGAAACTAAACAATTTAAACATCAACTTTTTTTCCACACAATTCTTAAATATTTCGAATAACTAATAATCGAAAAGAGGCCAACAAAATCACAAAATATAAAAAAAAAACTACCAGTAATTGCGGAAAAATTTCTCTGATAAAATATTGATTTTTTATATATATAGAAATATTAAAAACTCAAAGGACCATGAATATTACATAAGGACCAATATTTTATATATGTTACATACAATTGGAATATATTCTACTTTTTGATGTCAAAACATTTTTACAACCGCACCAACAAGTAAATAGGTTTTTCTGCTGACAAACAAAATTTTTTTTTCACATTTATGACTTTAAAAAAAAAAAAGAATTTTCCTTATAAACGGGAAAAAAACTTTTTATATAAAATTTTCTAATAACAAAACTTTAAAAAATTAATAAAAAAAATTTTTCATGTTATTTTATTAATCCTTAAAGTGAAATTGTGAAAACCACCGAAAGATAAATGAAAAAGATTAAAGAAACATTTAAAAAAAAAAAAAAACAATTGTTAAATGAAAGAAAATTTTATAATTTATTTTCTGTTTTGGCTTTAGAGAAAATGCAAAAAATTTAATATTAACTTTTACTATTATTATTTAACTTATCGTAGTATCGCATCTATTAAAATTAACCATTTTGCTTTTGTCTTAAAGCTTTTTTTATGTGCTATTTAAAGCCGCAGCAAAAAAAAAAACCACATAAAAATTATCTTAGTTCTCTTTCATTTTTTTTTTTTTTTACATTTTATTTATTTAAATATTTTGTTAATTTAGAAAGAAATAAAGGAAAATTCGTTGTCATCTGCTTGTCCTTGATTTTGCAAAGAAAATGTATAATAGAAAAAAAAATATAAAATTTAAAATATAAAAATATAACTTTCGGTTTTTCTTGTTTATTTTCATTTATTTTAAACCATTTTGTTCGTTTTCTTTTAAATCATTTACGGCGGATAACTATTTAAAATATTGTATCATGAGATACAAAAAAAAAATAGCTTAATGTTAAAATTGTCCATTTAGCATATTTTTAAAGTAAATTTGAATATAAATGTTATGCTAATAATGAAATATTTTCTTCGTTTAAATTTTCCTGAAAATTAATTTGTAAATGGGAAATTTTAAATCGTTTTGTAAAAATAGTTTTTAATTTAGAAATCTTTACTAAATCTTCTCGATTGTTATAGCGTTTTGGAAAATCAATAGGCCGCTAACTGAAAAATAAATTATCCTAAATTGCAAAGAAGAACGTAACCCAAATTTATTTCGGTTAACATACTCCCCAAAATTATTTTGTCTACACTCTTATAAAGAATTTCTTATTTAAATTATACGAAAAAAACTAAAATTAAATAAATTAAATTAAATTATAATTTATGTTTTACGCTTATTTAAAATATTTATAAACAAAAATTCTCTGTTTTTATCTAAAAAAAACTTTTATATTCTCATAAGTTTTCAACTACCTTGAAGTTGAAGACAAAAAAAAACATCCCTAATATAATTTTTCTGTACCATCATAATCACGTTTAACAAAAATATAAAAGTAGATTTTACGATTTCAAAAACAACGAGACCAGGACATTTTTCGTACACATTGTGAAAGGTTGAAAATCTGGCAAATTTTCTTATTTTTTTATCGGGTATTTCTTTAGTACATTTTCGAATTATTATATTATGGACAAGTGAGATAGGAGAGTCTAAATAGCTATGATGGGCCCAGCTTAAATGATATTACTTAGAGAAAGATACTAATCTTTCAATAGAAATCCTTAAAATCCTTCAAATTCCAAGAAATTCTATTAATTTTAAAAAGACACAAACATATTATATATTTTTTTTTATTTGTAAATATTATGAAAGAAGATTTTATTATCCTCAATTTTTAAAGACATTTTATTGTTTATATAATTTACCATCAGGAGAAAAATATAAAGGAATTAAAGGTGTGTTTGTATTGTTTGTTTGATGGAAAAAAAAAACTGTATACTGGAAATAAAATATGATTTAGGAAAATATTATATGACTCTTAAAGGTGGAATTAAATTTGAAATAAATTTTGTTTATGCACAGATTTGAATATTTACTTCATTCTAGTAATAAAATCAAATACATTTTTTCAGATTTTTCATTGGCTGTTATTTAATTTGGAATAATTTTATATACATTTTTTATTGTAATAAATCCCCAATGATATGCCAATCTCAATTCACCGAAAAAAAAAATATATTCATCCTATTTTTTTTTAGCTCTTTGTAAATATTTTTGTATATGATAAAAAATTTTTTACCAAAATTTCCTGCTTGTTGTATATATTTTTTTTTTAGCAACGATGAAATTTTGAAATTTTATCTTTCATAAAGTCAAAAAACGTTTACAAATTTTTTCATGGTCGGTTAGGTAAAACAACAATCTTACTTATTATGGTACACGAAAAAAAAAACTTTTAACATTGCAAGTGTTCACAAAAAAAAAAAATATAACTTGTGCACAAAATCGAACAAGCACAACATCATCCTTTTTTTTCAATGCTTTTTTCTATGTAGGTCAATTTACAAGGGAAAAGGAAAATAAAATTATGGAAAAAAGACACCAAAATTTATACAGCAGCAAAATCATTTAAGTTGACTTTTATATAAGTAAAAAAGTTTGAAATTTTTTTTTTTTTTTTTTTATACGCTATTCAAAAATGAAATGAAATTTTTAAAGTAGATTTTCTGAAAAGAAATATTATAAAAAATTTATACTGTTTCATGTTTTGATCCTTTAATATTCATAAATAGTAGATTATGATTATTATTTTTTTACTTTAGTATAGACACTAAGCTCTTTGAAAATTTAAGTAAAAGAAAACTATTTAAAAAGCTGTTTAATCATATAAAAAAAAAACTTTAAGGACTATTTTAAAATTTATTCACAAAATTATAATTATTCATTATATAACTTTCAACACGTTGAACAATTAAAATTTATAAATTTTCCCATTTTTTCTATATATTTAAATTATTGTTGTTAAATTCTCTTTAAATTTAGAAATTTAAAAATTCTGTAAAAAAAATTAATTTGTTTACCATAATAACAAAATGGTATTATCATTAACTTAAATTTGTTTTAAAATTATTTTGGGTAATTAAGTATCTTAAAGCTTTAATATAATATATATTTTAAATATATTCTATAAAATATTTTAATACGTGTAATTTTAACAAATAAATTTCGTTGTAAATTTCTAATAAAAATTTCAAATTTTGTATTTTAAATTCGCAATATTGTAATAAAACCAAATTAAATTATACAAAAACGTAAAAATATCAAAAACAGAATATTAAATGAATTATTTAACAGATAAAAAATATAAACTTGAAAAATTAAACATTTTTTAAATTAAAATAAGTTTTCATAACTTTTGTAATTACAATGTTTTTATATGCGATTATAAAAAATAAATAAATATTATTTTTTGTAGGAAAGTTTTATGATGACAAAATATGATATCAAATATAAATGAAAAATCATTTATAAGTAATATATAATCAATTTAATATTAGCTATAAAGAGGAGAGTTTTATTTTAAACGTAAAATTATTTATTATACTCGTACATACTGAACTGATACCCAGGGATTGGCAATGCAAATATTTAGATTTATGGTTAATTACGTTTAGGTAATTTTATTATGTATTTAATTAAATGTAAATTTACTATTTTTCAAAATATAATAAAGTGAAAAATTTACATTTGTAAGATAAGATTTTTACCTTCAAAATCAAAATTCTATTTATTAATTTATCTTAAATTATTATTAAATTACAAAATTGTTGATTGTGAAAATCCATAAAAATTATTTAAAATTATTTACCATATTTGCACCTGTTGGTAATGTTATATTTAAATGTATATTCTTTTGATTGTTTACCATCACTATTTGTCTGGCTGGAATATCTACTTATCCAAAAACTTTTACTACGTACAAAATAATAAAGATCTTAATTCGTCTTGAAACATCCGTTCAATTTTATACTTCATTAATAAAAATAATCAGAAAACAAATTTATAAGAAAAAAATGTCAATTTATAGAAAGATGCTTTTTATTTTTTCATTAATAATTCTTTCTCAGTTTTTGGGTACAGGAAATGAAAATAAATCGACCTTACACATATTATTCTCTGTCTCTCATTTATCATCAAATAAATGTTACATATCTACCAGCAACTTTTCAATTTATATATAAAATTTCATTTTCAATTTCATTTTGCAGAATTTTTCACATACATTAATGCAAGTTTAGTTTTATCATTGTTCAAAGATATCTATGCTATATATAATACCTACATAATCTTTATTGATATATAAAAAAGAATTTTCGGAAAAAAATTAGTTTGAGTAATAAAGTAGTAAGTAGTAATCTGTCGTTAGTTAATTTTCAGATTATTTTTTTCTTCTTCTCTATTATCCGAATTTGACCTCATCCATTCATTTGTTATTATATATCAAATCCATCACAGCATTGTCTGGAAAAACAATTTTCCCTCTTAAGAATGATTTTTTTTTTTTCTGTATATTTTACCTTTCCTTGGAAATCGGATATAAAAAAAAAAATAATCTTGAAGAATGATTAGTTTTCATGTTAAAAGAATTTTATATATAAAAAATAAATATAGAAAAAAAATTGATGGTTTTCCTGTTTATACATTTTGGAGTTTTTCTATTGATTTTCTTTTCTCTATATTTTTTTTTTTTGGTAAAGTTTTAATGAAATGTTTTTTTTTTTTTGGTTGTTTAATAATGAAAATTTTCAGAATTCAATTTCAACTTCAATTATAGAAAAATATTTCCTGGAATTTTAAGTAAATGGAATTTTAATTTCGAATATAAAAGTTGTCACATATATATTTTACATTGTAAATAATAGTTTCAAAAATTTCAATATCATAAAAGTTGCAAATGGAACTAATGGAAAATTATACTAAAATCTCAAATTTCATCGAAAAATTACCAATAGCATAATTGAAAAATTTGCTTCATTTTGTTTTAGAAAATTATTAAAAATACTTAAATTTACAGAACATCTCATTATTGCACATTACATAGTAAATTGTATAGACAAAAATAATGAATGATGTTCAAAATCTTCTTAAATGTTTTTCATTTATGAAAATATAAAATGATTTTGCAAATTAATTTTTTTTAATCAATATCCCTTTAAAATCCTTTTAACATTTATCATTCTTTTTTTATGGTAAAATCACTAATTATGGTATCCTTTTTGCTTTTTATATTAATTAAAATATTTACACTATACTGAACTGAGTTATACTGAAAATGTGAATAATTTTGCTAAATAGATATAAGCAAATTAAAACTCTTTAATCAAGAAAAAAGGATATTTTTTGTTGCAAAAATCAACTTTGTGTTATTTTCGAACTTTTAACATGTTAATCCTTTTAATTTTAATTAATAGATGATAATATTGTACTACAAATTATTATTACCAGATAATAATTGTATTACTTATCTTTTTTGAGAAGTAAAATATACTAAAAAAATTATTTAAAAATAATTTCTTAAATATTTTTAAGGAATTGAAAACTAAAAAAACATTTTTTTTAAACCTATTTTTTTTATACGTAAATTCTTTTATAAATGTTAAGCGAATATTAAATTTACTATTTTTAAATTAAATAAATAAAACTGAAATTGAATTTTTTATTGTTGGTCCCCAATCAAGGAGATGTTAAGAATTTTAATTTGCTACAAATCATTTTTGTATGTATCCTGGTATATATAATACTACATATATATAAAGGATGGTGAGAAAAATACAATTTAACAATCAATAATAAATTATTAGCTTATATATTGAGAACGAATATTGATTGAACTTTAAATTGGTTCTATAACATATAAAGTTGATAAATTGTTTTAAAAAACACTTTTTGATTCAACAACGTATAAAACTTTTAAGTTTATTGTTTTTTTTTTTTGTTGTGTTTGATAAATTAATTTAACTTTTATATGACTTTAAGCAATTTTCAATTTTATATCATCGTTTAAAGATCTAAAATTCACACTTAATTTTAAAGTTTAACAAAGAAATCGATATAAATACAAAAATGCTTTTCACATATATAATAGCAACACGTCAATAAGTAATAAGATTGTAAACACTTGTTGTTGGGAATATACATATTTAACATAATCATTTTCATTTATACTTTGATATTCCTATCAAATTTTTCTGTTTTGAAAATTGTCAAAAATCAAAAATTTAAATCTAATTTTGTGATTGCCACAAAAAAAAAAAAAAAAGAAAACGAAATTTTTTTTTTCAAATAAAACGAATTTAATTATCAAAAAATGTTGCGATCATTACGACCAAAACTTGCTGCATTAATGAAAAATAATAGTATTGTAAAAAAGATATTACCAGCATCAGCTATATCAACAATATCATCATTTGAAGAACATAATGTTGAAATGGATTTACAAGATTTTCAATTTGAAGAATATTTAAAAAATGAAGAACTTGATGGTTGGAATTTACGGCGTTGTTTTAATGAAATATTAGGTATGGATGCTGTACCACATCCAAAAGTTATTATTGCTGGTTTACATGCATGTCGTCGTGTTAATGATATTGCATTAGCAATTCGATATTTAGAAGGATGCCGGTATAAATGTGGTGCACAAATGGATGAAATTTATCCATATTTAATGCAAGAAATTAAACCAACATTAGATCAACTTGGTTTACCAACAATTGAAGAATTGAATTATGATGAACCAGAATTAGCATTAAAACCAGTACATTGGGTACAAATTGATAAAGATGGATGTCCAATTCATTGTGATTGATATATATAGAGAATTTTTCAATTATTTTTATTATTATATATTAAATATTAAATATAATTTTATTGAAAATATATCAAAATTGTAACAAAAAATATTTATCTGTTTTTTTTTTAATTTATTTTAAATATTTTCATTATTCGGTTATAATTTTTTAAGATAAATCAGGAAAAATTTAACCAAATGATTGTCTTTCGAATTCTTGGTAAATAAAATCCCAAAAATTTATTTTTGTTTTTTTGATATTTTTATTATACATTTTTTTTTTTTGAATTTTACTGAGATTTTCAAATTTTCGTGTTAAATTGAAATAATTTTATATGTTGACTTGATTTTTGAGCCCACATTTGAGTTTTCAGAAATATTTACAAAATTATCGGTAAATGGTTTTTTTTCCCTATTTGAAAGGAAAATTAAAAAATTTTCTACAACATTTAAAAATTACAAGTGGCTGTGATAAATTGTCTAGACCAAAATGTGGGTAATAAATTTTTTTATTTGTTTATTTTTAAAGTCTTTAAAAAATCCTTTTTAGATTTACGTTTACTTTTTGATGATACACCACCACATTCGAGTTACAATTACTCTTTGGTCTCAGACAGAACTCATCATATACATAGGTTCATAGGTATGTTTTACTCTCCACCAGCATTTAAATTCTAGGCAGTTTTTTTTTATACTGTTTATACCTCACATAAATCATTTAAAAAAAAGTAGAATTTTTACCTTTTGTATAGTGATATACTAAGTTAAAATAAAATTTATTTACTTTGGCTTATTAAATGATATTTAAAATTCAATTTTTTTTAAATATGTTCTTATAAATATTTTCAAAATGATGAGCTTAAAGATATAATGTACAACTTTCATTTTATGAAAATGCCTAAAAAAATTTTCATCTAGAGATGGAAAAAAGAAATGGAGAAGAATGTGTGGCATTGAATTTTATTTTTTTTGTTGTGTAAGCATTAAACTTTATGAATAATACTGTTTGCACATAAAAATCTTTTTATTTATTCAAATTTCATGAGATTTATTTTCTCTTTGTGTATATAATTTTTTTTTTTTTTTTTTTGAAGAGGGTGGTTTAAGGATTCAGTATATCAAAAATTAAGAGTTTGTTAATAATTTTAAAATTTCAAATAATCTTTTATCAATATATATACTGATATGTAAATGCCGAAATTGTATTCCAGAGATTTACTAAAGTCGTCAAACTGACTATCCTAAAATGAAATTACTAAAGAAATTTGAAATTTGGATGTAAAAAAAAAATAATATGATATACACACCAGTTGCGAAATATGATAAGAAAATCCTTTTTATATATATAATTTTTCTTTTCAATATTTGAACAGTGGCGGAATCCTTTTAGTGTATAAGAGAAATTTTTTTTTTTCTAAAGCTAGTGTTGACTTTATTGTTATTTAAAAGAGACAAACTTTAAAAAAAAAAAATAATCCATTGTACCAGTTGTGATTGATTTATATTGGTATAAATATAATTAGTAGACTAGACACCATAAAATAGAGATGAAAAGATTTAAATTAAATATTAAATTTTTATATAAACCTTTTTTTCCGAAAATTTTGGTATACTCTAGAAAAGATTATTATTACAAAAAAAAAAAATCTCGTAGGTATAACTAAAATGATTTTTTTTTTGTTCAAATTAAGACTCAAATTCAGTTGTTGGAATATTAAAATTATTATAAATTTTTTTTTTTTAGTAATATTAGAATGAAAATATAAAGTTATTTTTTTTGGAATAGGATAAAAGTCTGAAAAGTTTTTTATAAACCTTTTTTATATTAGTCCTGTTGACATTTTAATATTAATGTATTTTCATTTATATTTTTTGTTCAAATATGTACATTAATATTAAATGTCATAAAGGAGCTTGAATTTTGACTTTTATTTAACTTAAAAAAAAAACAACAACAATATTTTAAACAATTTGTCAACAAATAAAAATTGTTGTAAATAGTATACTTAAATATTTTTTCGACTGGGGTGCTTGAAAATTTATATATTAGAAATTAATGGTAATGTTTTTTATAGTAAATTTAATTCTTAAACATAAGTCATGACACATTTAAGGTCAGATATTAATCTGAAATGGTGAAAAATATATATTTTGAACACCTAGTCTGAAAAAAATGACACTGAAATCTTTTAAAAAAATATATTTTTAAGGATGAGGTGTAACCTAAATCAAATAATTTTAATACTCTTATATGAGTATATGTGTCCAAAAAATGTAAAATTGCCAAAATATTTCGATATGTAAAAGTTCAATTAAGAATTTGATGATTTTCGTGTGCAATTTTTATTCCGGAAATATTTAAATATAAAAACTATATTTCTAAAATTATTTGGTATACCAAAGTCAGAAATTTTCCCTTGAATAATAATTTTCTTCCCTCTACATTTTCCAAAATGGAAAAAAATATTAATTTATTTAAACTAAAATATGTAATTAATTACTTTTTTTGTAAAAAGCAATTACTTATTTTGAAATATTTTTTTTTTTTAAGATTTTTCACCGGCAAAAGCATTTAACTAGATTTTATATTAGTTAGTTGTTACATTATTTATCATTTTTTATTACTTGTATAATTAAACTTGTATAATCATAATTAAATTTCAAAAGAAATAAATTTATATATTTCTTAATTAAAATATTTATTTATTGTTTTTTGAAAAATTTCACACGATTTTATTTTTTATTTACAAAATTTTCCAAGGTTCGTTATTGTCTAAACAAAAAATTTTCTGATAAATCATCTCTATATCACATGAACTTGAATTACACCAGAAAAAGCTATTTTTTATAGCTACTTAATTATATTTTGTCATAAATTTTAATTTAAAGTGTTGCAAAAATTATTTTGTTGTATACTTCCTGAAAAAAATAATTCTGGTGTAGTGTCACTCTGTTAATGTAAAATGGAATTAGTTGGATAAAAATATAAGTACTTAAATACTAAATTACTTAATTTCAATGTTGAATCAAAACTTAATGATATAAATTCAATTGAATCATATAAAATAATAATTTTCAAAGCTAATTTTGTTTTGGAAAATTTTTTGTTGAACTTTATAAAGTCGCATATAATAGAAATCCTTTTGAATTTTAATTAAATTTTCTTTGTATCCTAAAAATTTTATAATAAAAAACATATTAAAATATATTTTTAATAATTTTCATATTATAATTTAATTTACTCCTCTTTTTTAAGTCTAGTCATTTTATAACAACTTAAGAAAAATCTTCATTCTTCTTTCATAATCTCATAATTTTATCTTAAAAAAAAAAAATTTTCTGCGTAAAAATTCATTTTTTTAAAATATTTATATAGGTATATAAAAATTGTTATTTCAAGCATAATATTATGTGATATCTTTTATACCAAACAATTTTATACAAAGCAATATTAATGAACAAACAAGAATATGAAAAATTTCCACTCTGTTTAGCAGATTAACAACAAGTTGCTTTCAATGTATAAACTACCCAGTGTATTACCCAATCTTTACTTCTTCTTTTTTTGATAATTTATTTAATAATTTTTCACTCATAAATTTAATAAATAATTCGTAGAGACTAGAAATGTATACCATTTTATTTTTACCCTTGTAATATTTTTTGTTTTGAAAATTTTCATAGTCAAGGTTTGCAATCAATTTAATGTACATTTTGTTTTTTCCATTTTGTACATACATACATATACGAAACAATTTTCTTACGGCTTTTGTTTACTTACATTATATACATTGATTTTTTCCTAAGTTACATTAATATAAATTGCTTACCGAAAAAGCAAAGTGAATTAGGTTTATTGACTTCAAAAGTATCAAAATTCATTGACTTTAGTTTGAAGTTTATATTAAGCTAAAAATAAAAAGTATATTATAATAAAATGAAAATCCTTTTAACACTTTATTTGTAATTTAAACTCCTTTAATACCAAAAATATACATATATATATAAAAAATAAAATAAATATTTAATACAATAATAGAATAAAATTGGTAGTTAAACCTTTCACTCTATGAAATTTTGTATATAACCAAGGTAAAATGTCAACGAATTATTTATTAAATTTATATTTGGTTTTGGTATAATACGAAATTTTTTTTTTAACAATTGTCAAGACAAATTTATTTTGTAAAATATGAAAATTTACAAATTTAATTCATCTTAAAAAATTTTTATGTTGATATTAAGGATTATATGACAAATAATATAATGATTTATATATAAGTATAAAGGCCGAAACAGAAGCAAATATAGAACGGCAAACTACAAATACAAATACACTTGTCGCTATGGGTGACATCGCTCTAAGTTAACACAATCAGAGCGTCAACGACCGGCTACAAAATATTGAATTTTTTCCACAACATTTTTTTTATTAATAAAAAATATTAATTTTTTTATCAAAGTCACAAGAAATTTATAAAATATTTTCTACGCGACGACAAAATTAGAAATAGATTCTAAATCGACGACAACGACAATGTCGCGCGACGCCAACGCCGTGATTATGCGAGCAGCATATGACTTACGTATATTCTAATTCGACAGACGTTGTAGTTTGTCGTTGTATCTTTGGTTCTGTTTACGCCTTAAGAATTTTGTAGTAAAGTTTTTTAATTGAATTCATGAAAAAGTTTTAAATTATTCTGCGAAAAGAAAATTATTGTACATATTATAATTTTGATAGGATAAGATTATGTTTTACGATTATTTGTAATTTATTTCTTATAATTTATTATTTTAAATAATTACACAAATTACGAAATAATGAATTTGCAAAAAAAAAAATTGTTAATACAAAATTTTATTTAATTTAGATTATAATTTTTTTCAAATTTAATTAATTTTTAACAACAAAGAAAAATAAATTCCTGAGATTTTTTTTGAAAGTGAGTTTGTAGACAATTCAATGTTAAAATTGGTCATAAAAATTTTCTGAAAAGAGATTTGATAGAATAATGAAATAATTTTGAAAATCTATCAAATATGCTAATAGAGAATGTACATCGATTGTTGATAATCATCAATCGCAGTTCGTCGTTGTATTCATTCTTTATGTTCATTGCTGTCATCAAATTGCAATGACATCGATAGACGCTTGAAAATAATTGTAATTAGAACATTATGAAATTCATCTAATACTTTTGATATTTTTCTTTGACAAGATTTTTTTAATTTATACAGACGACAGACCACATTTTACACAATATGTTTCACATCTCTTTATAGAATTTTTCCTTCATACTTAATTTAATCTTCAATGATTTTATTTTTTCCATTTTGCAACAATTAAAATTAATGTATTTCTTTTTTATGTACGTAAATAAATAATTACCTTAATAAGAAAATTTCATATAAAAGAATATGTAGGTAGGTATACATATATATTTTTTGAAACCCGTATCCTGTAATTTGAAACTTTTTCTTTGTAAAAAAATATAAATGGAAATTATAAAGGATAAAGGAGAGTAAATTAACCCGTTATTTTCAACAATGTATATATAAATAAAATTTCTAAATTATATTTTCGTTTTTTTATTTTTTGAAATACGAGTACATATAAAAAAGGATATCCCACAAAACTAAAAAATATATAAAAGAAAAAAATGTGTTAAATGTTCACACTAAATATACTAAATTTTCTTCTTTTTTTATAATTAATTCATGAAGGTATAGTTTTTTCTTTTAGAGAATTTTCTGTGTAATATGAAAATAGTTTAATAACTAAAAATAATCTATAATAAAAAATCACAGAAATATGGTAATATTTTTCTATATTTTTCTATTTTAGGTACATACTTTTATGTATGTATGTATGTATGTAAGGATGTAAAAAAATTTTCCACAATTGCGTTGCATGGAAAATTTTTCTGTACAAGTTTATTTAAATATTATATGAGATTTTAAAAGTATTTTTTGTTTTCTAACCCGTAATCAATTACAAGAAATAAACCCCATTTTTTTTTTGTTAGAATCAAAATATACGTTTCTAATATTATATAATACTAACTAAAATATAATATGATTGACTTTATGGTTTCAGAAATTTTTGTTATAAATTTTAATATAACTGTGGCGTTATTAGAAAATAAAATTAAAATGTCAGCACAATATTTTATACTTATATGAAATTTTTTCCCGAAAATTTATGTATTTTTCGGTTGGGTTAGAAAATTTTGATAAACTTTTCTGGTAAAACCATCAGAAGATATTTTTTTTTATATGATTTATTTTAGATTGTAATATTGTCAATTAGATATAATTATATATAAATTTCGGGATACTATCTAACAATTCGTATAATTTTGATACCAGAAAATGGTATTTTGAATATATATTTTTCTAGTCGACAACAACGTAAAAGTGTAAATATAATTTAACTTCTCTTTGGTATAATTATATTTATGAATGCGAATATTTACTATATATGTAAATATCTAAATATTAAAATTATATTTATGCTTCTTCAAAAATATTTAATTTATTCCAAAAAATTTATATTTTCCTTCTTTTAGAATTTTAATATATAATGTTTAATGAAAATTTTTGTACAATTTTCTTAAAATTATAATCAAGAAATTTTGAATATTTTATGTTTTTCAACTATTTAAAATTGAAAATTTCATTGGTTACATGCACAATTATTTATAATAAACATTAATAATATAAATAAATAAATTTCCATTATTTTTCTATAATTTTTTATATATAGGAAATTTTTCTGTGTGGTATACAAGACCAAAATACAAATAATAATAATAATTTTTTTGTATACATATGTAATATTATCCTGTCATTATATAAGGATACAAAAGTAAAGTTCTTTTTAGCACATGTGGTTTGATCTTCTTCTTTTTTTTATATGTATAACGTATATCCTTATGATGGTGAGAAAGAATGTGTATATTATCCTTAAATATATTCCTTATAAAATGTTTTGACATTAAATGCATATTTTAAGTTTTTTGAGGTATATATATTTGCACTACAACACTACTCTGTTTACTTTTAATATCCGTAATACAAGTAATAATGTGCATTGCATACAAATGTGATTATGTTGTAAATTAAAATTCACTTAAAATACAGAGAGAGAAAAAAATATTTCAAATTTAATATTATTTTACTTAAAATAAACTAAAAGAAGTTTTTCAATTTTTTTTCCTCCTGTTTTAAATTACCATTTTGTCTGTCAATCTATTTTTTTTTAACAATTTTTAAATTTAAAAAATATCGAACATAATTTCAAGCATTATCCTTAAATTATTTTGGTTTATCGGATTGAGATATCTGTCCTTAAATTTAAATTGTGTTAAAATCATTTTTGTATATTACAAGGATCCAAAAAAAAAATTATTTCTTCTTACAAAACATTTTCATGTACATAATTATAATTAAAACAAAATGTTACACAATTTAACATACCCCTTAAAAAAAAAAATTTGGATTATTTTCAATTTTGAAAAATCAACAAACAAAAAATATTCATAATTTTTAATGGAATATTAGCATATTTTTGATATTTAGTTTTTGAAAATAAACAAAATTATGGTTATATCCATAATCCTTTAAAAAAGGATTCATATTGTATATATATTAAAGTCAAATTATAGAATAATAAGTAAACAAAAATACATATTTAAGTATAATAGTTTTTTTTATGTGTGTTAAAATAGTATTTGCATATATTTAGTATTTAAATATTTAAAATACTTTTTTTTTTATAAAAAGCATAAAATTTATGTTTGACTTATTGTAATATGTAAAAAAAAATTCTATACATTAGAAATTTTAGTTGTTGATCTTTATCATTGAAATGAAAGCTGTAAAAACATTTTACGGGTACATTATTGTAAATACATATGTGTATATGTATTCTAAAAACCTTGTTATTTTAATTGAAATTTAAAAACAAAAGGAAAATACATTTCTATATATTTTAATAGCTAAATGATAATAATAATCCTTGTATATTCAGGATCATTTAAATTACATTTTGTAAATTTCAACCACAAATTTTCAACAAATAATGTGTTTAATTTTAATGACTTTTAACACACCAGAAAAAAAAATAAAAAAATTAAATCCTTTTTTTTTATATAAATAGAAATTTTCTATAAAAAAGTTAATTTCTGTATAATTTTTGTTATAAACAAAAATAAATATGGATGGCTCAGAGCTGAAACGAACCAAGTCAAGACAGAAAAATATTAAGGGGTTAAGTATATTTCACCTCTATGGGCGTGTTTCATAATTACAACTGGGTGTAGTGCAGGTGTAGTGCAGCCACTATCCGTGTAGTACACTTCAACTACACCGGTAGAGGGCTACACCGAAAAATTAACTTAAAACTATTTCACAACCTTTCTTTTCTTTTTGCTTATTGGTTAGATTGCCAAGTGACAGCTTGCTACACTATCTGATTCTCAATTTCAAATTAGTGCAAAAAATGTAGCAAAAGTGCACTACACCCTCTAGCTACACTTTCAATTATGAAACAGAAAAGTGTAGTACACTTTTTGAAAGTAGTGATTCTGAAACAGGGTTTGACAGTTCGCTACACTAAAAGTTGTAATTATGAAACACGCCCTATATGTAATTCCTCCGAATATTGTTGTGGTGTTATTTCTACAATAATTGCATTACTAATTAATGTAATTTTTGTAGAGAAATAAGCAACACAAAAATTCGAGAGGAATTAATTAGAGTTGATATCTTAACTCCTTAATATTAAAGAATTAAAGTTTTACTGATTTGGTTCGGTTCAGCTCTGAGCCATCCATATATAAAACCACAAAAATGTTGACAACATTATTAAAAGGATAATAATATGGGAACCAAAAAAAAATAATAATAAACATACATAATGTATGTTATGTACTAGAAAATTTTATAGCATATTTTTCTTGAGGCACTAAAATTGTATAATGAATTTTTCTTTTTTTGGTATACGACATATATTTTTTTGTTTATTTAATAATTTGTATTTTCAAGTACTTGTATTAATTATGTGGTTAACATAATTTATACACAATAAATAAATAGTAGTTGTTGTTAGATTGATAATATAATTATGTATTTATCCTATATATAATATAATAGCGTCAAACTGTCAACACTTTAGTGTAATATTTATCATTTTATAATGGCGCCAATATCAACAAATATTTTAATTTAATTTTATTATAAATAATATAATTATATAATTAGAAATTTTTTCTTTTATCTGTGATATTTGTGTTTTACCCAGGAAATAGAAAATAAAAATACATAATGTATAAAAAATATTTTCTTAATTAACATTATGATTTCCTGTTATTTAGATTGTGTTTAGATTTTTATTTTGATTCATAAATTTTTATAATATAAAATAGCAGAAATATTTTCCATTTTAAGTGTCAACAAAAATTTTTTATGTACATAATTTTATGCTATTGTTATTTATTGAATCATTAGAAGTTGTTCAAAAATTTATTTGATTTACCAAAAAAAAAATGCAGTATAACAATAATTATCTTATATATATAAATAGAGATACAAAATTTTATGAAATTAAATATTATATACTTTTGATTATTTACAAAAATAGGCTTTTTTTCTATTTTTGTTCGAAAATTACGATACCATCAAATTATAATCTATATTTAGAGAAAAAAAAAACTCTTTAAAAGTTTAATTAACGTAAAATGGAAATAGGAAATGAAGATTACATAAAAAAAATTAGGTACCATATTTTAACAGATCCGTAAAAATATTTTGTAAAATTATCAAAAAAAAAAAAAAACATGAGTTAATCAGAATACAAAAAATTTTTATATATAAAATTCCTATACTCTCGTACAATTAAATTAATTTGTTAGCATGCAATCATCATAATAATTTTTTATGATATGATTATTTTTTTTTATTATATTTTATGAAGAAAGAATACTTTTTTTTTATAGGAAAAAAATTGATGTATATAAAAATATTAACAATTTTGTTTTTTAGTAGATTGCGTGACAGAATTCGGAACAGAAAAGAAAGAAAAAAAGTTATTAAATAATTTTTGGTTAATTTTCTTTTAAAGAAAAAATGTAGAAAAGTTAATTTTTGTTTACCGGTAATAATAATATTTTATACGAAATTTTGATTTTCATAAAATATGAAAAGAAGGTTAAAGTTTATGCTAAATTTAATTTATGATAATGGGGAGAATTATTAATCCATTGACTAAAGTTAAATATTCAAATTAATTATGAAATATAATCTTGATTAATATTAATTTTTTAGAATATTTTCATTGAAAGATTAAAAAAATTGTAAAAATAAATTATGTAAATATATATATTGAAAATTTGATAATTCGAAAATATATCGGAAACTAAAAAAAATTGATAATATATAATATTCAAATAGTAATTTCTTCATTAGAAATGAATATTTTCCTTTAATAATTATTATAAAAATTTAAATTCAAAAGTCAATTAACAATTAAACTATAAATATTTCCTAAACGAAATTGGAAACTATAAAATTTTATATAAGAAAAATATCTTTTCAACGAAAATATTGTCCAAATAATTTTAATCAAGATAAGTAATAAAAATATTTTTTATTGATTGTCAGTTTTTGTTAAAATATTTTACCAAAAAAAAAAAAAATTTCCTGAAAATTACAAAACTGTCACATGAATAAATTCCCAAATTGTCAATAATAATTTTATATTTTTTTAAAATGAAAATTTGTCATGACGAAATATTTTACCAATAAAGGATATTAATTTCACAGTACCTGGATAATATATTTTCTCAATTTTATATTGTCTGATTAGATTAATATTTTTCTTGTGTAAAATTGATAAATTTATTTGTTTATTATAAGAAATTTACGTTTTCTTTCAATAATTTTATATTAAATTCATAAAATTTAAAGAATATTTTTGATAAATTTAAAAATCAAGAATGTTTTTTGTTTCTGAAATTTTGTTTTGTATAGACTACCAGAGAGAAAAGATTTTGCACATCAAGGATAACAAAAATAGTGTTTTATGAATCTTATGGGAATATGAAAAGGATTTATAACTATAGATTAAATATAATTTATAAGATTTTAAAAGAAATTTATTATGAATCAGGATAAAATGTCCTTTTGTTATAAGAATAAATGAGATGGTATTTATTTCTTATACAAAATTTAATGTAGTTAATATTTACTATATAAATATAATCAAGTAAAATCTAAATTTTGTTTTACAGACTTTATGAATTATTGCGAAATTTTGTTAATCAAAGGAAATTTATGTACATAGATAAAAATGTATAAAGATATTTTGTCAACAAAATTTTATTGCAATAAATATTAAAAAAAAAATTTTCGAAAGATTATTTATTAAATTTAATAAAGTGTAGAAAAGAATTTCAATTAAAATGAAATATAGGATGATAAAATTTTGAAAATATTTTAGAAATTTAATTAAAATTCAATTCCTTTTCAATAAATATAAATCTTTGTAATTAATTTTATGTCGATTGATAGATAAATTAAAAATTTGTGATATAAATTGCGAAAATTCTTAATTTTATTTGATCTAGTGGACAATATTTGAATTTAAATATTTATAAATAATTTGTTATTAAAATTTTAAAGATACTAAAAATTCGCTTGAACTACAAAAATTGAAACAGGAAAGGAGACCTGAACAAATAGAAAAAAAAAATCTAAATTAAATGAGTAAATATAATCTGTACTGTAAGGACTCACTTAACCTTAAATCTATAATTTTAAATATTTCCTTAAAATTTAAACAGTAATTTTCCGCAGATTTTCTATTATATAATTACTCTGCTTTAATTTCAAATTGAAGTAAAATTTAATTCGAATTCTCTATTTCCTTATGTATTAAATTTTTCTGTTAACCAATTAACTCAAAAAAAATTTAAAATCATGCAAAAAGAACAACAAAAAAACCCCCCTATTTATGCCTTAATAATATGCTAATTATGAAGTACGTTTATGTAAATTTTTTAGAGTAGCTAATGATAATTTTTTTCAATGGAATAAAAATGACATAGCAATAATATACAAAAAATGTGTACATAAATTTAAATGTATTTAAGGTTTTGTGGCATGTTTTTTTGCCAAAAAAACAAAAACGAAAATAAGCCAAAAAAATAAATTTCCCTTTTTCATTTTTTTATTTTCGTTTAATGAAATTTGCTTGGAAAATTATATAAAAAATTTACACTACTACAATGATTTTACATTAGCCAACATAAATCCTTTTATAAAAGCCAAAACCATTAAATTATTGCGTATACACCAGAATTGTGTTTGCCCAGGATTCGACGTCATGTACGTTTTTATTTTACATAACCAACAAAACCAAAAAAAAAAAAGCAGATAATTTTCTTTCTCTATTATGGCAAATTTGTTATTTTAATCTACCCACAAAAATGATAAAACGTTCCGACAATTTTCAATTTTTATTAAATAAATTTAATTTTGAAGGTTTTTTATTATTATTATTATTATTATTATTATTATTATAGTTACTTACTTGTGGTAATGCTTCATTTAAACTTGAATAACTTGATGCTCTTGATGGTGTTCTTTGTAATTCAGATTGTGGTTCAGGGCTACCACATATTGATGATGCACATGATATTGATGAACGTAATGAAAGTGAATCGGATCGATTCCGTAATGGTGAAATTTGTACATGTTTTAACATCTATAATATAAAAAAAAAATTGTAAAATATTTAATAAAATTTTAGTCTTTTTAACAAAAATCATGACTAGTTAAACTCAATAAAATTTATATAAAATTAAAAATGATATTTATTATATACGTGATTTAATTTTGAACAACAACAGACCAAAATAATAATAATAATAATAATGAAAAATTAATTAAATTTTGACTTTTTTTTAATATATGTACTACATAATTTTTTTTTTGTGCAAGTCGCGTTTTTAATTTGTTACGCAGAGAAAAAATCAGAGTCGCCTAACACCAAACGAAACCAAAAAAAGCGAAATTTTTTTTTTGAAATTTAATATAAATTTTAATTTAATTTTGTTGGTTTTTTTTGTTATTTAGCAATTTATAATTGGTTACCCATTACAGATCATTTAAAATTGATTAATATAGCAATTATGTTGTAAGTGTTTATAAATAATTTAATAAGATTTATTATACCAGAAAAAATGGTAAATGGATTTTGATAACAGAGAAGAGAAATTTTGTATATTTAATTATTGGTTTAATTTGGTTTAATTTTTGTGGGATGGAATTAATTTCATTCTAATTTTAAAGTATGTTTATTAGTTTAGAGCGAGGGTGGGTTAATGAAGCTAAAAGATATAAGATCCATGATTCGACTCACTGTTTACTGTAACGATGTCATTTTAAGTTGAATCAACAGAGATCTCAAATTGGAATAGAATGTATGATAACTCTAAAAGATAACTCCAAGAAAATATAAGACTGTTGTGCTCAGATATTGAGAATGAATATTGTAAATTGCATAATGAAAACTCTGAAATGAACATTGAGTCATTTGACATTTGCCATTTAACTAAGTTAAGCAAGTAATAAATACCAAAAAAAAATTATACTACATACTACTAACACGCTTTTCATATTTTGTTGAAAATTCAGAAATGTTTCTCCAATTTATATCAAAAATGATACTTGTTCAAATCCTTTTTACATAAGTTTTCCTTTTCACTATTTAATATATTAAATTTTATACTTTAAAGAAAACTATTATATCCAATAACATTAAACCAATAAATAACATAACACGTTTCACATTTTAATCAATGGTACAATATTGACCAATAAATTAAATAAATTCTTTAACATTTTTAATAGTGGCCAGAAGCAGAATTGATCCAATATTATTTCTCTTGGTATTTGTCAAATTTATTATACTAGAATTTTAGGTTAAAAAAATTTTCATTATATTTAATTCTTAAATAATGAAATTAAATTTATTGCAAAAGAAAATTCTAATTTATAAATTTATGTAAAATATTAAAAGGATCTGATAAAAACTAAATTTCATTTCATTAGCGTTTGAACTTTTCATATCGCATAATCTACAAATAAGACCTTCAAAGAAGAATATTTACTCTGTCAATCCCAAAAAACTTTGGTCTAACTAAAAGGTTCAATATGATATCCATATACAAAATAAATTTATGTATATTACCTTTTAAAAAAAATGATGACACTAACAAAAAACTTTTTCTCTTTAATAAAAATTTCTATTAAAAAATAATTTTTTTCTTTACTCAAGCATAACTTTTCCATCAAAAATAACCTTCCCTCCCAAAATGGTTTTCAAAAATCATTTTTTCTTGGCTACTAAACAATGAAAAAAAAAACTTGGAAAAATAGAGATAATAATTATTTTTGAACCACAAATAGCTAGTAGATAAAGAAAAATTTTTGGAAATTAAGGGAAATTTTATTTTACAATTTTTCCATAAATTTATAGACGCAGAAAATTTTTTTTTGGTTTAAAGTTGTACGCATCTATGAAACCAGAACGGACGGAAGGAAATGAATGAATAACAAAAAAAAAGTCGTGTATCATAATAATAATAAACCTATTTTTTGTTATTGTTCCCTTTTTATCACTCTCCCTTTTATCAGAATTACAAAAAATTAGCCTACAAAAAATATAAAAAAAAAAATCGGAAGTAAAAATTAGTGACGTGAAAAATAAAATAAGTTTATTGTTGTTGTTGTTTTACCTTATTGTTTTGGTGGGTGGTTTGTTGGTTATTTCTGGTCCGGTACGTATAATTAATGGTTATATACTTTACTATGTTTGGAAATAATTTTATGCTTTTTTGATGGTCATTTTGTTTTTTGTGTTGGTAAATATTAAATTTTTGTTTTGTTAATTTTTATAGTAGGTACACATATTTTTTTTTTTTTTTGTTTTTTGGTTTATGTTTACTTTGCATAATCAACGTTTAATATTGAACAAATTTTTTTTAGGGTGATTTTTTTATCATTAAATTTGATAAAGTGTTATGATGAATTTAGTTAAGCGAAAAATTTGCCTGAAGGGTTTTCTTTTATTATGTACTTAATATTAAAATTTAACTTTAAAAGGGAAATAATTTAAATTTCATTTTATGGTTTTTGATTACAATTTGATTTTTATGATATCGGAAATAAATAATTTAAAATTAAATTCAATATGGGTAAATAAGAGGGTAATTGATAAAAGTAACTATAAAAATTTTTTTGATGTAGAAAACAAAGTTATGTTCATTTTAATGAAATTTTTAAGTTTATTTAATTATCATTTTTATAGTTAAAATAAAACTAAAATTACATTAATAATTTTTATAGAAATATTCACCATAATTTTTTAATTTTATGAAAAATGTTGGTACAATTTTTGCAAAACTCTCTTTTACCTATAATAATATCACGTTTTATTGCTAAAGTTAGCCATAAATAAATTTACAATTTCATATAACCAAAAATATTAAATTTCATCAAAAAGTAATTAAAAATTTTTTAAATTATTTACGATTACATAAAATTAATTATTATTATCAATGCATAATTTAATTATAAAGTAACTATGTACATAAAAAAAAATGTTCGTTTCTATTATATTGTTGTCATATTTTCAATCTTTTTTCTATAATATTTTCATTATATTTTCAGTATTTTTCACATAACAAAAAGACAAAAAAACATTACAAAATTTTGAAATATTTTTCTGACAATAACATTAAAATCATTTGTTACTAATTCACCTGTTTTTCACGAGATATATTTGTAGTTTATACCATCAAGAAATTTCACTTTCAACACAGAAAAAAAATATTAATAATAATCTGGTAATTCATATTTTCTTACATTATAAATTTATAATATACATAATTTGAATGTTGATACATTAATCTTCCCATTGATTATATCACCATAAAATTTACAAAAAAAAAATATTTTTAAATTAATATTCTTCTGCAGAAAATTATAATAAAATTAACGATTATTTTCGCAAGTCTATAAAATATTTTCTATGTATATATAAATTTATGTATCTTATGCTTTATTTATTAATTTCATATTTTTGTTTTATATTTTATGATTATAATTTATCAGAAAAAAAAAATTAATAATATATTATAATAATCATACTTATTTATCCATTAATATTTAATTTATGATATGGTTCATAATATTGAAATTGAAAATTGTTGATGATGAAAATCTTAGTATACTTATTTAAATATTTATTTATGGCATTATAAAGTTAATTAAATATTATTATAATTTTATTATGTGTTTGGGTCAAAGAAACGATTGGCAAATAAGATAAATTATAATTTTGATGATATAGTTTTTAATAATTTGTGAAATAAGTTAATTCATCAAACATAATTAGTGATTGATATACCATATAAAAACTGGCAATCATTTTATTTATTTTCGCTGTCTGTTACTATTGTAGTAAATCTTTTTCAAGATGTTGAATTCAATTCTAACCATTAGAGTTACTAATTTTTTGAAATTCATATATGATATTATTAGAATTTAATCGATTAGTTAAATTTCCAAAAATTTTTTCATTTTTAATATATTATTTTCATTAATATTATTTTTATCAATTTTTATAAATTTTTATAATTTTTGAAGAATTACAAATAATTTTACAAAAATTTTGATAATTTTCATTTCATTTTTAATTTACTATGAAATATTTATCCAAATTTTATAAATCTCCAATAAATATTAATTAAAAATCATTTGAAATCAATTAAACCAATAAAATATGGGATTTATAATTTATATAACTTCAATTAATATTTAATATTATTGATAAATTAATTGAATTTGTCTATATATGATATATCTATAAAATATATTCTCTATAAATAAGTTAAATAGAATTTTCGGACTACATATTTATATAATTTTTGATTAATGATATTTATAACTAGTCATCAATAATAATATTTTTATTTGTGACATTCTGAAATTTATATTAATAATAAAATTCAATAAAATATTTAATTGAAATATTTTGTTTTTATATAAATTTTCTGTTGAATATTATTCTAAACATTTTATTGTTAATTTATAAAATTTTGAAATATTTTTCTAGTAAAAATTTTTATGTAAAATAATTTAAATTTTCAGATATTTCTATAAATTTAGTCTATTTATAAAAAGTAAAATTTCAATAATTGAAAATCTTAATAATGTCTCAAGGCTATTATTAAAATAAACCATCTTTGAAATAATTTTATGTCTATCGTAAAAATACATTTTCCCAAATTTTACAAAATGAAATGCCATTGAAAGACAAAAAAAAATCAGAGTATTATGAAAATTTTTTTCTTATACATTATATTTCGATTATTAATCATCTCCAATTTAATAATTTAAAAGAAAATTTCATAAAATTTCATATTGTTTTGTTCATTACAAAACAAAAAACCTAAACCAATCTTCAGGCAATAAAATTTCTTAGTGATGAGTCAAATATTTGCTAAAAACCATTTTTTTTTTGTGTGGTAATAATTATGGAAATTATCAAATAGAGATTATAAAATTTGCATATAACGAAGTAACAAATTATCTAAAATGGTATTTTTCTTATCTAAATTTTATTTCCATTTTTAGTTAATATAAAAAACAAATGGGAAATCATTTTAAAACTAAGAAATAAAAACCACCGACCCCTAAAGGGAAAATTTTCTTTTCGGGTTGTCTAGTCGGTATAGACAATAAAAAAAGGACATTAACCAAGACTGAATATAAAATTATTATACAGAATCTGAATAACACAAAAAAAACAAAAAAAAAATATGTTTAATAAAATCTTCGAAAAGAAAGAGAATTATTTTTTTTTTGCATTTAAAATTATACCGGGTGTCCGATGGACAATGAAATTCTTCAAATCTTATATAGAATATCTTTTCTACATTCTATGAATTTTAATATATTTTCATTTTACTTTCAATTTTGGACACCCAATATTTTAAATATTTAAATTATTCCACCTGGTCACAATTGCTATCCTTATACCAAGTTTAGTAAAAAGCAAAGTATATAATCAAATAAAGAGAAATAAGAAATTTATAGAAAAGCATAAATTTAAAATTTAAATATTTTTCTGTTCTTTTTCTATTTGCAACATTTTTTTTTAGTATAAAAATTATGCTTTGTTTTTTTCACTATCTAAGAGAAGTTTTATAAATATTTGAAAAATGGAATTTCTCTAAAGACAAATATATTTTTAAATTTTGTTGTCGACAAACAGAAAATTGAAATAAAAAATATATAGAAATATGTAAAATATTTGAAGAGAAATTAATTTAATATATTAGCTGTAGAGCATCTAGTAGATCTAGAAGGTGGCCGGTGGCCCCCAAATTGTAGACTTTTTTCAAGTTTTTTTGCTATAAATTCGGCAAATTTGAAGATATTTGGAATTGGTTTGGATATTCTTATTTATTATAATTAAAATTCCCAGTCCATAGACATAAAATTTACTTATATTGGAGAATGTCGATGTTTTCCGACAAAAAACAAGGTTAAACCCTTTAAATTTAATAATTAAATTTAAATAAAAAAATTTCACGGTAAATAACAAAAATAATCAACGAAATTTTTTTTTTGCCATTTCTAAATTAAATTCATCCTTTTTGAAATCTATATTTCTATTGTGGCCAAGTTAAATTTACCTTCCAATTTGATAAAGAAGAATTCTATGCGGAATTTAAGAAAAGGACAAAATTTAGACTGAAAAAATGATTCATAAATTGATTATTTTGAAAAATTTGTTTAAAAGGAATATCAATTTACCATGAAAAATAAAGGTAATCTTAAGGGACAAAAATACGTGTATGTAATTTAAATTTTTAGTATAGAAATTTTTCGTGATATTTGACCCTAAATTGTTTAATATTTCCTTAGAAATTTAATTGTTGTAACAATACCGCAATTAACAAAGAAAATTGTATAAATTAATGAAAATTATTCAAACCCTTGAATAATTATTTTAGATGTAATAAAAAGGTAATTTCATTCGTAATTTACCCGAAATTAAATGTCAAAATTTTAAATCATTTGAATAAAGTCCTTGAAAGACTAAAAAAAATATTTATTTTAATAATGTCCTTTTTAATAATTTCCTTGTAATATTTTTTTTTTATTTTTCTTGGGAAATGAAACTTTTATGAGGGCGGAATCGCGAAAAGTTTTGAAAATAAACCAAAAATTTATTGGAGAAATTTAAGACTAATTCCAGGTAAAAGAATTATAACTAAATTAATACGAAATTCATAGAAAGGTCTACTAAATATTTACTTAATGTAATTTTTCCCTTTCTCTTCTCACCTTATAAAATTGGTTTAATTCACAAACCCCATTAACGATATAAATTTAAATTTCTTTAAATATTATTCTTGTAAATTTATCATTCTAATTTATGTATAATATTCTTCTAGGCTAAAATTTTGTTAATAAAATTCCTCGTTTCGATTTTCAAAAATTTTTGTAAGAAAATATTTTTCATTTGGAATTTTTAAAGAAATTTAATTTAGAAAATGGTGTAAAATAGTTTATAGATACAAAAAATTTGATGACTTTGAATTTGAACTATTTCTTTTAGTTGTCGTTATAAATTTATATAATGTTCAAATGTTAATAAATTAATCAACAAAAAAATCAATTTATTTACAAAATTCCTTTAACTTTTTAAGTAATTTTAAATCAAATTTGTCTTTCTACTTCAAACTTTAAAACTAATTAAAACTATATAGAAAAAAAAATTTAATTAATTATCACATTTTTTCTCTTATATATCACATAAAATAAATTTCATATAGAAAAAAATGTATATTTGATTACAAAAAAAAAATAAGAACTTTTATTGTAATATGCAAAAAAATACAAGTAAATAAAATCTTTGTATAATAAAATAAAGTTTTTCAATATCAAACTAGCCAAAGGGCAATTTTCTTATCAATTTAAAACATTTATAGGATTTCCCCCTTTCTATTTTCTAAAAATTGCTTATACCATTGTAAAGTTTACTTTTATGTATACATTTTCTTTGAAGCCATATTTATGTATCACACAATAAAAACAACAAAACTTTTTTCTTATGTAATTTTTTAACAATACATTATATTTTCTATTATAATATAAATTTTAAAGAATAGTTTAATTTGGAAAATTTCTATATTGCATTTTCCCATATACATACTATAATATAATCGAATTTATATATCTTTCTCAATTTTCTGTAAATATTTGTGTTATAATCATATCAAAATTTTCTACAATTGCAAAATAATAATAATAAAATAAACTTTTATTGAAAATATGTAAATAAATTAAAAAAGTTAATCTAAGTTAAAAGCCAGAATAAAATCAAACTATATCTAAATAATCAATATTGCCATTGGTCATGAATATATATTGTAAAATGCATTTTAAAAAAGTTTTCTTAAAATTGGAAAATTTGTATATTATTTATATTCAAAAAAAATTTGTTTACTTTGCAGCAAATTTAAATGATAATTTTTTTTAAGTGATCCTTTAAACGAAAAATGAATTTTTTTTCTTGTCTTATAAAAAATGATAATTAAAATTTCTTAATTAAATTTTGGTAAACCAAAAAAATTGGTCAATGCAAAATTTTACTGTACAAATGGCTTTAATTTTCATATATATCCTTTTTCTGTACTATATAAGTTATCATTAAAAAAAATTCACATCGGACATTTTTTTTTTTTTTTTTATAAATATTTGAATAGCATTAAAACAAAAATTTGATATCCTTGTGATATCCTCTAAATATATACATAAAAAAAAAAGATATTGGATTAAATTTTTTCTTTATTGTTTTATATGCAATGAAGTGAAACATAATTTTTATATGATATTTATTTTTATAAAATTTATTTTATGTTATTGAAAAGTAAATAAATAAAAATTTTTGTTCTTGTTCCCTTTTGGGGAAAAACCCTTTTCAACAGAAATTATTTTAGTTTATTCAAACACATTATTATTATTATTGTTACTCTCTCTCCAATCCTTTTATACTATAACAAATTTCTTATTTTATATTTATGATGGTACGTTTACGCATATACGAGTATATTAAGTATATCCGTTTTTCATTTGAATAAACCGGAAATTTTATATGTTAATATTGAAAATGATTTGTTCTATATTTGTATATATTTTTTGATAATTTATTTTTAGGATATTTATAGTATTACAAAAGGACATGGGTTCAATGTTCAAATATTTAATATAGAAAAAGACAATTTTAGAATTTTTAGAATTTTCTTGGCAAAAAAATCTTACATTCAAAGGAAAAATGTATTTAATTTTAATTTAATAGATGAAATACTATTTTAAAGGAAATTCTGTTCCAGGTTCTATTTTTTCTGTTCCAGGGTCTAGGTTCTATATGAAAATTATTTTCACCCTGTATTTTACATAAAATTAGTAATAATTATACATAAATCATAATTTTTTACAAATTAATACCTACTTAAATTGTTCTCGTATAGATTTAATTCTTTCTTTAACATAACTAATATAAATCTAACAAAATTTTTTTGCTTAAATACAAAATTATCTAACAAATTTTTTCCCCAAAAACAATCTCTATATTAATCTGCACACACAAAAAAGAAAATGTCCTTACACAAATATCCTTTTAAATAAACTCTCTTATTGTACTATAAAAGATTTCAAGATTATTTATTTGTGAATAATTATATATAAGATTTTTTTTTGATATCCTTTTTTCTGTGAAAAAAATAAATAAAATAAAATACAAAAACCCTTTAATGTTATAGGAAAAAATTGATTAATAAAAACGTGCTGAATATGAAAACAAATAGAAAATATAATAATAAATAATAATCCTTTTGATTCCTCTTACATTACACAATACAATAATAATAAATACAAAAGAGAGAAAGAAAAAAAATAATAATTTTTGCTAGGACATTTATTCCTTTTTTTTTTTTTGCTATATTTTTTCTTATATTTATTTATATTTTCTAAAAATAAAATAGCAAAAAAAAAATGATTTTTGTTTTATTCAGTAAAACAGGATTCAAACAGAAAAGGATATTTCTACTATTATATTATATAGGTTAAGCTTAAAAATCCTGTTGAGTATATGTATATACATATATGTATATTATTTGGACATTGGACTCAATTCAATAGGATATATAAATATTTAATCTTATATATATGGCGATATCAGAAATGAATAACATCATTTATATCCTGTATATTATGTATTTGACAGGACATATTTTACGTGCTTTTAATCATGTTATTTATTATTTATTTATTTACTTATATTTATTTGTTGAATAAACTTTTTACTAAATAATTAAAATAATTTAGTAAAAAATTTTTAGTAATTTTATATAAAAATACAAATACCAAAAAAAAAATTCATTAAAATTGATTCAATTTATAATTTAAAATATTAAAAGTTTCTATATATTTTCAATTGCAAATAAATTTTAGAAATAATATAAATATTTAAATAAATTTAAATAAAATCCAAAAAGACGAAAAATTGGTTTACCACTTAAAACCATTAAATTTATTACTTATATAAAATAACAAAAATTCACAAACATTGCAAAATATTTTTCAAAAAAACATAAACAAGAATTCAATTTAACTTTTAATTTGGAACAATTTACTGATATAGTTTAATAGTTTAAGGATTAATTTAATTTATTATTGGATATACCAAAAAGTGGATCAATTTATTTATTATTGTGCACGAAAAAGTGGATCAATTTTGGTGAAAAGTTTCTATATATTTTGATTCCTCTTACATTATTCAAAAATTAAATAATTATAGGACAACTCAATATATATAGTTTATAGTTTGTTACATAATTTTTCTTTCAAACTCGAATTTTAATTTTGAGTAATGCCAAATTTATATTGTAATTATTATTGGACTATAGACACAAAATGGTAGATTTAAGTTTCAATTATATTTGGAATTTGTTTACAATATTTATGAAAAAAATATTGCAATTTATAAAATTGAATACAAAAAAAATTTATTCTTAAAATTGTTGGAATGGACAGACTACATTTCCTTGATTTTCCTTTTTTTCCAATTCAAAAATATACTAATTACAGTTTTGTTAATGGTATAATGAAATACGATATATATTTATAAGTTTTATCTAACCAAATAAAGTTTACACAAATATGTATATAACTAAAAATTAACTTTATAGCAGCATATATTAAATGATATACCAAGAATTATAGCTATATAAAAAGTTAATTGTTTTTTCTTGCTATTTTATTCTATTTTATGTACAAAATATTTTGTTTACATATACATTCTACAATTGTACATTTTATATAAATTTCCTATTTTTCTATGAAAACAAAACAAATCCTAAATGTATAAAATACTTTACTATATATACATATAAATGTTTTGTATATTGTCTTGTTTAACTTTCGACTTAATTATTACCATGAAGTATATTGTTGCATTATAAATCAAACATCCTCTATTTCCGTGAACAAATTAAAAAAAATGCTGTTTAAGTACTCATGTATACACACATTAAAATATTCTATTATTCATTGTAGAGAAATGGAAGGATTTTAAGATAATTAAAGTATTAAAGGATATTAATGAAAAATTAGAATCTGGATCATAATTTATATTTGTTTGCTTAACATTTCAGTTGATAAATTTAATTTGTATATGGCCACTAATGGTATTTACATTTTGACATTTCTCTATAATATTATAATTATTGACATTTGTGTAATTAATTTAATTTTACCTTGGGTGTATACAAGGATAAGTTGGGTACAAAAATAATCAATGTAAATAATATTTTCAAAATATTAAATTTTGGTAGTTTTCTCTAACATTCAGATTTTATAATATGACTGATTTTTGTACATAAATATAGTAATAAACCCCTTAAAATGGTAATTTCAACATTTTTCATTTAAAAAAAGTTAAAGTAAACTTTATAGTGAGAAAACTACATATTATAAAATGCAATTATAATTTAAAAGGATTATGTATAACGGAATTGAAGAAATTTCTTTAACATAATAAATTATTATTAGCTTTATAAAAATAAGTAAATTACTTTGAGAGCTTTTTTTTTAACTATGAAAATAAAAACTAAACGAAAAAGTTTCACTATAAAAATATTTTTTTATTCATGTATATAGAAGAATTTTATATACTAATTAAAATGATTATTATTATAGTTATTAATATTAAATACATGTAAAAACAGTGTTGGGAATTATAATAATTCTACAAAATATTTAGTATATTTAATTTCATTTCAAATTTAATAAATTTCTTTCTTGAAATATTTTAAATTCAAAATTTCCATTTACATTTTATTTGTCAAATATTTAAATTTATCTTTTTTTTTTTTTCCTTTTACCAATCCTAAAGATAAAATTAACATAGTAATTTTTTTATTTTGCGTATTCTAATGTCTCACCAAGTTTATATGCTGCGAATGATTAATTAAGATCCTGGAATTTATGGCTGATGGTAAACAAGCATTTTTAGATTTATATTTTGACAAAGCAAAACAGAAAAGAACAAAATTATATTATGTTTTTTTTTTTCAGATTATATAAAAATGCAAATTATTTTCGGATGCATAATATTAATAAAATTTACTATATCTATACTATCTACTTAATATATAAAAAAAAAAGTTGAAAATTTTAAGTAAATTCTATAAAAAAAAAATCATAAATTACACTGTTAATTTATGTAAAAAGCAAAAATATAACGTAAACATAAAACTTCTATGAAATTTACATGTTTTTTAGATGAATATGTAAAATTAATTTCAAAATTTTTAATACACATAAAATATGGTTAAAAATTTAAGATTTTTTTTTTTTTTAAGTAAAATTTATATTTCAAACTCAAAATTTAAATAAAAAATTTTGAATGAATATTTTGAAAATTAAACTTAAAATTAAAATTATTCTGTTAAAGAATATATAATTTAGAAATGGTTTGCAATATTATACTAAAAAATTAAAAAAGATTGTCCATAAAATATATGATAAAGTAATATTTACCAATACACAACAAAATAAATGGAACATTCATAATCCTTACAACGAACAAGCAATATCCTTTATTCATATTCTGTAATATTCATTTACATATTTGCAATAACAAATAGTATAATATTTAATTATTTGATCTTATTTATTTATTGAATATTATTTATTTCAACATTTAATATTGATTTATTTATTATTATTACTATTTTAATTCAATAATAATTATACAGACAGAGAGTTATTTACAAAATCAAATCACCATAAATTTAAGACAATATTTTTTTTCATAACGAAATATTTTATTAATATATAAAAGGGAATTATAATCAATCAATATTGTAAATATTGAAAATTTATATAATAAAATAACTAATATTTATAATGAAATAATTATTGATTAAAAATGAATTAATATTTACATAAATATTTCTATATATAATTATTATTTTCTCAAAGAACTGAAATTAATATGAAAAACATTTTTTATTGTTTTTAGTAAAAGAAAATATTTATGATTTCTTATTTATACATTTTTCCGATTTATTTATCTTTAATATTGCGTATCGCAATCAAAAGGAAAAATTATAAGATAGTGTGAGAGCTAATTTTGATTAGTAATCCATTTATTACAGAAATTGTTAAATTAGATTCAATTATTTGTGAAATTTCGATGAGTATATACCATTGGAAGGCCAAATATAAATTAATCATTTTAGGAAATCAAATTTGTCATTTTAGCAAATTAAAGTTCATATTACATTATTTGACTTATATAAATTTTTAACCATTACATCGTTAATTGAGACTGAGTTTTTTTATTGTAAAATTTCAGAAGATAAATGAAAATAAATGAAACTAGTATTCTCAAATCTAATTTATCTTTATACCATATTCAAATCGGTCTTTTCCCAAAATAAAAATATACTTACATTTGCCCTTTTTTGGATGAATTTTTTTTGGAAGCATTGAGCTCTCAGTCTTAAGAATCGAAATTTTATATACTTTAAATTTCTTTTTGGCTTTTTCTAGTAATAGAACAAAAATCATATTAGGTAAGGCAACACCTGTTACTGACAGAATATTATTTCTAAAAAGCCTACGCATATAATAAAAAAAGTCCTTTAAAATGAAAACATTTCCAACTCAAAACAAAACTTATTTTACAAGTTACAACACCACCGCCATAGTAGCTTAAGTTTTAAAATTTTGCAACAAAATAATATCAATAATAAAAACCAAATCAACATAAATAGCAAACCAAAAAAAATTTTTATCCACTTCTATACCACACTTATATTTTTGTATTGAAATGAAAAACCCTAAAAATGAAAATTTATATGGAAAATCTGCTTTTTTGTATTGTACTAACAGAAGAAGAAAAAAAAACCGGCGACATGCTTCAGCAATTTTTAAAAACAATCAAATGGAAACACCACGTACAAACAATTGTTATAAAAAAAAAATACAACAACAAAAAAATCTATGGTTTTTTTATCTTTAATGTAGAAAAAGTGTTGGAAAATTTCAGTAAAGTAAAAATCAAAACATAAAAAAAAACTTGTATACAAAAGAAACAATCAATTTTAGCATATAAATTTACCAAACATAAAAAATTAATATAAATAAAGAAGAATTTCAATACTTTCAGAATTAATAGCGTATAGAGTATACCAAAGTACGAATGGTCATTTGAATTTATGTACAAATTGAACATAATAAATATTTATAAATAATAATAATATAACTTTGGAGACCTTTTAAGTGGGAGTTGAAGCTGATAAAAAATAAAAATTGGTTAAATACAAAATTTTATTATTTATTTATTGTTTTGTTTTTGCATAATTCTCAGAAATATTTATTGAAATTTAAGTTGAATGACTTTAATTGTGTTTTGGTTTTGTTCTTCATTTTTTTTTTAAAAGGACATTGATTTGGAAAATTAATTTTATGATTTATATAAATGCATAGCTGGTAACATGTTTTTATCGAAAATTTTAACATTTTTTGTTCAATTAATCAAGAATTATAATATTTTGACTATGTTTTTAATAAATATTCGATTTTATTGTAATTTTTGAATATTTATTATTTAAAACATTAATTAATTTTATTTACGATTTGTCTGTCAAAGAAATGTTTATATACAAGCATAGAAATTTGAAAATTAATATTACCAATAAGGTTTAACTGACAATTCAAGGTTCTGACTACTTTAGTGAGTATTGTATGTTGTATTTGTATATAAGGTCCTGGGATGACTATAGAGTAGTGAAATTTAGTATAATTATCATGAATAGGCAATTTGCTGGCGATTGAGTTCAACAACAAAATTTTTTTTTTCCTACGTATAATTGAATTTTATATCTTTTCTATCTTAAATGTAGAATCATCAAAGCTATTGCAGAAATTTGTATCAATTTGAAATACTAATTCAATGTTTATAATGTAAATGTAAATAAATTATATTAAAAAAAAAAATAGGTTAAACTACGACACTACATCACTTAAGTAACCATAAAATAGGAAATATTTAAATATTTAAATTTTTTTTATAGTTAAATTTGATTAATTTTAAAACTGTCTTATAATATTATATTTACTTCAATTATTTTTATATTGCAGTTATTTAGTAGATAACGAAATGAAATAATGTATATAATTTTATGCAAATTTTAGTTAATATACTGCTATTTGTTAATGCAATTCTGTATGCACTTTAAATACACAACATAATAATTTCATTAGCTACTGGAAAATTTTCAAAATCTTATTATTATGGGTATTCAAACAGCTGCAATAGATATATTTTATATATAAACCTATGAATATGTACGGAATATACATACATATATATGTTGTAAAATGAGTATCAGCCTGTGGGTGCAATTGAATATATACTATATTACGATATGCAGGAAAATCCGGTGAATTTTAAGTAATGTTTTGTATACTAAATATAATTTAATGAAAATTATGAATTTTAAATTATTTTATGAATATTAAACATATACATATGTAGTAGAGAAGTTTTGTATACGAGTAAATGAATTTCTTTTGATATTAAATAACATTCATAAATTTAATTAAAATTCATAAAATATCATTATCAAAAAAACAAAAAATGTACTTCATACATGTAATGTTCAATTGTAGAGAGAATTTGATAATTTTAATTGAGTTATTAGAATAGTATAGCAATTGGCCTAACACTAATAAGTTTTATTCACATTCTACACAAATTAGTGAGTTGAGTTACTAATTTAATATGAACTCCTAAAGTAAAAGATACTTTGTTTATTACAGAAATTATTTATTACAATTAGGACTGAATATTAGTAAAATTAGTCAAGTGTTGTCAGTTCGATTGGCTAGTATTTTTCCATTACAAACTAACTTAAATCTGTGTAAACTTGGAACTATATCGAAATTTTATTACAATATATAATTCATTTTAATTGTACTTTAACTTAAAATGAAATTGAAATAAATTAAACTCAAATTATTTTTTTTGTGATCCTTTTTTTGTGTGCACAATAAAAAAAAAATCTTACAAATTCGACCTTCACTAATATTTTTATATCTTCATTAAAATATACTCACTGACACCGCGAGACAAAAAAATTTAATGAACTTTCAGTTTATATGAAAAAATAAACATAAATTTTGAATAAAAAATTTATATAATTTTTTTTCATATCTTTTTATTTATATGTTTTTCGATTTATGTTAATTTTTTTTTTTTTGTATTTCGATTGAATATCTATTTTTGTTTTTAGCATTCATAATGAAAACTCGACAAGCTGTAATAATAATAGACACGAGTTTAATAAAAAAAATTGAATTTAAAAAAAAAAAACTGATAAAAATATCAGAAAGTAGAAAATATAATTTAATTTTTTTTTTTTTATTTTCAATATTTTTAACAGGAAATAATAATTTTATATTTTAATTCTTTTTATGTTATTGCAACTGCGTTAATGGCAGCATATAGTGTGCATTATGTCCGGTTTTTAAAATTGTGATTTTAATGTTTTTATAAAATGTTTTCTAATGAAAAGATAAGTAAAAAAATATATATAAATTTTATTTTGTAAATTATTATTATGCGGGATAATTTTATAATATTTTTTTGTTTTATCGAAATTCTGATTGATTTTGTAATAGAAAATTTTCTATAATTTTTTTTGTAGGTAGCCGCGGTGGACATGAAGAAATATTATCGAATATTTGTATTAATTAAATATTTGAAAATAATTTTATATTATAATTTTCCAATCCGAAATATCAAAATAATTAATGACAATTCCAAAAATTATTTATATAAACTTTGAAGTTTTGTCGTATTTGAAAAAGGGTAGAAATTAATTTACCAAAGTTTATTAAAATTCATTAAAAAAATTGTCTTAAAAAATGATTTTATTTTAAAAAAATTATGAAAATTCAATGTAATTTCTTTGGCTTTGCACAACAGAAAATGTCAATTTTGCCAATTCTCTAAATTAATAAGAATCAACATTTCATCTTGTTTTTATTACCTTGAAAGCTGAAAATCATCAAAATTAAAGAAGTTTGCATTAAATCTTTAAATTTTCTTATAGAAAAATGAAAAATTAAATTAAATTAGAACAAAAATATTCAATTCTAAATCATTTTTAAACGTGAAAATTATTGATGCCACTACGTTCAGTATCCAAAATATTTTTCTTTCTAGTACAACAAACCGTTTTAATTTTTTAGCTTTTTTTAAAAACTTTTACAACCAAATTTTTTTGAAAAAATTCAAAATAACATCTATAAATTTAATATGTTGTATTTTGGTAACATAAAGAATCATTAAAAAGTCAATCTATATAAAAAAAATTGCGTTATTTATAAGTTCATCAAAAAAAATATTTATTGAAAGTTTTCACATTTTTTTATTGATTTAAAAAAAAATATAAAGTTTATTTTTTAAATCAAAAATATTTCAAAATAATTTAATTTATTTATTAAATCGCCAAAAAAAAATATACAAATCATATTATTACAGTAAAAACTATTTTACATAAAACATGCAAAAAAAAACCCAAAAAAATAAATAAATAAATAAATAAAATTTTGTAATCAAAAATATTTTTTGTATCTTGGAAAACTAAAAAAACTAAACATAAAAAATTCATATCAAATTTTTTACTTAAGGGTGAGGCAAAAGAATAATATAATACTAAATATAAAAACAATAAATTATTGATTTTGTTTTTTTATCCCAGGAAATAACATCATTCAAATCACAACGTGTGTAAAATCACCTTAAAGGTACATAAAAATATGTTGTTTATTTAATACACAAAATCTAGGAATTTCTCTAAATAAAAAAAAAAAATTTTTTAGATTTAATTTTCGAAATGTTGATTCGATATTTTTATTTATATAAAATTTTTGTGTACGAAAAAAATATGTATTTTCAAATCAGCGATCAACAAAATTCAATTATACGATTGAATGCGAAAATCTGTGGAAGTGCGACAAACACAAAATTTGTTTAAAAAAAAAAATTATTTGATGTTTAAATTTGAATTTATGCGGAGAATGACATAAAAGAGTAATTTTTTATGTTGTAGAAAAAGATTCTATGTAATAACGGATGAGGAAAAGGAATTTCAAAAGATTTTGGTATAGAAAAGTGACAGTGTTTTGCTATGAAATTTTGTTTTTCCTATATTTTTGTATTCGATTCCATGACCGTGACTTCAAAAAATAGAAATGTCACTAAGTTTTTTTTTTGTGTAGATACAAAATAGGTGACAGTACCGACAGTTACACGATCAGATTTAATTGGAATATGATTTTTTTTCTATAGTAAATGGGAAATATGATGGTTGAGATATGAATTACCTCCTACTAACTTGTTGGTATATAGCAGATAAAAGATATTAGAAAATTGTATTTTAAATTTTAAAATGATAATGTAAAAAAGCTCAAGTTGTATTTCCACACATTTAACTGAAAATTGTTCAAAAATAATAGATTTTCCTTAAATTTGTCAAGAAAAAATTAATATATTTATTATGTCTCTTTGATTATTGTCCACATGATTTTTTTAACATCTCTGAGCATAATATTTTGTGTGGCACAAAGCGCCATCTATAATAATAGATTTCTCAATTGACTATTTGAAAATAATATGCTAATTTAAATTTGGAAAAAAATTTGTGGTAAAATTTATCTGAATATTCTAAACCTTCGAAATGACTAGACATTTTTAACCATAATATTATAATATGCTATTAAAATTTCCATAAGATATTTTATTCTTTGAAATTTGATTATTTTTTGTTATCAAGTGAATTTTATATAAAAAAATAATTCTATATTTTTTAATAGACATTTTTTTTCTTTCTAATCTTGTGGAAGCAAATTATAAAATAATGAAATTTAATACAAAAATTCATTTGAATTTTTTCACCGGAAAGAATTTTTTTTATATGTAATAAAATTATCGTTAAATTTTATTTGATATCCGAAATAAGAAAATTACATAATAACATAAATAAATAATTTAAATTAAATTTAATAGGTTTTCCTTTTTATAAAATTGACAAAATTATAATTAAATAAATTTGTTTTTTTTTATGTATTTTATGTTGAAATGACCTTTACATAAATTGTCATGTCACACCATTGTTTGCATATTGTATATCTCTTTTGAATTTATAATTAGTTATAGATTTATAGATTTAGACACAATTACTTTAATTTGCAATTAAAAAGACAAGAAAAAAAAAATCAAGGTTATTTAGATTAAAAAATTTAATTATAATTTTGTATTGATTTCATTTTAAATTATACGAAAATTATAATTACTCATAATTAAAATTTTTAACATAAGAAAAATTTGATTTAACTAAATTGGTTTAGTAAATTATCGATAATCTTTGATTTAGTTACAATTTACTGCATTGCTATTCAATTTATCTTCTTCCCAAGGGAATAATGAGTCCATAAAAAATAGTACTAATATTGATTAAGTTATCTAAATTTACAAAAAATTTCAATCAAAATTTTCATATGGAAATCAATTACCAAATTAAAAATTATAAAATATTTTTAGATCAACTTAATTATCAATACTATATGTTTTTTTATATAATTATAATTTAAAACTATATCCAAAACAATTCCGCAAATGGCTTAATTATAAAAGTTATCATAATTCCCATGGGCAAAATATACTTAGACAGAAGCCACAAAAAGGTATATAAAAAAGATATTTATTATATTTTTAATTAATGACTAAAAAATTCAAAGATGATGATAGAAAGATTAAAATGATAAAGGGAAAATATAGATGAATTAAGGTAAAATATATTTTACATTATGCTATAATGTTGATGACATTAAAAAGTTGAATTGTAATTAAAATAAAAACTTTATTTTTTTCTATTGTTTTTTTTTTAATTTATTTTATAATTATAATTTCACTTTATTAGTTAGTAGAAAGTTTTATAACATATACAAAAGTGACAAAAAATATGCTCGAAAATTTCACTTTTATTTTTGTTGGTCCAATTTTTTTAAATTTAATTATATTAATAAAACAAAAAAGTAATTATTTTTCAGAGAGTTTGAACTCTTTTTATTTGTTATAAAATTTATATAGAATGACTTTTATGAGTTTTTCAATAAATTTTGAATTAAATACTTAATTTTTATTTGTACAAATTGGAATTTTATTATACTTTTAATCAGAGTTGATTTGTGGAAAATATTTTGCATATACATTAATCTGTGTCTATGAATATACTAAACTGAGCCTAAATATGTTGATCAACATTTTTGAAATCTTTCATTTTAGTGAAAATATTGAAGATATAACTAAAATTCAATGACACTAAAAATAGATCAGGATAGTGTTAAGGTTGAGTAGGGTGTAAGACAATTGACACTAACTTAAATATTTAAATGTTGTTTCGTTTCATTTTAAAAATTGTGTAGGTCGAAATTAAGAATTTTAAGTTAAACAAAACAATGTCACTTTACCAATTTTAATTTAAACTTAATCATTTCTTCAAAGGACATTCATTTATTAAGTGCTTTTTCCTCCTAGACGAAAATAGAAATATTATAAATATTCTCTTTTAAACAATATTTGTTAACTTAAATGAAATATATTTAATTAAATTTCGTTAGAATTTTATTATTTTTTTTGATCTTTTTAAATAATCATAAAGAATATGTATAACTGCTTGTCAGCTACCTACTCCTGTTTGTCATCTCTATAAATATTTTATGCATAAAATTTCAATTATAAATAAAAATTAATTAGGATTAAATTCAATAATTTTCATCTGGACAATCAATAATATATGCCAAGGTTCTTATATATAAATTTTTTATACATATTATTTTATGTTGCGGTTTAGCATCTAATTAGTAAACATAAAATAATTAAAATTATATAATACAATTATTCAGTTTTAAATAATACATCAAAAGAATTTTATATAATTTTTCTCTGCGTTTAATTAATTTTAATTGAATACTCTGACACTTTTGACCTTTTTTTTTAAGCTACATAAAACCAAATGATGATGAACTTTTTTTGTGATCTCTAATCGAATCCAAAATAAAAAAATTAAATTTGTTTTTTTTGTTTAAATTTGTTTGACTTATTTCAATAGAACCACATAAAAAATTATGTTTATCTTTTCAATTTTCTCCACTATTAATAAATTCTAAAATATTTTATGTTTTATGATTTCATTTCATTTTTTTTTTTTAAATTTTATTGGCTTTTTTTATGACCATTAAAACAACAGCATAAAAAAAAAAAGAAATTGAAACAATTTTTTTTTTCATTTTGTAGTTTTAAATTGTACTATTTAATAAAGTGGCGATGATGATGATGAGCATTTGGAATAAAGACGAGTGTTGACATGCGGGTTAATAGATTTTTCAGGCGTCGTCGTAACTATGCCAAAAAAAAAGTGGCAATAATGATTTTTTTTTTAGATGACGATAATAAATTGTTGATGATCTAAAAATTAGGCGTTTCAATATTCGATGTGTCCATTAATGGTATAGGAGGATTTTTAAAAAATTGTATGATATGTTTCAAATATAGAGGCGGACGGGGTTTAAAAACCAACCAAAAAATGCATAAAAAAAATGGAAATATTTATTATTATTATTATTATTTTTTTTCTGAAAAAGGAAATGGCTTTTTAAAAGATTTATAGAGCAAATTTTTTTTTGTGGAGTGATGAATTTATTATTGGAGCTAAGCGTTAGCTTTGGTGTTGTGCTTGGGACCGGAAATTAAAAAAAAAAAAAAATTAATAATAGTAAAATAGAAATATTTTTTTCTTATATATAAATAATAATTATGAATAATAGACACAACATAAAATGCTTTTAAATTATGTACTGCTGCATAAAAAAAAAGGGTTAAAAAAATTTATGACATTTTTAGAGTAAATTACTTTTTTTTTCGTCTGTTTAGAATTTTAATGGAAGATATTATTTATATATGCTGTTTCTGTTTTTCTGAACATATGTTTCATAAAAATGTTACAAAATCAATTTTATTTTTATTCCAAAATGATAAATTTCAATATTATTTTTCATTTTTTTGGTAATTCAATTCCCAAAATTTTATTTTAAATTTTTTTTTTTTTTTTTTTTGTAATATTAAACCAAAAAAATTTACTTTTTAAAAATAATTTTTTCATTTAATTTTTCTTCTTTGATCCAAAAAACGCAATTCAATAATTTAAAATATTCCAAAAAAAAAAAAAAAAAATTCCAATTCCTTTAAGAAATTATGTTCTTCTTGTCACTTATTATAAAAATCGGTATACGAGTGAGTATATAATTGGATACGGATATGAAATCCGGTTTGAACAGAGAGAAAAAATTTACTTGTCGTTTACTATTTTTTTTTTTCAAATCCCTACAAAACGACAGGAAAAATTCTTAAAGGAAAAAAATATATTGATTTATCTTTGTAAGAATATTATATAGCAGATATTTATTTATAACGATTTCCGCAAAAATGTCAATAATATTTGCCGTATGTTTATACTAATTTTCTTGAAAAATGAAAAACTAAATGTCGTCTAAGAATCTCTAGAAGAAGAAGGAAAAAAAACGACTTCTTAAATCAAATTAAGTCAATAGACAACTTGGAATATTCAAAGAACATTATAAAAATGAATTAAATGAATCGATGTGACGATGATGATGATGATGATTATGATAATGATGATCGGAAATTTAAACTTTGAATAATAAAATGCAATGAATAACTAAAAAACAAAATTGTAAAGAAAATTATGTTGTTAAAATTTTTTCCCCAAGTATTTTTCATTTCCTGGCCAAAGGGAAATAACGAAAAAAAAATTTTTTGTTGGTAGTTGTTGTCTGCTGATATTTTTTAGAGAGAGAATGTTTTTGAAGCCCTGTAAAAATACTAGTTTTTTTATTTTGTTTTTTGGTTCATTCATTTTGGGTATAGAGTTACTACGTGCATGCGGTTATGATGCAACCATACAATTCAATTTTCAATTAATTGTTTTATAAAACCTATAAATAGGATGAATGGGTGCATTCCAATGAAATTATGATGATTATTTTTTTGAATTTTATAGAGAAGAAAAAAAACAATATTTGAAAATGACGTTTTTGATTTTTTCTTTTGGAATGTTAATTATTTTTGGGAATGAAAAGTGATGAAGCTCTTTAATAATGTATAATTAGAGATAAGATGAAAGAATTATTACAAATTAATTATTTTTTTCTAATATGTATAGAATTTTTAGTTTTTTATGTACTTTTTGTGGAAACGTCAGCAGGTTTAACTTAATTTGGTACTATAATTTTTTATACCAGATAAATTGCATGGACTGCGGTCACTTTCTGATTTTCTATCCCACAGACAACTTTGAATTTTTATGTTGCACTTTAAATAGTCGCATAAAAGTAACAAAAATTGTAGTTTACTTAAAATTATGAATATTATCATGACTGAAAAATTGAAATTTCAACTTTCCTTCCTAAATATAAATTGTCAAAGCTTTTAACTAAAAAACCACAAAAATATAATATTAAATCTTTTTTTTAATACCTCAAAAATGCAATGACTAATGGGATAATTATGTTATTATACCGGATTTTTATAGAAAATATATTTCTTCTCTAAAACCCAGACTAAAGATTGACATAAATTTTACTAGAAAAAATAAACTTTCGATGACTTTTAAATTTTTCAATTATATATTTTTAAGTTAAATTTATTTCAGTTTACCTTGAAATTCATTTATTTTATTATATTAGCAATCCAATTTGTTATTTGAAAAATTATTTCAATTTATTTTAAACTCTTCTTCCTATTTTATAAATAATTTAAATTTCCATTTCGAAATTATTTTTTTGGTATAATTTTTCTCACACTTAATGGAATTTCAAATTTTTCTCAAATATAAATTTTTTCTATCTACTTTTTTATTTTTACCTTTCTTAAAAGTACAAAGATAAAAAATGTAGAAAAGTTTATTTGATTTTAGTTTTTTTGGAAGTGTTTTTTTATTTTATTCTTTGATAGTGTGAACGAGTTAAAAAAAAAGTTTTTCTGTCTTATTGAATCAGGTTTTTTTTTTAGTTAAAATTTTTCTATCTAAATGAATTATCGTTAAAAATATAAATAAATAGAAATTCTTTAAAAAAATTGATTAGATCAGAAAAAAAACGAGACTCTTTTTTTATCATCAAAACTGTTTTTTTATTTTATTAGACATTTTTCTTTAATAAATTGGAATCTCATTATATAAATGATTATGTATGGATATTAGAATGCATTATGTCACCACAAGCGCCTCTTTTATTAATAAAAAAAAAACAAATTTCAGAAATTTTAAATGATAAATAAATTAAATTATATTTTGATTATAATTAAATAGAAAATTTAGAGATGAAATTTTAAATTTTATTGAAATCTTTTGAGATAAAAAAAAATGCGGTTTGTGTTTATTTCTGTTGAATATTTTTTTATTTTTTTTTATTGTGTAAAATTTTCTGATTATTTTAGATGAAATAGTTTTTTTTAAATAATAATTTAATGATTTAACATAATCATTATTTCTTCTATACTATCGTTAAGAATATGCTATTTTTTATAAATTGTTTATTAGTTTTATTTTCTTCGTGTATAAATCCTAACCACAACTCAGTAAATATACAACGACCCTTAAAGAATTTGCGTAATATCCTTGAGTGACAGTCAAAATATATATAAATATTCTTTGGGAAGGAAGTTCTTCCAGGAGGAAGTATACAATTTTAGCTAATTAAATTCTAAATATTATTTTAAAAAAAATCTATAAATACTCTTTCATATTTTTAATTCCATACAACAGATTTCTGAACCAATTTACTATATTCTTCCAAAATAATCGTTTATGTATACATAAAAATATTTGAAAATTTCATAATTATTATTAAATGTCTCTCCCACATAAATTTAATGTCGCAATTAACTTCTTTTTAAGAAAATGAACCCATCAACGACAGATCATTAATTAAACGAAGGGAAATTAAAAAAAAAAACACGACTAATGTATTTTATTTGCGTATATATTTATATAAATTTTTAAAGTACAAAATTTAATTTTTATTTAGTGCATAATTATCATATTTAAATAATTTGCAAAACAAAAGTTTGAAAAATTTATTTTCAAATTTAGTAAAATAGTTAAAATTAAATAAAAATAAAAAATAAAACACTCCCACGAGTGTGAAACTTTTATAGGTTTGAGGAATTTGGCCCACACATTCATTTCCAAATTAAATTAACATAAATTTTTGTTTTTATTTTCATTTTTATTTCATTTTTTTTGTTAAGGTGTTAAATTTTTATATTCAATCAAAAATTAGTTTATTGATTTGTTTTTTTTTTTTCATTGAAACTAAAATTTTAATTTAATTTAATTTATTAATCATATATTAAATTAATATTAATTTTTAACGTTATAAAATTTATTTTGCAATAAATATTTTTTGCTGCAATTTTTAAATTTTTGTTCAAATTTGACAATCAAAATTACCTATAAGAAATTAATTAATTTTTCAATGACATTTTCATATTTTTTCACATTTTTGCAAAATAAATTATTTTGTCGAATAACAAAAATAAGGTCACATTCTACAAAACCCCAAAACACTGTCATACATCCAACAAATATCATATTTTCTTCCAATTATTTTTAAATTTCACTTTTTATTAACATTTTTATATTACAATTCTCTACTAAACCATATTTTTTAAATCACTTTTAAAACGATGATTTTGTTTGTTGTTTGAATATATGACAATCCAAAATTGTTGAAATACAAATTAGTAGTCCAGACGCATAACATAATCCCAATTTCGTTTTTGGTTTAACCTTTTATAATGTCGTTTTGATATATTGAAATTATTAAATTTATTGGATTTGTTCAACAGCCATTTACCATCTTCAACCGAAAATGGTTTTTATCTTATCCAACTAACTAACACACAAAAAAACCAAAAACCATAAATATTTCTCACGTTCGTTCAACTTCATTAGATTGTTTTTTTTTATTATTCAAAAACTAATACAATAAAAATATATACATATAAATGCCTTGAAGATATCCTATAAAAATAAATCAGGACGAAATATTTTTTATTTCATAAATTCTTTAATATCTTAAAATATAAAAATTTTCTATTTTATATTTTTAAATGTAGCCTATAACGATTATCTTTACTTTCAGGTAGAGAGTCCTCCATGCACAAGGAGTAAATAAGTGTAAGGATGTATATATAGAATCAAATATACAATTACAATTAATAATAATAATACACAATAGCGGTAAAAGTTTTGAATTATATTTACCTGCAGAATAAAAAAAAAAATTTTACGTGTTCAGAATTTTATTTTTTTACTTTTCAATTTTAAGACTAAAGGAGTTTGTTGAAAGAATTTTATTTTACAAAAAAACAGAAAAAATTAAAAGTTGAAAGTAAAACGTCTTAAATTTACAAATATAATTTAACAATTTATTAAAATGTTTATACCAATTTGTGGTCTATAACATAAATTCTTATAAGGTGGAAAAGGATTTCATATGTCTTTCTGTTTATATATCCTTTTTAATAAAAATATATTATGATACTTGGGGGATTTTATTCAACAAGTTATACAAGATTAGGGTTATATTTATTTCTCTTATAGAAATTTATATTTTTTTTTTATTGTGCTACTGACGGGGGTGGAATGAGGTTGATATTAAGAATTAAATAACAACAAATATTATACCATTTATATATTTATTTTTAACTCTTTCCCAATTATTTTTCTCTCCTTCGGTTATTTTTTATGTCAACAAGAAAAAAAAAATTTTGAACATTAAAAAAGGACATTTAAGAGGCAATATTATAAATCTTTATGTAGTTATAGTGGTAACTATATTATATAGTATGTAGAAAGGAATATAAAGGAAAAAGGATTTTCACTTCTATTTTATTTATGACGATGTCGTCTTTAAGATTTTTCTTCTTGTTTGAAATATTTTTTTTCTTAACTTTTCTTCAAAATTTTATATTTTATTCCAACATCAGAATTTATTTTTCCTTATTTGTGTTGTTGGTGTTCTGTTGTTAAAGGACATAACGATTTAAGTTAATCCTATAGAAGGTTTTTTTTTCTTCTTGTTGTTGGTAAATTACCTTATTATATCTGGAAGTGTCAAAGTATAAAAAATAATATAAAAATTACATTGAAAAAATATGGAAGAGAGAAATTTTTGTCTTTTTTTTTGGTCCTTTTAAACAATTTTTTTTATTAGTTTACATTAAAAAATGAAATTTTAAAGATCACGTAACGTTTTTTTTTTTTTTTTTTTTAATAATATATTTTTATTTAACAATTTCCTGATCTGAATTTGTGATTGTTCCGAAAAGAGAAATTTTAAGGACATTTGAATCTTTATTAAAAAAAAAATATGTTTAGATGTTTTTTCTTCTTACTAAATTCGAAATATTTTAAATAAAAGTTTCATTTATATATATTTTAATTTGACTTGGATCCTTATCAAAATTAAAAAAAAATTTGTTTCCTACTTTTATATGGTCGATATTTTTTTATTTGATATTTTATTCTTAGGATTTAAACTCAACTTTTTTTAATTCCACCGAATCCGAATGAGAAAGACAAAGATCTGTTTAATCTATCATTTTAAGATTAAATGAAATGGAAAAATGGGATAAATTCCATCTATATAGAATGAAAATGGCGACAATGTAAAAGTTGTTTTAACGATAAAATGAAGAAAAACAAATATTTTTAAAGTACATATTTAAAAAAAAAAAATAGTTGGGTAAATAATACGATTGACTAAAGGAAATGTTTTTCCATTTACTTGTCGCCAGTTTTTCTTACAATAACAAAAAATCATAATTTTTGGAATATTTCCCATTTTTATGGACTATTGCATTTTGTAAGTAATCATATAATATTGGTCTGAATCTGTTGAATTTATCAAGAACAAGATCATTTTTAAAGTATAAAAATTAAATTTCTATTTGGACAATATTCTTTAATAATCAAGAAAATAATCTAAATTTTCTTCTATAGAATTTTCTAACATTAGCAAAACAATGTAAAGGTAATTAAATCGAAAAACATTAAAATAAATAATTTATATAAATTTAATTAAAATTACGATTTAATATTTAATAGAAATTCATGATAAATTACTTGTTTTTCTTCTTCTGGTTAGATGTAAAAAATCAATAAAAATATACTTCAGTAAAAAATATTTATATTTCCCTTTTACACATTCTTTTGCACCTTGCAACAAACATAAAGTAAAAATATCAAATTACTTGTAAATATTGAATTCATGAAGTTCTACAAATGAAATAGTTCACACGGCCAACAACAGATCATAAAAAACAAAAACATATTTTATTATTCGTCTTCAAATCTCTATCATAGTTACGTTAAGGGAATTTCAAATATTGCTTTCACAATCATATAAAAAATATAAATGATTTTTCGGTTCGGTAAAAGGTCCTTTTCTAACGAAAGGAAGAAGCCAAATTATGTATAAATATTTTTTTATTCTTATGTATTTTACACCGCTGTTTTTGAATATCCTTTTCAAGATGTTTTTGAATAATATCAAGTAGTTTATAAACAGAAACATTAATAATATTTTAGATTTCAAATGGTACTCAAGAAATTTTGGTGTAATTTTCAATTTAAATTGTAAACAGTTTAATTTTTTAATTATTTGCAAATTTTAATTTAAAAAAATCCTTTAAATTACGAATTTAATTAATGTCTTTTATCATATATAGAGACAATTTATTTTTTTCTCTATGCTTTTATGTAAAATAATATTATGAAATTTCCTCTATTAAAAAAATAAAAAATAAAGTTTAAATTTAATTCTCCGGAAGTTTGCTCACTTTAGTAAAGTTAATTGAATTTAAATGCTGCAATGGATTCTTAAACATTAAATTACACCTTTTTTTTTAAAGTATTTAGATTTTTATGGAAATTTTGTGGTTGTTGAAAAACTGGAATTTTTTATATATACATAGATAAACCTGTCCCTATGTGAAACTAATGATATAAATGTAAGGAAGTGACCGAAGAGAGACACAACAACAAAATTGTATACATAATGAAAATGCATATACATACTAACATTTTCAAGTGAAGATTTATGTAATTGAGACTGAAAATTAAACTTTGATTACATATTTTTTTTTTTTAATTAAAACCTTTAATTCTAAAAGTATTGGAATTTTTTTTTTAAAGATTTATGCCGTGTTTGTAGACTGTAGTAACATTTACAGAGAGGAAGTGACGATAAAAACGAAGGATCAACACTATATACACGTAAATTAAATACACGCAATAGTTACATTGCCGACAAAAATGTGGGTTCTTTGTTTTTTTTTGTATTTTGTTGGAAATTTGATGTCGTCTCTTGGCTACCTTTTTGTCATTATGAAAATTTTTTTTGTTAGAAATTTGTTTCTTTTTTGTTCTACTATGTAATTAAATTGTTTGGAATAAAGAGGAAGTAACAATGACAGCTAATTGAGTGACAATAATTTCAATGTGAAAAAAAATTATATATGTTTATTTATTTTTTGAGGAAAATGATTAAAATTCTTTTTATAGTGAGATCATTTAAGGTTTTTTTTTAAAAATTTTGATTTTGAAGATCTTATTACAAAGATTTCCAAGTTTTCCCAAATTTTTCCACCAAAAAAAAAATATGGAAAGATTTCAGTATGAAGAGTTAAATATGACAGACAGGAAATAATTAACACTTTTCTTAACAATATTTTTGTGTTTTTAAACTTTAAATATACAGATTTGTTTTGAATGCAATTAAAGAACTCTTTTTTTTTTTTAGAAGTTTTACTAAACAATTTTAGAAAGAAACTTTTTCATTCAAAAAGTTTCTAAAACAAAAAAAAAACTTTAAATTAATTTTTTGTTGGTCAATTTTTTTAAGTGCGGTTTTTTTGGTCTGTAGTTAGTTTTTTGGATGATTTTAATACCAAACCAAGATTTTAGTTTCTATAACTATAATTTAATTAATTTACTGATTTAAAAAATTTGTAATTAAATTATTTTGATATACAATTTTATTTTATGTAAATATTTTGTACATAATTGAAAATACATACACTTATACATATGTTCATATGTACATATATTAAATGTCATCCGGAATAAAATAACTCCTTGAAATAAGGAAAATTACCAATTGAAATATACAAGAACTTAAAAGGACAAAATTTTAAAATTGATATTCGTGTAAAAGATAAAGTTCAGAGTTTCAAACAAAAATAGATTGTTTTTATATTTTAAAGTTTGTAAATGTAATTTCCTAGAAATCTTTGATAGACATTATCACATGAAAGTTTTAATAAACTTTTTATCAAAATTTTTTGTAAATGATAAAAAAACAAACAAAACTTCACTTTGACAAATAAAAGCTCTTTGCTGTAATATGTATTTTATTTCATTTTATGCTGTGTGCCTCAGGAGGAAAAATTTTGTTAAAAATATACAAAAGTTTTATACAATTTTCAATATGTACAACCGATAAATTCAATATTCTCAATGTACAATAAAAAATTATGTATAAAATTTCTTATTTATTACAATTCATCCGGTTTTTTTTTTTTTGTTTCTTGCTATACAAAAGTGAGGGTCTATTAAAAAAAACGTAAATTTCTATGTATACACGTATATGCATACTCCAACATAAAAAAAAGTTATGAAACCTCCCACAGTTTTTTATGTTTTTTTTTATCGATGATATCAAATATAAATTTCGTGCTTCCTTTCCAACTTTTTAACAAAAACAATAAAACTATTTTTAATATTACAATGGAATGGAATTTATGGGGTTTGTTTATAAAGTAATTAATAATTCTTTGTTAATATAATAAAAACAATAACAGAGAATTTAATAATAATCAATTTTAGGATTGTATATCAAATCATGTAAAGTAATAATTATATTTCTGGCATTTATAATATTTCAGATTATTATAATTATTAATTCAGATTTCAGTTACAGAAAATTTTCAAATTTAGGATGGAGAATAAATTCAAGAGGGTGGTAATATATTATGAATAAATATTTGTCCTATATATAGAACTGAAGATGGAGGAATAAATAAAAGGATATAAAGTAATTTATGTCTATACAGAATACTGTAGTCTGTGGAGTGATGCAACTAGGATGGAGTATAATATTTAAATATCGTTATATTTCTTCCTACCGAAAACTGAAGTTGGGAGGATTAATAATTCAAATAAGGTGGACTAACATTCCGACACATCTTCCCTACAGAAAATCAATAAAACGCTAATTGGTTATTTATTACATTATATCAATATTTTGACATTTATTTCTAATATTTTGTAAAATTGCTAGAAAATCAATATTTTGACATTTATTTCTAATATTTTGTTAAATTGCTAGAAAATCAATATTTTGACATTTATTTCTAATATTTTGTTAAATTACTAAAAAAAAAAATTGTACAAACATTTTTTTTTAACTAAATCAATTTATAAAAAACGATTTTTACATTAAAATATTTTTTCAAAAATTTATGTTAAATTCCTCTAAAATATGCTATTTTTAAATGAGCATATAGGTAGTTTTTTATATTATAATTTATATATCGATTTCCAATTATAAAAAAAAAAGGGTTCATCATTTATATATGAAAATCTTAAATAAAATTATTTTTAAAAAGAAATTTAAATACCGTATACATATTTTATTTTTATGATCTCAAAACTATTAATTTTCTGGCTGATATTGAAATTTATGCATAAAACTATAATAATAAAAAAAGAAATCAGTGAATATTGATTTTTCCGAAATATATAAACTAAAATTAATGTAATTTCCATAAAGACTTTTTATCAAAAAAATATTTTGAAAGTTTATTAACAAAAAAAAACATATTTTTTTTTTTTTGGTTGGGAAGGTATTTTTATGTCAATTATTATCTATAGTAATTTTGGAATAAATTATTAATTAAAGATAAACACACAAAAAAAAAATTTGGTATATATCCGATAACTTTTTTTGATTACAGAAATAATTTAATTTAATTTATATTTTCAAGGTTATTTTGTATATCATAACATACTTCAAATTAAACTTTACTTATTATTATGTATGTTCAATTGGTTCAATTGGGTATACTCATGGATATTATAGATATATAAAAAACATTTGTATAAATCCTACATAAAATATTAAACTTTTAAATGTTTACAAGAAGAAAACTCATAAAATTGACCATAATTTAGTAGGAGTGAGATTGTTTATTAGGTCAAATTTCGATTGAAAATAATTTGCTATTTATGTAATAAGAAATTCAATAAATTTTTGAGTACTTACATATATACGTTTACAAAAACGTTTAATAAATAAATTATGTAATAAATATGATCGTTTAAATTCAATAAATTTTAAGTCTTCTTTTAATGTAATTAAATTGAAATAAATTTAAGGTCTAATTTACAACATATTTTTTCAAATAAAAACATAGATAAATGATTGTTCTTAAAACTTATAAAATATTTAGCTAACTTTGAAGATATTCTAAAATATTATTATCGTTTCATTAACCCCCACAACATAATTTGAATATAAATTATATGTTTGTCACAAAACAGAAAAGACAATATGAATAATTGTCTATATTTCTGAAGTCATAATTAAAACAAATCGATGATCTAGATTTAAATGCTCATATAGAATGGCGTGCTATTTTAATCTGATTATATGTGAATCATATTCATCAGTGATGGAAAAATATTTAATGTAGCTATATGATATTTTATGGAAATTCTAAAAAAAAAAAAGAAGAAAATAATTTATAAAAACATAAATGCAAATGAAATAAATTATGGTTTTTATCATAAAAACAAGTAACATTTTTTTAGATGTGAAACTTTATTCTTTTAGTAAAACAAAAAACAGCATCAGTTGTTGCTAGATTTAACGATTTATTTTCCATGTTTGATATTTCATTTGGGTTGCAAATATTTTTCACATTAGTGATGCTGGAAATAATGTTTATATAAAAGAAGAGTGGAAAAAAATTATATAAATAAAACGCGGCATTATGAAATGAAGCAGATGTTCTTGCAATGTAGACCTATTTTTCATTTAAATGTATAATATTTTTCTTCTTCTTTTTTTTTCACATTTATAAATAATATAACTGGGAAGATTAACAAATCACAATGATGAACACGATGGGAATTAAAATATAATTTTAGTATTATAGTATTTTAATGACATATGGGCGAATTATAGTCTAGAAACTATTACAAAACCAAAGAAGCTGTCAAGGGCAACTTAAATTTAACATTAATTCAATAATCCGCAGCATCCAAAAAATTTATTTTTCACTTCCCACTTGGCAAGCTTCTGAAATTTCAAAAAGTGAATTCAGATTTAATTCATTATCTGAAACTATATTTCAGAAATGCTTCAGAAAATGAAATGTTTATGAAATGTTTACTTTATATTTGATTAAGTGAAGAAAATTTCTTATTCAAATAAATAGTTGTATGTTAAAAGTCATTTAATGATTTCAGTTTGAATTCACTTACTGATTTCTGTCTGAATTCACTTAATGGTTTCATAAACCGGTCAAAATTTTCATACAAAACTGTATTCGTTATGAATCCTAAATAAATTCAATATGAATTTCAGTTTTAGCAAATGAATGCAGTATGAATTCACATTGAATTCATATTGCCTAGTGGGTTGCTATTCAAATTTCTGAAAACTCAATAGGAAATATTACAAAATAGTTTCATTAAAATCTTAATTTATTTAATGTCAGAATTTTTAATTCTAAGCAAATTAATTATCTACAATATTTAATTACTAATAATTTACAAATTTATAGTTGGCTAATTAACATAAATATTTGCCAACTCTAATAATAATAAATTAATCATCAATTTTTATTTCTAGTGAATCGCGTTTTGTAATCTTTTTCATTTCACGTTTTATTTTTTTTATTTTTCATTTCTTATCGAGGGTGGGAAAAATTAAATAATAATAATATAAGAAAAAATTGTTTTATAATTTTTTTTATTCAAATATTTATAAATTTTCTACTTATTAAAAATTGTGATTGTGCAGTTTTCATGTATAACAAATTACTTTAAATCAAAATATATGCATTACACTTATTTTAATATAAAAATTTCTGTTGAAAAGTCTTTGGTTACCAAAAAAAAAACTGAAGACGATGTGTACCAGTTTTTTTCTTTATTTTTGTTTTATGATCTGGATTTTAATTTTCATATTTTTTGATTTTAATGTGGGAAATTTGGTGTGAATAAATAAATAAGAAATCTGAGAAATTAAGTAACTATAAAAATAATATAACTAAAATTACTAACTAAGTTTACTGTACATATATGTACATATTACATTTATATTTTTCTTGCAGAAAGTTTGTCTCAGAAAAAAAAATCATAATATAAAATGGAAAATTTTATACCGGAAAAGAAAATGGTTTTTTTTTTCTTCTTTAAATTTAATGGAATTTCTTTTGTTTTATAATAATTTTTAAAAAAAAATATTTGATTATGTTTAATATATAGTAAGATTGTTGGCATAAAAACAAATAACACAGTTTTTTTTTTGTTATGTTTTGTGTTTAAAAAGTGTGTTTTAAAGTTAATTAATTTGTGGGTTAAACGGACTTGACGGAAGTTATATTACTGAACTGATTGTTTACCTACAAATTATTAATAGGTTACAAAAAGTTTTTCAGATAATTTTATAGATTAAATTTGTTTTTCGTTTTAATAAACATTAAATTTTGGTTTGGCATACTTAAGTTTTAATAAGAACTATAAAAGTTTTTATTAGCAAAAATCATTATTTCGAATATTGGCACTGAAAAATTCTAGGTTTAAATTTCTTGGTTTAATAAAACTTTATATAGTTTGCGGGTGATTATAGTGATTTTTTACTATTTAAATTTAGATATCGCTAGTAAACATTAAATTTTTGATAAACATATTTTATATACCAAATTAAAATTTAGAAATTCTATCAAAACCTCAAGAAACTCAATTATAAAATTTTGGAACAGGATAAAATAAGCTCTACTTACCGGAGCTAAAGATCGAAAATAAACTTTACTTACTGGAGCTAAAGGACGAAAATTGACTATAAGATAATTATCAATTTTTGGCTAAAATAAAACTCTAGCTAAAATTTATTTAAAATAAATGATTTTGCTTTAACTTTTACTACTCGACCAGACACTTAGACCTTAATTACAACTAATATCAAAAATTATAAGTAAATACTTCGACCTTGTAGTCATTACTAGCACAGTTTCTCTTCTAATTAACTTATAAATAATCAGTGTACTAATTTTATTTTAAAAGAATTTATTTGTCACACAATTTTTGCTCTTAATCATTCAGCAAGCAAAGGTTTTTTCGTAGAAAGTAAATAATTGAGTTTATTTTTTAATTAGATAAATAAAAAACTTGAATCATAAATATACATAAAGAATCTTAATAACTCAATTAAAAATAATTATTTATAAATTTATATAAATAAAATAAATATTACAAGTTTATCGATGTTTTCAATGCCGCCACCATTTCTATATAATTTCATCATATTTATTTATAATAATTTCCTTTTAAATATTATTTATTTATAACTGATGATGTGAACTAAACGAATAACGTCAAATTTCAAATATTTATTTATTCCACTGGTGTACATAAATTTATTTTAAAAATAAATCATTAATAATTTTTTTTTTGTATTTAACACTGCCAATCAATTTAATCATCTACGTAATTATTTAGTATATAATCAATTTTTTCATTGACGGCATCAATTTTTCAAATTTGAATATATAAATCCAGAGATGTTAAATTTTCAATTTTCATAAGTTTTTGGGATTTCATTAAATTTTATATTAAAATATAAAATGATTATTGTCGTTTATTTGTTGTCCAATATTTTTGTTATATTTATAAAAAAATATGGAAATGAAAGTTTCACAGTTCATCACTTAAGTGAATTGGTCGGCAAACAAAAACCAAATAATAGCAAACAAAATCAGCAGGACATTTTTATCATCAATAATAAATTAATAAATTTCAATTTATTATAAGTATATGTATATTTTTTTTCTGGATGTTAATGATGGTTTATTATGTATATTTAGAAGACTTCCTGACAGTGGAAAATTTTTTATGTTTTGTTCATTTTGAAATGAAATTATATAATTTATTTGATTTTTCTTGTGCAATTTTTTGAACTGTTTTGGGCGGAAATATTTATGGATTTAATATCCATAATTTATGATTAAGTTAAATTTCCGTATAAATTTAGAAATAGATATGACGTTTTAATCATATATTTTTCATATTTTGAGAAATTTTTTTTGGAAGGATACCGTTTTGGTGTTAAAATTATTAGAAATTTAGAATTCATTAATTTTAATAAAATTATTTATGTTATATATTCAATGTAAAATTATTAGTTATTCAAAATTTTAGAGGGAAAAGAAGACTCTGTTTAGGTTTGAATTTAATAATTATAAGGATACACCATATATGCTTCTTAAAATTGTACCTTAATTTTCCAAATATGTGAAATAAATAGAACATATGAGGTGTTGAGAAGCAAAGCGGTCTAACCCCAAAAATTACGTTTAGAGATAAATTGAATTTAATATTTAATAATTTGCTTAAATTGGTCTATGGAAAAATGTTAATTTGCTGTGAATCCTTGGTAGAAATATTAAAATGTGCGCCTAAAAATATGTTTTCATAAATTTATGCACAATATGAACATAATGACAAATAAAAATAAAAATCTGGATTTTGTGGGTTGGACCACTTTGCTTCTCAACTCCTCATATATGAATGTCATGCAAAAATGTATAAAGTTTCATATGTCTTTTTCATGAAATACGTAAAAAAAAAAATTAATTATTATTAATATTTATCTAAAAACTTATCTCAAATTAAAATTTACCAAATTAAATAGCAAATAACAATTTTACTAGTCCTCTTCAAGCTATTCATTCTACGACTCATAATATAAGCTTAAGGCATACTTTTTATCTAATTTAATTTTGTCCTTTCAGTAATTAAAATTTTTCTATCTGTTTATTTATTAAATTATTTTCTCCCTTTTCCTTTAGTATAAGTAATTATTACTATAAGTAAATTCATAAAATTATATTAAAATATTTTCTATATATGATTTTATCATAAAGTTATTAAAATTTAGACGTAATTTTGTTCATATTATAATAAAAAAATATTTCATTAAAATTACAATTAATTTTGCTCTAAGGCATATTTAATTTTATTAAGAAAACTTTTAATTTTTATTGTAGAAAATTATTGAATACAAAGAAAATTTTTGCCAAATCCTAATACGAAAACGAAGAAATATCGTTTTTGAAATGAAAGAATCGTTAAAATATTTTAAAGAAAATATTAATGAAAAATCCTTAAATAGAAATTCTATAAATTTCAAATATAATATTTTTGGAGGCATACTTATAATCTCCCTCCTATCTTCAAATAATATTGAAATATTATTTCTTAAGTTTATGTACAACAGATTTAAATTTAACTATATTTGAAATTCAAAGACCTGGAGTTTCTAGTCTCTTCCTTTACCTGCTTTGATAATATTTAAAAAAAAAATAGAAGTAATATATCTATTTAAAATTCAATAAATTTCACTTTAACACTTAATATAAATATTTTTCTGAAAGTATCAAGAAATAAGAGAAAAAATATATATCTTCAATTTCTTTGAAAATATTAAATTCTTCTTAACATATAAAGTAAATTTTCAATAAGGAAAATAGTATAATAATATTTTATATATATTATTTTGATTTTATTGAAATTTTTAATATTATTTTATTGATATTACATAAAGTTTTATATTACATGAAAGTTTTTTTATAGATATTTTTGGTATATTCATTATTGATAATTGATATGATATATTTTGATTATACACGTTTTAGTGAAGATTCAAATTGAAATCATAAGCAAAAAAAAAATTAAAATTCTTTTATATTTTTAATTTATATAAATATCTGGAAAATTTTTATAAAAATAATTTAAAGATAAATTTTTTTGTAAAACAAAATTAATTTTATATAAATTTTTGTACAATTAAATAAATTCTTATATGTAAATTTTTCAATTTTCTTTTCAAATTTTAAGAGATTTAACGAACTACAAGTACTTTAAATTTAAAGGTTGTATAGAAAAGAAAGTAAATATAATTTAAAATGCTGCAAAAGAAATAATTTATATTTAGATTTTTGGTATATAATTTGTGGAAGTAGGAACAATGTTCTATATCTATAATCTATACTATATAGTCGGCTCCATGCCAAAACCGCGAATGTGCGTTTTTTATGAAATTGAGTTTTTAATGAAAGAAATTGTAAAATTTCAAAATCTACAATATGCAAAAACCACAAATGTGCAATTCGTCGTAGTTTTTTTATTATTAAAAAATTTCTATATCGCTTATATAAGAATTTCTGCACAAATCGGCAAAAATTAAAACGCAATTTTCTCGAAACTGTAATATCGCACATTCGCGGTTTTGGCATGGACCCGACGATATATAATTTTTATTTCTATCTTTAAATTTAATTCATAATTGGACTAATATTGATATTTCTGGAATTATTACTGAGAAGTAAATTTAGATTAAAGACTTGACATAATGTCTTAGTTTACAATGATTTACTTTTAAGCTAAATCTCTTGTTATAATATAAGACTTAAGTGTCAAAGATACGAAAAATTATCTTTCCTTTTAGGTTAATAGTAGCAGATTTATTAGTTAGCATTCATTTTTGAGGCATTTCCAATACGATTTTTTAATCACAAATCGATGTGAATACAATTTTTCACCTACCCAGACTCAATTCATAATTTTTAATCACAATTCGATGTAAATACAATTGTCGATCCTACAAGACCAAAATTATTGCATACCAACTGAAAATAATTTTCAAAAAAACCAAAAGAAGTGTTCAACCCCTTAAAATTTTATATTAAAAATATTCTTATCAATTTTTATATACGTGTATTAAAAGATGAAATGAATTGTGCATAAACATTATTATTACTTCTCTCGCTAAATGCTATAAGGCGAAAAATTTCCTGTTTGTTTTCTTAAAGAAAACATTGTAAGGTAAAATTTGTAAAGAAAAAATCGAATTTCTTTTCATTATTCATTTCATACTTTATTTATGTTAAGTCACTCTTAATATTATTATCATATATACGATATACCCTTACAAATTTCATATAATCATGATTTTTTTAAAGTTCTGGAATCTCTCGCAGCTAAAGAATTTAATTTTGTTTTTTCTTTTTAATCTTAAAAATATAATCAACCAATAACAGAAAAAAAAAATATTATAAATTGATAATCAATACAAAAAAAAAAGTAGAAATCATCATTTCAGTAAAAAAAAAATAATAATAATAATATAAATTTTAATGTAAGATAAAAAAAAAAGTCACGGAAATTTATTTTTATTATAAAGAATTAAAAAAATCTTAAACATAAAATTGATTTTTCATTTTCTCTTATATTTAAAAAAAAAAAAGTTTGTAAAGAAAACTTTTTTTTATGTATCATGATTTGTAAACATCAACATAAAAATTATCTTTTTTGTTTTCATTTTTGCTACTGACGAGAAGATTTGTGATTTTTTTTTGTTGTTTATGCGGCGCTTACACCATCAAAAATCATAAAAAGAATAAATTTCGATATAATTTTCATTCAAAAACAAAAAAATTATTACAAATTTTTTTTGGATTAAAAATGACGCCGATAGCAAAAAAAATACATAATTGATATTAAAAGAAAGTTTTGTTAAGAATTAGAAGATTTTTATCTATTAAATTCAATAATAATTAAAAAAGAAATTATATTTTGTACAAAAAAAATATTATAGAGGTCAATTTAAAATAGACCAAAAAATCATTACTTTTTGTTTTGGTGGATTTTTTAATTATCTACAATCGCGCGCTTTGGTGATTTACGAAAATTTAATAAACTTTTAAACTACTATTAGAAAAATTCATAGTAAAAAAGTGAATTTTAAAACAAGAAATTATAAATATTGTTTTTAATAATTTAGTTTCTTAGTTGATATTAATATGAGATCACAGTTCGCATTTATTCATGACGACATTTTAATTCCTGTGAATTACGAAATATGATTCAAAATTTCATAATTTTTCTAACTAAATTTTTAATAATTATGAAAGTGACAATAGTCAAAATTAATATTGCTTTTCGATGAGTTGAAAATTAATCTCTATAAATAATTTCAAAAAGGATTTAAGATTTAATTTTCGTGTAAACTACAATGAACTCTCCACACTTTCAACTATGCAATAAAATTAAAACTCTCCACACAACTATTACCGGGCATTCAGGAAATTCATAATTACTTTTTCTTGGATTCTTACCAAAAAAAAAAAAAATTCATCAATGAATGACCTAAAATTTAACGGATATACTCATAAGAATTTCGGTCTCCTTTTACATAACAATGAACAGGTAAAAAGATTTCAATTGTTACACCAAATCAAGTGTAAAAAAAAATCATTACCAGATATAAGAAAATAAAAAAACATTTCTCACACGTTCAGAACCTGAAATTCTCATTTAGACTACAGACTAGTGCCACTAGTACATAAAATTTATGTTAAAGAAAGTTTTATGCTTATAATTCTTTTATATAATGCAAATTTAGAACCATAATAAATAGAAATTAAATTAAGAGTGAAAATTAAACAAAAAGTGAAAAACGATTTTGATTTGTGCACAAAATTTTTTGTTAATATTATTTTTAGCGAATTTACCACAATTAAAATCAAAACTGCGAATACCTTTGATAATGAAACATTGAAATTGATAACCACAAAATTTTGCTGTTTTATTATACATACTTAAAAGGAAATCTTTGTGAAATTTATTTTTGTTATTTACCAATACCAGCAAAACCAAAATCAAAAAAAAAAACCACAGGAATTAACTTTTACCACACTTTTAGTATGGGAAAAATTTGTATTGTACATAAAATCAAAAATTCTTTAAGAATTTCGAAAAAAATACGAAAATTTTATTCAATGTGCATACTAAAAATTTTTTTGACGTCATTTTGAAGATCACTTGTTGCGACAATAAACCGCATTCAACTTTTGTTTATGTGGTTATCCGGTCTCGTTATTATTACATATACACTATAAATTTTTAAATATACATTTTTATGTTAAATTTATATGTTCAAAAAACATTATGAATCTTTGACAACATAAATTTTTGACTTTTATTAAGAATTTAAAAATATTATTTTTTTAGTGGCTTTTTATATACAATTTGTTTATTTATATCTGGTGTTTATAAGCATAAATAAAACATAAATTATTTCTAAAAATATTATGATGTACGTATATTTTTAAAATGATAAATTGGCAAATCATAAATTTATTTTTGTGACCTTGTTTCTTTTTTATAATGTGAAAATTCTCTTGTTCGTTATATTATTTCTTTTTAGTATACAAATTTAGATTATTGGCTTTTGTGAAAATGATGTTCGTTGTTATATTCATTTTAAATTTTGAACTGATTAACATAATAAAAAGAATTGGGATAAAAGTGTTTTATCATAAAATTTTAATGTTTAGGATGTGTAGCATATTGTATTGTTACTATTTTTACTTATTAATGTCAAAAATTGTAATATTACAATAAATCATTTACATATTATTTCCGAACTTAGCACTGATTGTGTCTGGACAACGATCAGAGTCCTGATGGAGGCAAAAATATATAAAAAATAATAATTTATAAACTCGACACAATCGCGCAAGACTTATTACTAGTAAATTGTCGAATTTATATTCATTCAAAACTTTCTGTTAAAAAAGAAAGTCTTTCTATAGATTGTACAACATTAATTTATACTGCCAAACATTTTGGCTACCAAAGTATTGCCTACCTACATCAATATAACTATTTAATTTTTAATATTTGGGATACGAAAGTAAATAAGATTAAATAAGCAGACAATTAAAAGGATAGTATACCCAGTCTCCCTATATAAATCGTTTTGTCATTCTTCGGTTAAATCAATTTTCATTATAAAAAAAATAAGAACCTTAGGTGCTATTAAAAATTGATAACAAATTAAATAACAAATTCCAATTTAATTCTAAAGACATCAAATTTGCTCCAATTACTTGCACGTTCACTTTTAAAATTCTTTCAATTTTATAAATGAAAATTATTTCATTTTTCATTGAAAATCTTGTTTAGTAATAATATTTCTCCCCCAAAATCAAATAAGAAAAAAAAAAACTCTTAAATACACAAAGATAAAATTTTTATCCTCAAAATTGGATTGAATTTCCGGTTTCAACAAATTATTTTTAAAAGACATTTATGTTTTATTTTTTTTTCAAAACAAATTATCTCTTTTCCGAAAGAATTATATAGTTTGTCCTGGAATTGGTAAATGCATCTTTACAAACAAAATAATAATTATTTTTTTTTTTTTGGTTGTCACCCTAAGAAAAATTAAACTTATACCATATTTAATATACTAAAAGAAGAAGAATTTGTCTCAATGAACAGGAAATCGATATTCTATTATTAGATTATTAAATGCTCTTCAGGAAATTATACGTATATTATTTGTGTTGAACAAGAAAGGAACAATAAAATTTGCTTTTTGCTGATTTCTATAGATTTTCTTCTTCCCTTTACTGATGGTTCGAAAGGAGTTTCGTCACTGCACATCATTATACTAAATAGAAAAGGAAGTTTTTGCTATTGTTAAACGAGTACTTAACAAAATAGAAATTGTTAAGGACTATCGAGTTTATTGAGGAAACATTAAAAATAATAAAAGTCAAAAGGAAAAAAGTTAGAAATGAAACTATTTTTTTTTTAATGTAGATTAAATTTTAAGTAATTTTAATATAATAGAAATTTGAAAATATTTAATTGTAATTTATGATTTTTTAGGAATTAAAATCCTTATTGTATTATAATATCGTTAAAAGGATGAAAATGTTTTGATATTACTTAAATGTTATCTATACATTTTGAGAGGAGTGATTAAATTCTCGAGGATGTTAATTAAATTTCGAGGTTTCTTAAAATTAAGTGACAATTTGTTTTTCTTATATTGAGGAAATATTGTTTACCTTTACCAACCTCTTATGATAATCGACTAAATTGACATCTAATAAGTTCTATTAAATTATATTTTGTATATAAAATTACAAAGTTACTGTTGACATTAAAGTTTATTGACATTTATTTATGATTTTTATCATTTTCCAAATAATGTTTTCATCAACAGTTGAATTGGGCATTAAAAATAAATGGAAATTTTTACTATAAAATTTCTCTACACAAACAACCTTCAGATAACTAAAATAAATAAACATATATAAGTTTATTCCCTGCAGCATATAAATTCAACATTATATTAACCATAATAATAAATGAATTACAACAAGAAAAAACAGACTACTTCATCAGATCTGCTGCATTTTATAGAAGACACTGATGATCATCCCACCATAATATTTGCTATAGGCAACATAAAAAAAAATAATTCTTAATGACCATCAAATCAAATTCCATAGTTTTTTTATGTCTTATTTGTGGTTTATAGAAAAAAACTGTGAGTTTTTTATCTGTATTTTTTTTTAAATTATAATTTCCCAAATCCAGATTTATGCTCTCGACAACTTTCATTTTAAAAGGTAGGTACTCTGATTTACTAAATCTCAAAAAATAAATCTAAAAATGTAGCTAAGAAGCATAAAAAGGATCATCCAAGAAAAAAATAGGTATACGGTAATGACAATGATTAACGCATTGTTTGATCAGCGTCTACTACATTATTATATGAAAAGTAAATAAATGATCATTAATGATTTGTTATTAAGGCAGGAAATCAGGTCAGAAAAGTGTCTTCTATATAATTTCAACACAAGAAAAAAAATATATATTAATGAACTTCCTTTTTTTTTTTAATACTGTCATAAATGACACTTTAATGAGTTGTTTTTGATAAAAACACATAAATATTATTATATATATATCTAAAACTGTCATTAGCCATTATGGATATTTTAAATAGATTTCATTTTAATGAATGAACAAAAATAAATAAAAATAAAACACTTACCTTGTGAATTTCTTGATTTGTTTATATTTTTTTTTATTAATGAAATCGTTTTTTTTTTTTAATTTTTCTTAAAAATCTTTTCGATTAATTTGATTTTTTTCCGCGTAAATCCACATAAACAAAAAATTATAATTTTTTAATGATAAAAAAAAATTCAAATTTGAACATAATTTTATTTTCGTATTTAAAATTTTCAAATTTTTCTGGTTGAATAAATTTTGTCCACCATATAAAGAAGAGAATTTTTACCTGGAAAATAAAAATAATTATAAATTTTTATAAAAGAAGGTAAATTTAAATTATTTATAAAAAAAAAAAAAATCAAAAATTTTACTCTGTATGAATAAAAATAAAGTTCTTTTCCCAAAAATTTTTTGGTAAAATTGATAAATTTCATAATTTTTTTAAAAAGTTAAAAGTTAATTGACCCTTTTTTTTTATGATTTCATAATCGAAAATTATTCAATTGGAAAAATGAATTCAAATTAAAAAAAAAAAAGAAATATTAAAATTTGTTAAAAATATTATTTTTTTTTTTATTTTGGTAAATTTGTGCAATTTTTATAGATGCTTAATATGTAGACCACCAAAGTGAATGTGAAATTCATAAATTTTATATGTTGTATAAAAACACAGGGAAAAAATTAATTCTTATTAACAAAAAAGTTTCATTTTTGAATATATTTTCTTTATAGATCATTAATTTCTGGTTCTTTACATAAATTATTAATTCTTTTTGTTAGTTTTTCATAAGCCATAAAAAATGAGAATTTTTCTCTTTAGATTTTGGTTCGGAAATTGGGTGACATGTCGATAATATATAGTTTTACAAAAAATTTAATTTACAATTTGAATGTTGAGTTGAGTAAGTAATTCAATGTGGTGCTTAATTAAATTTTGTCAAATAATCTAAATGAATTAATATATAAAATTTTAACTATAATTCATAACTGATTATTTATAGTTCCGAAACAGAATCAGACTTAATTGACATTCGAATTAATTTAAATCCCAAATATACAAATGTTGAAAATTTTAAATTAAACTACAAGTATAAGTAATTCAACAATTTTCCTAAAAAAACCAATTACCGACATAGACCTATAACCGGATTTGGTTTTTAGTAAACAAATGGCTAAACCGAATTTACATAGTTTGTAACCTGATTTGTAAATGGCTAACCTTGTTCTTTATTTTTTTTCCAAGCTATATACAAAAATTACATTATCATATTTTACTGTAAATATTTATATAGCTAAATTAAAATTTTTTTGGTCCACTAAATACAAAATTTAGATTATGAAATTTTGCTGTAATTATATCCCAAAAAAAAACATTTTTTTTATTTAATTTTGGTGATATGAGAGAATTAATATATAATCTTATATACAATCAATGATTATCATGGTTCAAAGATTATATTTTGATTTTGTGGTAATGAGAATTGTAAATAAAGAAAATATAATTTTTAATTTAATTTTTAAGATCAAATTTTAGTAAAAAAAATAAAATTCAATCAGTAAAGTGATTTATTAGTTTCAATAAAAATTTAATGATAAAATTTTATCAGTAAAAAAAAAAATGATTTTATTTATATCGGAAATTTAAATATAAATATAACCAATTATACGAGTATTGACAATATTGATAGTGAAGTAAATATTAATTGTAAATATAGGAAGTCAATTTTTTTATATTCAAGTTACTGTACTTTACCAAATAAAATCAAAAAATTTACCCTTGGTTAGAAAATATAAAAATTATCTTAATTATAATTTAAATATTTAATCAGATTATTAATATAGTATATAAAAAAATATATATTTTTTGCTAATTTAAGCAGAATTTGACATTTGCTTTTAATTTGGGAGTGTAAATTTAAAATATATCAATTTCTTTATTTATAAATTATAAATAATAAAATATATAACATTTTTTTGAATGCTAATATTTTTATCACAAAATATTTTTAAAAAAAATACATTGCTATGCAAATATAATACTTAATCATATTCTTAACAATTTTTGTAATTCAATCAGCAAATCAGAGCTTTTAAAGTATATAAAAAAATTTACCCTGTGGGGCCGGCCCCCCGATAAAATAGTCAAAAAAATATAATTTAATTGAAATTGAAAATAGATATACGAGTATATTCGTCCGAAAGTTTTTATAAATATTTTTTTGTGTGACATTTTTGATAATTTAATTTGTAAAATTTTAATATATTTTATTTTTACTTTTCTCCCATTTCCTAAAATGTCACTAATTTTTTTTTATCTTTTTTTTTGTAACTTGTCGTCATACTTATATTTTTTTTGTATTTCGGCCCCCACTTTACAAATTCAAAGAAAAGTTTTTCGTACTCTGATAAATTAAATTTTTATATGACAATCAAATAAAAAAATTTCTTATCTGGGTGTAAAACATGGAAAAAAAAATAATCCGCCGTTTATTTCTTTATTTACTTTATATATTTTTGAAATGAATGAATTTTTTTTTTTTATCAAACTTTAAACATTATCTTAAGTAAAATATATAAATAAGAAAAAATGCATTTCAATAAAGAATAAAATTACTTATATTATAATTTAAATAATAAAATATTTGAAATATAACAAAAAAATTCATTTATATATCTCGACAAACAAACAGCCAGAAAAATTGAAGAGAATGAATTAAATATTTTTTTTTCTGTCTTTGATATTTTTATATATATAAAGAATTTAATATTAATTTTATAACGTATTTTTGTTGGTATATATTTTAAAACGTCACATAACAACAATATTTTATCATTATTTATTCCGTTTCATTGGAATCATTTATATCTACTCGTGATTACTTTATGTATATAAGGAAATAGTTTAATGAAATGTGTATAGATTGATTGTGAATTAAATAAACATTAAACTTGAAACAATTTTGCCAATTTGGTGGGAAAATTTCGTTAATATATATATTTGATTAAAGTCATAAAACGATAAAAATATTTTTTTACTAATAGCTGAAATTCTTTAATTGATCTATAAATTAACCAATTTAGGATATTGCCATAGCCATCCGGATTGACAATGACAATTTAGCCTAACTGTGATCACGAAATTTTTAATAGTGTACCAAAAGTTAACGAACCCAAGCCAGTAACGAACTCAATAATATATGAAATATATATGAAAATATATTTCATTAGATAAATTAAGTATATATGAGACAAATCAATAATCTACTTGACGAATTATAGACTTCTTGGTTGAAAATTTCGCCTCAATTATCGCGAAAGAATAGAAGTAATTGTTACTACTTAATTTTATTCAAATGAAACATGGCTTTGGCTTCTTATATTTCAATTTTAAAGTAAAAACAGTCATTATAAATTTCTAGAAAATATAAAAAATGTTTATTAAAATCAATTTTCTTTGAATATGTTATAAAACAATTTATGTTAATTGAAATTTTTGTATATATAAATACATTTATATGCAAAAAAATTGTTTGTGCTTATAAATTTGTTTTTAAATTTAAAAATTATTTGCTAATTTTTATTAAAACAGTCACAGCTATAATAGCTTTATTCAACATTAACGAATATAGGATGTTATTATACTAAAATAAAATATTCTATCAAAATCTCGATATTAATATGTGTAAAAAGACCCCCGGGAAAATCCGTACTTAAGAATATTAAATATGTAAATGATATTTATGTATGTTATTTTTTTATAACTAAAATATAATCAGATATCTATGTTATATATAAATATTTTTATACTACATATATGCAAAGCACGAGCGAGCATGATTACTTTATTAAGCGTGTTCGTGATCGACCATCACAAAATTTGAATTTATTTTTTATTTTGCACAAAATTATAAAATAATTTTTAGCAATGCAAATTTGAATTATGATTTTCTATAATTAATAATATCGTTTGGTAAATTGAAATTTATAGAAAATATTATGTTAACTATAAATGTTGAAATTGGGTCATTTAATTATCAATATGTTATTTAATATTTTGTTTTTTTTTTATAGACAAATATACAAAGTTTTAGGTTACTAATTGATCGTAATTAAAAATGACATTCGTTTTTTTTTTAGCAGTAGTGCAGAAAAAATTTACAAAATTTTTTGTTTGTCATATAAAAATGAAGGATTGCATAATTTTCAATTAGTTTTTCGGTATTGGTCTGATTAGATTTGATTGCTTTGTATATACAAAGTAAATTTTGCAACTTTTGATGACATTTATTATTTTATATCTTTTTCACACTATAAAAGTGGGACTCCTATAGTGCAATGAGTATAACCTTTAGTAGATAGAAGGAAAAAGTATAGTGTTAATGGTGTTAATGATTTGTTTGTTCTAGCAAAAATATATATACTGGTTTGGGTTCGTTAACTTTTATGGTATCATTGATTTCTTGTAAATATTTTGTTGTACGGTCATGATATCGTATAGTTCTTGTATGAAATTTCAACAGTTAGTAATTAATAAATAGAACTACAAGACAATGTTTACTATAATTAGAAATGTAACTAAAAAAAAATTGGTCCTATTTTTGTTCTATCATTTAAAAATTTTAACAACAAGGATTTTTTTTGTACATATAAGTAAATTATTCGTTTTGTAAATAATTTAATTTTAACAAAAAAAAATTCAAATATATTTTGTATACCTAAAATATCTTAATTAATCTACCTATAAATTTGATTATAAATTTTTGTTATAAATTTTTGTTATAAAATCACAAAAAAAAAATGGGAATGGTAACAATATTACCAAAACTTTTTTATATTTCAAAAAATTCTACATTGCAAAAAAATAAAAATAAAAGTAATTACCAGAAACGTAAGCATTTTCGATATATAAACACTTAAAGGTTCTGAAAGTCTGAAATCAAAAATTATACAAAAAAAAACCCCCAAATTTCATTAAAATAAAAATACAAATTTCAAAGGAAAAAAATATTTGTAATTAAAAATAATTTTTGTAAATCGCTAAAGAATAAATAAAAATTAAAAAAACTTTTGAAATTTTTTTTATAACTTTTCGTTTTTTGATAATTTAAGCTTAAAAAACAAATTGAAATTATATTATTGCTAAATTAACAAAAATATTTTTACAGAATTTAGATTATATTACAAAAAAAAAAAAAAATGATATACTTAACATAAAAGTTTTATAAATACAATTTTTTTTTTCATAATGCTTTTAGGACATATTTCGACAAAAAAAGTTTTATTTTTGATAAATGATTTCTTAAGAATTTTTTATTTATTTTCATTAAAAGCATAAATTTTTGCAAAAAAATTATTTATATTTTTGAATATAAATTTTTATTTTTCTGTTAATGCTTTTATACCTTCAAGAAATAAGAATATTATTTATGAAAAAGCATATAATTAGTTTTAGATTGGAGAGAGGGTGGTGAAAAAAAGTTTAAAGTTCAAAATTTTTGTAAATATTAATAATTATAATCAGGGATAATTTAGAAATAAAGTTAAAGGTTTTTACCGAGAATTAAAAAGCAAATATTAACACTGTAAAATAAAGAAAATGTTGACAAAACTTTTCTTTTTAAATTTAAATTTTTTTTACTAAGAAATTTTGTAAATTTCTTATGTTGTAATTGTGGTAATACTCGTATTACTGATATAGTAGAGGCAAAATTAATTTAAGTATTTGTGATTGTGGTGCTATTAAATCATTTTAACCTTTTACAAATAAAAGTTTAAAAAATTTTCTGGAAAATTTGTAAAACTAAATTTCAAAAAATATCTATATACAAATTTAATTTCAATTATCAGTTTGGGAGGCCGAAAAAATACCATAATAAATTAGTATAGTATTTATTTATATTGTATGGAAAATTTAAAAATAGAAATAAATTATTTAAATTTTAAATAATTAAAAATCTAATAATAATTATATTATTATGTGTTATTTTTATGATCTCTCAATTATCTCTATTTTTAATACAAAAAAAAAAAAGGTTAGAAAAATGTCAAAAAATCATTTAGAAGATTATACACAACACAGTGAACTAGAACAGATAAGAAATAGAAAACGTGTTCAGTGAAAATAAAAATTATGAAATAATTTAGAAGAAATATTTATGAAAAAAAAATTTCATTTTATATTATTTATAATCCTTGAAAAGCTTATCAATTTTTGAAAATATTTTTATATAAAAATTTCATTTTATTGTAAAAAATTTCTATATAAATTGTTAAGAGCATTTAGAGAAGATATTATATAACATTTTCTTTCTAATTAAGTCTTGTTTTTTTCGTATTATATAAACTTTTAATAAAAAAGTTTTCTATATTTTAATATTATTTTTCAAGATTGGTTTCATTTTATTTACACAGAAATTGAATTAAAAAATTATTATATACTTATTTAAGAGAGAGATGCTTCAATAATATTTTTATATTTCATTATTTTAGAAATATTTTTTTTTAACTTATATAATTTAACAATTTTTCTTAATTAAAAAATTTATAAATATTTCAAAAAAAAGTAAAAAAAGTTTTTTTGATATTAATTTAATATCCAAAAAAAAGAATTTTTGGTAACACAAGTGGAATAATTAATAAGTAGGATATTTAAGAAAATTGGGTGAAAAATTAAATTATATCGTTTAAAAAAATACTTTTATAACCTGAATAAATTTTATAGAAAATTATGTCTTAAAGCTTTAAGGATGTGATTTTTTTTTTTAAAGGATGTGATTTTTTTTTTTTTGTAATTTTCTTGTTTAATCTTAAAATTTATTTCGGAAATTTGGTTTTATATAATTTAGTAGGTCATCACTGTCATAGCCAAATGTATATCACAGAAAATTTATCAAGGTTGTATAAATGTATATCATAACAAGCCCAGCATATGTACCAATTAATTTTTTTTATTAATTATTCAACTGTCGGTCATTATTACCATTTGGCTACCTATATGAGCCAATTAGTTAAGTTGACAATATTGGCTATACCGTATTTGAATTCAACAAATTACAAATCAAATATTTAAATTGCAATTTGAATTTATGATGGAGGGACAATGACATAGAAAAAAGTGAAAAAACTTTAAGTAAAATTGCATGCTAAGTTGCAAAACTTATAATTATTATTATTATTTCAAAATTACAATTTTTTCTATTTAACAATAACTAATTGTATATCATTCTTTTCCGTCATTATAATTTTTTATAAGCTACAATAAAATATTAAATATAATAAAGAAGAATAATAATTGTACAATATTGAGACTGATACAAAAAATTTCACACGTCACATAAATCCGGTTGACTATAAAGTGCCACAGGTACCTGTATTATTATATATTATTGTACATATAAAATATCTCATGTTGCATTATACTACGTGAAAGTAAATAAATTAATTTATGGAAAATCATTTATATTATTCAAAAAAAACAAAAAAATTATCTTTTGCTGACACATTCAAAAATATTTAAATTTTACTATTAATATTTTTTTTAGTAAAATTATTGTAATAATTTTGGAACAGGTTTAAAATTCTCTCTAACCAGCTATTAAAACTTTTAAACTTATTAACTACTCAATTAAATAAATTCCACAAAATATGTAAATAAAAATTGTCCACCAAAAATTGTCAACCAGAATTATTTTTCTACGAATTTCAGTTTTTTAAATGAAAATGGAAGAAAATTTATGTAACAACAATTTGAAAAAAACCCCCAATGTGATTGTCGTCATATCTTTTAAAATACTATGCGGCCCTGACCAGTCGTTGTTGTTTTTGTTGTTAAATTATTGGAATTCCATATTAATGGATAAAAAAGTTTATTGTGGTGGTATAGATTTGTATTTATTATAACGATGATTATCTATTTTTTTTTCAGTTATTTATAATAGAATGAGATTTTTTGTTTTGTTTCTTATTTTGTTGGGTGGAAGGAACAATATTGGATAAAACTGAAGAATAAAAGATAATTTAGACTGAATGCTCAGCATGAAGTCTTAACACCAATTTCTTTTTTTTAAAGATAAATATATTTTTTTTATATGAAATATTTTAGGAATTTAAAGGATCATCAACAGGTTTTTTTTTGGTATATTTGGAATGTTTTGATTTCATTAAAGATAATTATGCTAATTGATCTACAAATTTTTTTTTTTGGGTTTATAAATATAGACAAGGAGAAACAGTATAGTTCATTATAAAAAGAGAAATACCGGCGTATAGTAAATACGTTTTTGTTTTAAATTATAGACTACGCCGAAAGAAGGTTAAGAATAGAAATGCGGAAGAGAAATTATATGTAATGACATTTCGGCAGGGTTGATAATTTCGTGTATAGATATATTTAATCCTAGGAAATATAAGTTGAGGTTAAATTATGACTAAAATAGTATAATGTACTATGATTTGACTATGAACAAAAATATTTTGATCAAGATTTTCTATAGTCACTCAGTCAGTCTTTAAAAAGTCAATTGAGTTTATGGTATTTTCTTCATAAAAATGAAATTTTGCATTATCAAAATTCTCATATAATAAATAAATATTTGGTGTTAAAATTAAAAAGTATTATTAATAATTGAAAAATAGACAAAACTCTAAAATTTTATCACAAAAAATTATGAAAATTTACAATTTTAAAGAAAAATGTCACAAAATTTACAATTTTAAAGATAAATTTCACATATAAATGTCACAAAATTTCCAGAAAAATATCTCATAATCACAAGATAACATTTGATAATAATTTCATCAAATTTTTATTTTAAATATTTTCACAACCCTTTAATAACTTAATTCGTCGATGTTAAAATCTTAATTAACTTAAACCAAATATTTCTTTATAAAAAAACCAAAAAGATATTTGTAAATTAATATTAAAGATACCAAAACTAAATGGAAAGAAAACCTTCTTTACTTCAATTGATCACGAAATTTTTGTATAAGTATATAAAGAAAATTTAATCGAAAAAAAAACAACACACACAGCTGTGATTCTGAACGTTACAATTAATATTTATTATATTTATAGATTTTATCTTGAAATTTTTCACCGTTTAATCAAAATTATATATATAAAACTTTCCCATAATTATAATTTTATATAAATTTCTTCCCATATGAAATTCTAATTTCTTAATTTTTATTCTTTTATTTTACCTTTTCGCCTCTCTTCTCCATCATAAAAATTATATAATTTTATAATATTCTTCCAATTTAAATAAAATCAAACAAAAATGAAATTTGCTATATACATAAAAACCCAGGATTTATAGGCAAAAGTAACACTGGATGGCTGGCTGGCTGGTGTTCATCGATCTCGGCAGGTAGTCAACAAAAAAAAACTATACTTTAAACGCGCACCAGATGCAGAAAACAACTTGGTTTTTTATGAATTTTAAATTTATGTATATATGTTTTGCCCTTGTGTGGAATTCATGAATTTATCATAAAAAGAAGTAAAAAAAAAAAAATTATGATGATATATTTCATAATCTGAAAAATTCTGCAGATGAACAGAACACGAAGAAAATGAATAAAACTTTTAAAGGAATTTGACCAGCCAATTTTTTTTATGATAACTTCTTTTTTTACCAGCTACTGAATGTCAATTTACATTTTATCTTCTTATGTTACGTTTTTCTTTTTATTATTATTATTTATGCTCTAAATTCTCTGTTTTTAACATATACGCGATTTATAAAGATAAAATAACAAAAAAAAAAAAAGAAAAATATTTTTCTTTCATTTTTCGTTTTTAGTATTTTTAAAAGATTATTGGAAAAATAACAAAAATATAAAATTCTACTACAAATAACAGTGTAAATTTTACACCCAGAAACATAAATATTATATAGCATAAAAATGTGTTTTATAGTTTTTATTGTTTTATGGTAATTTATGTTTTTTTTTTAGATTTTGTTTTATTTTGTGCTTGAAACATTATTTTAGTATACAAACAAAAAAAAAGAGTCTGAAGTGTTGTGGGAGTTACAAGCCTATAAATATTATATCTTTTAATATAGTGAAACCTAACCTTTTTTTAAAAAAAGTATAAATGTATAAATTTTGTTTGATGGGGAGAAAAGCAAAAATCCAAAAAAAATAATAATAATGCACAACAATACAAAATTTTGTTTATGTTTTGATACCAGAAATAGATTATTATGCCGGTTTTTTTATAATGCCACTCTGTGTGTGTGCTCTGTGATAAAAATATGAAAAAAAATATTTCTAATACCGGTAATAGACTTTGTGTCAAAGAATATAATATTGACAAAAATTCAAATTTACTAAATCAAAATCTGATTTCATTGGTTAAAAATGGAGATTCAATTATAAATTTTTGAATATTTTAAAAATTCATAATTGCCAAATGTCAAAATGACATCTACGAGTACTAAGAATACTGTCAGTAGATAATTCCATTTAAATGAAACATGAACATAGAAATAGTCCAATTAAATATCTGTATGTAATAATAATGATTTAAATTTTTAGCAATTCTTTGCTACTGGTCTGTGATCGGTTTTATATTTTCATTAAATAAAATATTACTTCTATTTTTTAATGTCATATCACAAACAAACAAAATATTCTGCATAATTTATCATCTATTCTATATAAACATTTCTATATCTCTAAAATTATTCTGAAATGTTATATACCACAGCTTGATTGATATATTTCTTTTACATTGATTAACTTTATTAAACAAAAAAAAAATTCTGATAAATTATTTAAATATTTTAATAATTTAATTTTGATATATATTTTTCTTCTAAAAAATTTTTCTATAAAATTCTATAAAATATATTTAAGTATACAAGAATATATAAATCACGATTAATGATCAATGGTATGTAAAAATGTCTGATTGAATGTATTCTATCAAAATAATTTGCATCTATCAAAATATTATATTTTTTATTTATAAAGAATCGTAAATTAAGTGATCAGAATTTTAAATTTAACACCAAATATTTACATAATATAATTATAAAGAATAAAAATATATGTTGTTAACATGATTAATAAATGAAAATAAAATAAATAAATAAAAAATGTCGCGATTCTCATATATATAATAATTTATTTTTCAAATATTATTTTATTAATTATAATGTAAACATTTCTTAAAAATGACAAATCAAATTAGTCATTTTAACAAAAATAATATCAGTTTGATTCACAGTCAACTTTTTATCATTTAAAACCCAGAAGTTATTTATAATTAATTTTTATTATCAATTTTAATCGATATTTCTAAGAAAATTCATTAATATTTTATCGATATATAAATTCCCAAAAAAATTTAAAATTTAAATAATTTATGTATAAAACTTACTTTTAATTATAATTTATTTATTTCCAATGAAAAATATCAAAATCAAAAGTATATTGTATAGTAATTTTTGAAAAATCCGATTTTATGAAAATTCCAAATATATGATTGCAAGAAATAAATTTTTTAATGCTCAATGTAATCCACAAAAATTTTACTTTTATATAAAAACTGATTATTAATATATCCGGTTTTAAATAAATTTTTTTGATAACAAGTTTTAACGCACAAGTTAAGAATAATTTTGGTTAATTAATTGAATTTTTTTTTTTTTTACATAACTATATACACAAAAACAAAAATTTTCCCAATAATTGCATTTCTTTAAAGAAAAAAAAATCACTATTAATTTTCTTATTTAAATTTTAATTGAATTTTATTAATCTGCAATTTTTTTTTTAAATTAAATATTAATTTTGCAGTTTTTAATATGAAAATTAATGAAAAATGTCACTCAATCTAGACACAAACAAAAAACCACTTTAATTGTAAGGAATGTTATTAAATATTATAATTAAAAATTATAATGCACTGAACTGAAAAAATTTTTTTTCGATATTAATCTAAAATTTAATATAATATTTATTAATTCGAAAAATATTAATAATAAAAGATTAACCGCATTTACATCCGTCACAATAGCGATTTAAACTAAAACTAAAATTTAAAACGCCGCTCCAGTAGTAGCATCAGCGTAAATGTGTATATGAAAGCATAGAAGACTAAAATACCGACTTGTACTTGTAACTATGCTCACACAACATAAATAAAAGGGAAAGAATAAATATAATTATTGAATGTTGCATATCAGTTGGACTATAGAAACATGTTGCTTAATAGTCAGATACATTCAAATTGATCGTTTCTAACAAAATGCTCCAAATAAATGTTGCTAGAAACATAAATCCAAAAAATGTTGTTAGGAAAAATTATTATGTATTTGAAGTTGCTAGAAACATAAAATGCAAAAAGTGTTGCTAGATACAATTATTGGTTAAAAAATATTTATGTTGGTAGCTGGTAGTTAATCCAAAGAAAAAATGTTGCTAAAATTATTGCTACAAACTTAACTCTAATATACAACATAGTTCAATAAATTTCAAGTCTCTCATTTTCTCTTTAGAATTTAGCTGAAATTTTGAGGCTAATTTAAAAACAACATAAATTTTTATCAAATAAATGCGACAACCTACACACATAAACAAAATATGTTCTTTTATTAATGTTTTATGTATTTTATGATTATGAAAGAGAGTTTTGTATATATTATGCTGCTGCTGATCCATTAAGCATAAACCCCGTAGGCGAAATTTATATCTATAAATGAAATTAAACGTGGAAAAAAACGTAAAGAACGCCAGAAAAACAACATATGATTTTTAATGTATGTTTTTTTTTATAAGGAAAGGACGGAAGTCTATCAAATATTATCTGAAAAAACAACAACATTAAAAACAGCATATACTTAGAAATATGTATGTAAAATAATTTATGTTTTTTTATGTTTTGAAAAAGAGAGATATTTGGAGAGCAGAATATATAGAGAGTGAACCAGTGAACAGAAACATAAAAATATGTAAAAAAAATAACAAATCAAAAATACAAAACAAAAAATTTTCGGAATTATGTAAAGATATTTTTTTAGAGAACATAAGTGTAGATGTAGAGGACGACAACGATTTTTTTTAAGGACTACTACTGAAATATGTACATATGTGAAACGACTTTGGTCTGGTGGTATTAAAACAGGAAACATATGCTTCAGATTTTTTTTTATATATAATAACAGAAGCATAACAGATCAGTTCATCATTATTTTGTTATTGTCAAGAAGATAAAATTAAGAAAAAAAAAATTTATAATGTACAACGGATTTTATGTTTTGGCACTGTTTACTCTTTTTATATTTTATTTAGTATAGTTTAAAAAAACATGTAACCGAGTATAATAATCAAAACATTTTGATAATTTACAATTATAAAATTGAAAGGAAGGTAGAATTGGATCATTTTTGGTAAAAATGGTAAAAAAAAATTGGATCAATGTGTCATTATTAAAATTTTAATTTCAAAATTAATTAAATTTATGAAATTTTTTAGATGGAAATCATAGTTTAACAAATTTATATTGCATTTTTAACAAATTTGACAGAAAATCATTTTAATTTAATTTATTATTTCGGAATTTTATACAATTTAATTTTTTTATTATAAATTCTGTAATTGCCCAACTAAATATATACAAATTATTGGTATGTAAATCTAAATAAAGTTTTACCAAATATTTTTTTATATTTATTATAAATATTCGAGTGAATTTTTCTGCATATTAAAAAGGCTTGGCATTCTTTCGAAAAGTCCCCCTTTTATTATAGAATTTATCAATTTACCACACTGCAATTAGCTATTATACAGCACAATATTATGATAAATGTTAAAAAATGTTAAAATTCCATTAGTTTAATTATTTCTATAGCCATTACGAAAATTGAAATGACCTTTTGTTTAACATTATTGCACCCAATAAGTTAATTATACAAAAATTCTAGTTGTTTGTTTTTTTTTTTTTTGGGTGACCAATTATGTTTTTTACATCACTTATTGGGTAAATTTGCACTACATATAAAATTATTAGAATAATCTATGATGAATAAAATTTACTAGAAATAATGTACTCAATAGTTTGGCAAGGTTTGTTTAGGAAAAATTATTTTATGTAGCATTTAGAACGATAACTTAGTCATTTTACTATAATCCAAAATTAGTCTTTTTTAAATTTATATAATTGAATTTATCCTGGGACAAAATGATGAAACCTTAACCTTTTTTTTTACAAATATTTAATCCAACTTTTTGTAATTTAAAATCTAAATCGTAAATATCATTTTAAAATGTAAAAATTCTTTCAACATCATCATAAAATTTTAAATATTTGATTACCAGTTCAAAAAAAAATGTGTAGGTATGAAATCTAATATCCGATTTAGATATTTTCTGTATATACATATTTAAATTTTAATCGATGAATTTCCATAAGGCGGACTATTTAATTTGATTCATTAATCTTTATTTCTATATTTTTTTTATTAATATTATTATATTTATCCAAAAAGAAAATTATCATCCAACGCTTGGCGCGTGCGTATTAATTTTTTTTACTATCAACGAAAAAAAAAATATAGTATACATTTCCAATTAACAACACATTTACAAGTTTTTCATTCATCTTAATTCATTAAAAAAAAAAATCTTACAATATTTTACGACATAAAAGTTAAATCTGAAGGTGTCTCAGCTCGCCAACTCAAAACAGAAAACTTTTTTTTTTATATAATTTTTTTTGTCAATCAAAACCGCATAATTTCCATAATCATAAAGGTATTTTTTTTTTTATGGTACATTATTTATATTTCGGAAACATTTTTTTAAATATATCTTTCAGAATCTGAGGAAAAGCTTAATTAGTAACACCACCTTTTTTGTGAAACACAAACCATAAATATCAAAATATATATTTGAAACCTGTTTTGTCATTTTAATTAGGTTACAAAAACGCCTACAAATAAAAAAAAAATTTGATTATGTTAAAAAAAAAAAAACGGATATTCAGAAATAATCTTTAATTTTTTTTTTGTTTTCATTAATAATCGAAATTATATAAAATACTAAATGAAAAAGACCAGACATTTTTCCCAGATTAAATGTTATCTTTATAAGGATTTTTGATTATTATTATTATTTCATATTTTTATGGATAAAATGTGTGATGCATCATTAATTTTAGAGATTATCATAAAATTCTTCAAAATTTAATGTAAATTTTTTTTAATAGGTATATAATCATCAGGTCAAATTAGTCTTTTTAAATTTTACATTAGGCCTTTTTGGCTAGAAATTCATCCTGTTAATTTATAATACATTTGACAAATGTTTTAAGTGCAGTAATTAATTAATAATTATTATTGCAATAAATTAATCAGCATGACATTAAAATTTGCTATCTAGATGGCGACTTGACTTGAATTTTGACGTAAATTCTTATCCAGTTTACTACCGATATTTTCGTAGTATCCCAATAAAAACAAACCATATTGTTGAATTATTAAAACTATTACATAAATTAACTAAGAATTATGATTTGCTAAAATAATATATTTGATTTACAAAGCATTTTTTGAAAAAACTATAAAAAGCACCAAATTTTGTCTGGCAAATTTATAAATATTAATGTCATATCTTCTTCCCTTAAATTAATATCAAATTTCAAATGAAACTTTTATTTGGACCTGATGATATAAAAGCATGAAGCAACAAAACAAAATTGTTATTGTGCAATATGCAATAATGTTTTCTATTTTAATTGAAACCTAGATGACACGTGGACGTGGCTTTTTTGTTTGCTATACCTAAATATTATATATTTTATACGCGCAATAATAAATTTTCAAAAAAAAAATCATTTAATTAAAATAAAATAAAAAAAATAGGGGGAATATTGCTTTTTCCTTATGAATAAGGGAAATTGTAATTTTATTTATTATTATTTTCATTTCACTTTACAGAACTATACGGATATAGGTGTGTTACACATCCCAGACTTTTTGTAATTACAATTACCAATTTTACTATTTCCCCATAATAAAAACAAAAATGGGTAAAATTGGTTTTAAAGGGAATTACATTTCATTATTTTAAGTATTGTAATTTTTATTATTTAAGGGTAAAAAATTTAAGGAGCAGCAAATTTATAGCTTATCAAAAAATGTTTATCAAAAATTTAAGTAAATGATATACGATGGTCTTTTTGGGGTTCTGTTATTTTACTGTAGATTTTTTTAGATATCAAAGATTAATAAAAATTTAAATATTTTCATAGGAACCAAAGATTGTCGAATAATTTTCTAAGGACCTTAAATATAATATTGGAAAAACGCTGCATATGTCTGTATTAATAGAAAGATTGTACTAATTCACAAATATTTTTAATAATATCAAATTCCATTTAATTCATATCAACATTCAAAACCTATTTAGGTATTTAACGAAAATATATTGCATAAATATATTTTTGTCATCCACAATAATTTTGTTACTCAGATACCAAAGGAAATACCTAAATTAAGCTTTGATTGTGACATAATCTTTTGCCTAATTTTCATATTATTATTTTACTTAAATTTAAATTTTTCTTTCATTTAATTATAAAAAAAAATTAATTATTTTTCTGATTTCACTATAAAAAAAAAGTGTTGAAATTAGGTTTTTTTTTTTTTTTTTTTGAGAAATTAATGAACATAATTACTATAAAATCAAAAAATCTTATTCAACATAAGAAGTAAATATAATTTTGATGTTAAAGACAAAAGAGTAATTAAAAGTATGCTATTTGAGTGCAAAATTAAAAATTCAATAGACTTAAATGGTGTACAGAAAAAAATACAAAAAAAAAATAAAGTTCTCATCATTTTGAATTCCAGGCCAACCATTTGCAAATGAAATATAAAAATTAAGATTAATTATGTGCATAATTGTGTCATCATATAAAAGTATAAGTGCCAATGTGCAAGTTTTTTTCTTCTACTTACAATTACAATTATAAAAAATAAAATTAAGATTGTTGTCAATGGGAAATATGGTATAAGTCACGAATTATGGAGAAAACTCAAGGAAAATTTAATGATTTTTTTCTTTTTGGAAGTGCTTAGGTATAGTCTTCTTTTCTGTATTCAGTCTGAAACTTTTTCCCATCAAACTAAATTGGAATTGTAAAATCAATTGTTACGAATAAATATTTGCAATATTTTTAAAATTGATAATAATTTTGTTGGCAAAATTTGTATACCAAAACAAAAAATTTTAAATTTACTAATGAGGAATTATTATTGCGTAATTTTATTCTCTAGTTTAGGTTAGGTTTCAAGTTTCAATACCAGACAACAGAATTGTCTTAATAATTTAAAATTGATGTAAAAAAAAAATAGAAAAATTCTCAATATACCAGAATTTTATTTTAATACACAAAAAAAACCCGACTTCCTCATTAACAGCTAAATCATCGGTTATGCTTTAATCATTATAATATTCTATTTAATACAATCGCTGTTATTTCAATTAAACTTATAAAATATAATACGAATTTTATAGATATAAAAGTATATATTCCATCAGTGTTAAAGTGCGGATGCATTTCTAATTAAAAAAAAAAATGTACAGCAAAATATAAATAAAAGTGACCGCAGATCCGCTATATACCATTTTATTATATCAAAAATTCGCTATTGTCGCAAACTATATAATTTAAAACTATAAATTCAACAGACATACAATTATGTATTATTTGCCTGGGTATATAAAATTTGAATTGAAAATAGCACGCGTCTTCAATTCATATAAATATCTTTCTTTCTTTTTTTTGTATAAAATCATTAACTTAAACCACATCAAAAATTATATATGTATGTACAATTCTTAAAAGAATTAAAGTTTTCTAAGAATTTTCTGTTATTCAGAGTTTTATATATTATGATATTTTGACTATTATGGATGAGTTCTTAAATTACTTTTTGCTAAGTAGGATTTTTAGCTTTTTCGAAGTGCTATACATTTCATTTTTGAAGGTGTTCTTCGTTCAATTGTGTTAGATTTACCAGATTTACGATATTTTATTTTTTATAGAAGTAATTTAAAGTAGCATAAAATTTAAAATGATAGATAAAATATTTGACAACTTGAAATGTTGACAAAATAAAAAATTGAAAATAAGGAATATACTTTGTAAATTATCGTCCTTTTATAGACAATTTTATATTTATTTATTCTTTGATCAAATAAAATTGAATTGTATAACTAAATTTTGAAAAAATCAATCAATGATAAATCAAAAAACATAATGATTGAGAATTTATTTTTCTATTCGTGATTGATGGTACCCAGTTTTCAAATATATAATTAATTATTATAAATAAATCAAATTGAATTGAATTTTTTTTTATCTGGTCACCCTCTTATATGTACATAGCAGAAATTTTCAATTCGGTGTCTCTTTAAAATGGCATTGGACTGGAACGCCCAAGACAACTTTAGGTGCGGTTACTGAACTTTTTTATAGACCTTTAATATTATTATGTATTAAATATATCTTTGTTATTATTATTATATAAATTACGTGAACCAAAAACTTTTGGCGATATAAATATATGTATACTGTTTCAGTTGAGTGCATTTGAACTATATGGTCCCTTGATTTAACATATTTCGCAGATATTATAAATTTTTGACAAATTATATCTATTTTTTTTTAAAGCAAATTATTCAGACAGTCGAAAAGATTTGAAAATAATTAATATATACAAAAAAAAAATCTAATAATGGCAAATGAGAAAAATAATTTAGGATATTTTAAGTCAAAATGTACAAAATAATTATTTTTTTTTATGTTTTTTTTTTTTTTTCAAATTAAAGTCTTACTAAAAAATATTGTTTATAAAAGCTTTTAATGGTGGTATCGTACAAAAGAAAGAATTATTGAACCAAAACGATATTTATGGAATTCAGAGGATTAATTTGTAGAAGTTCAAATAATAAATGCGGTAACTAAAAGTACAGCATTGAATTTAGTAGATTTTTTTTTTTTTTTTTGGAGCATTAAAGTATTTTCAGATATTAATTTTATTGCCATTAAAAATTGTTCTTTTTGGAATTCAAGTTGATCTTGTTACAAAATAAAGACAAATCTTTGGAAGAAGACGAATTTGATTTAACGACCTTCTAAGGTATTGGGGAAATTTTTGTCCAATTTGTATGCGTATTTATATTTTTAAAAATTTGAACTAATTATTGTAAATGTTTAAATTTTCCCTATTTGGTAGATATTTTATTTAACAGATTTTCATGTCCATGCGATAAAAACAAATAACGCGGAGGTTGTTCGGGACAAAATTGTCCACATAATTATATTTTATAAGTAAGTAAATCGTACGTAAATTGTAAAAACTCTTTAAAAAAAAACAATTTAACCAAAAATTCTGCAAAAAATTCTACAAAAAAGACTGCAATAATTAGTGATTATCCGATAATTCCTCAAAAATTAAACAAAATCAAACTTAGTTGTTTTATAGTTTCTATAAAATATATATTTTAAATTTTACGTCTCCCTGAATTTTGGAAAATGACTTTAGACCGCCTTCATTTTGCTCTACGCGGCCAAAAGTCACGCGGCTTAAAGTCTATGCCCTAAATTTTACTGGTAAGATATTCGAAATGAGGATCAAATTAAAAGAAAAATACAAATTAACGTTTATATACCCTAAATATGTATGGGGACATTTTTGTCCCGAACATCTTTGATGTAGCTTTAATTAAACACCGTATAGAAGCATTAAAAAAAAGAATAATCTGATTTAGAAAATGACAAAATTTCAATAGGAAAAATATCAATTTGAATTGTTAAAAGATCAAATTTGATCTAAAAATTGTATTAACTTATTTTCTTGAACATTGTGACCCAGAGGTTACTAAAAACTTTAAAACAAATATTATTTTTACAAAAAAAAAAAAAGACCACAGAAGTTTAAAAAAATATTGGAAAATATAATTTAATAAATTTAATAAAATTCTATATGAAACACATGTTCGTTTCTTTATTGTAAATATATAATTGAACTTGAAACTTTTTAAAGTTTATATACTACATAATTATAATTGTTTTAAACGTATAAAAAAAATATTTAACCAAACAATCACACTATAATAACAATTTATGCTTCAATTAAAGTAAATTTTACTAAACAAATATTAATTTAACCATTCAGTAGTATAATACTTTAATAGTTGATTATTTAAAGTCATTATTAACATAATTATAATATAATTACAAAACAAATATTATAAAAGGTTTATGTCCCAGCAAACAAAAGCGAAGTAGTTACTAAACAAATAAACATTTTGCGTGCTTGGATATAACTCTATGAGTAATACGTAAAAAAATTCATATATATATATATAGAATCCTCATAGTAAACTAGTGAATTTTTGCCCAAGTCTCTATCTTTTTTCACTGGAAGAAAAGTACTTTTCCGGCGTAGTCTTGTAGTACTTGTAGAAGTAGTTCTACGTTTGCTGGGGTTATGTTAAATTTGCAAGTGTAGGCGTTTCATATAGAAATTATGTTTACTTTCATTAATATATAAAAAACAGTAAAGCATAATTTTTGGCTGTTATATACTTTGTATTATGTATTTACTTTGTATATATTGATTAAAATTAAATTAAATTACATTTTTTATTACGAAATTTATAAAATACAAAAGTTAAATTTATTATTTTATATATGTTTACTTCCCGCCTCAATAAAATTCATTTACAAGAACTATATGAAAAAGTTTTTAAATATTATTGCCTTTCCTTTTGGTGGATAATAAAAAGAGTTTAAAGCTAGTTCGCTATATTGGATTTCATTTGATATTTCTATAAGTAAAATAAAATTAAAATCAATTTATATTGAGATGGTAGAAAGATGGTATATAAGTATAATAATCGATATAATCTTCTTATTTAGTAGGCGCCATTTCAACTTTTGTGGTTAAGAGTTTATATATGATTTTTAAGTTACCTCTTCTTTTTTGGGTAATGATCGTGTGGGTATTTTATTTTGTTTAGATTTTCTTGAAATTATTACAAAATTTTATTATATTAAAAACTAATAAGTTATTTGGCACGTGCCTAATATTAATTTTCGAAAATATTATATAGTATATAAAGGTGGGATAAGTCAATGAACAAATCTTTTGATTTTATAAAATTTTCAATAAATTGTTTCTGTTTTTTTTTTTTTTGTATAAATCTTTTCTAAGTTTTTGAAGGTGTTCGGTTCTATTAATTAATTTTATTTCAATTAAAATTTTAAGAGTTAAAGTAGCTTTGGATACATAAAAATTGTAGGTATATGTTCCATAGAATGAGAAATAATTTATATATATAATTTAATTACTAGATTTTAAATAGTTTAAAGGTGAAAATATAAATGCCAGCCAGAATGATATATGGAAATGCCATGCCGCTAGTATATCCAATGTTTGAAAGGATTTCTTGTGACAGACAGACAGACTCCATATATGTATTTTCTGATTCAAAGCATAGTATAGATACCACAAACTTTGTCAACACAATCAAAATCATGTATACTGATTAAAAAATGATTATTAATTAAAATATATATAAATGTATGTTTAATATAATCATAACAATATTAAAGACATAAAAGCTTATTAAAATATTTAGATTGTTTATTTTATATATACAAATTTAAAATTAATCTTTAGTTAATTGATATTTTCCCAATCAATACTATATATATCAAAAATTTTGTAATTATTATATAGCTAGTTAAAATATTCCATAAAAGGATTTAGAAATGAATTTTCCTTATTGAATTTTATTTTTATTTTATTTTTGATGAAATGATTTGTTTTTTTTTTAACATTTAAATAGACCACAAAACGAATATTGGTATACAAAGTAATTTTATATGACGAAATGCCAATTAAATCAGATTATATATATACATACTATATATGTTTTTATGTAATAAAAAATAACCCAATTTCTATTTACATGTGAGAAAATACTCGTATATATGCAAATAATTTGTCACGTGGCAAAATTTTTTCATTAAATCCAAAGTTTATATACAATTAAAACTAAAAAGTTAAATATTAAACAAATAAATTGTTTAATTTTTAAAATATATTTTAAATAAATTAAAATACAAATAAATATTTAAATTATATTTATTAAGAAATTTAATAAATATTAAAGTATAATAATTAATTTACAATTAATCAGTTCGAATGATTGATAAAAGATTTTTATCATGAATCCAAGAAAGAAGACGAATAATCATAAATATATCAATTAAATCTAAATACTTGAAAAGTAAAAAAAGCATAATGAATAACAGCTGAATATCTCATTATGTCCCAAAAAAAAGTTACTATCCTTGGAACACAAAAATTGTATCAATTTTGATTTCCATTTAAAAAAAAATCTTTGTATATATTGTAAGAACCATCTCCACCTGGACATAATTTATTATGAAAAAATCTTTTCCACATTGTCTTTGTGGAAGCATTTAATAACAGATGGAATTTAACTTCATATTTTTTTTTTCATTTTGGTAAATTTTTAAAGCTGGTTTTTGGTTAGGTTGCGTTAAAATTTATTAGTGTAAATTTATTTTCGCTAAAGAACAGTTGTTTGGCTCACTTTATGCGAAAAAAGGTGTTTCCTCTTTTACTTATATATAAAAAATGGTTAAATAACTTTTCATCGTGATGAAACATCATTATTTATTTTGGCTTGTTTTTTCTTTGCATAATATCCAGTGTGTCTGCGAAGACTTTTTCTATATATAAATAAGATTAGTTTGTCGCGAGCTGTTGGCGAAATTTCGTGTTTTTTTGTATAATAAGTTTAATAATTTTTGACCAAATTGATTTTTATTTATATATTTGTAGACTTTGTAATATAATATATATTAACTATAATTTGATACTTTGCATTAGGTATGAAAAGTAGCCAAAAAATCATATTTAAATGTGCTCGGTTTTCGTTATAGTGAAACTGTAAATGTTCAGTAATTTTCTTTGATTTTTGTTGAATAAATTCGTAACCAATCAAATTTATGATAAAAATTTATTATGATTACAAAATAAATTATTAAATTTTGAAAAATATTTCAATTGCGAAATTCCATTTTTTTAAATATTTTTTATAATTTGGTGTACAAGATATGCTTGCTTTATGTATATATACTTTAATTTAGTATATATCAGTTCTCGTTTTTATTTTATTATTTGTCGACAAGCAAGAATGTAGGATCTGTGAAATTCGATTGAAATAACATTAACATTAATATAAATAATTTATTTAATAGGATTTTTATGTTAACATTTCTGTAAAAAAATACTTTTTTCTAATAATTATTATGTTGCACAAATTAATACAAACATATATAATGTTGCATCGATACTTGAAACATAAGTTAAAAATGTATATAACAATATAACATAAATAGTAAATCTGTTATACAATTTTTTTCAAAACAAAATTGCATAATTTTAGGTGTAACATTTAATAATTAATAATTTCATTAGGTATATACTTTCTTGAAGATTAAAAATATAATAAAAATAAAGAATATAATTTAATATTTTAAATAATATTAACTGAAATATTATTTTATATCTCCGATATTTTGGGAAATATAATTACAAGGTTTTATAAAATGTGATAGACTTTATTAGTTTTAATCTAAGAATAATAAAAATATTCTTTTAATTTGATAAAAATTATTTCTGTTTACATAGAATTATTGAATTTGAAAGAATTCTGAACCTTAACTATTAATATTTTTTGATTTTGGAAATTGGAAATTATGGAAATTAATATTGAAATTAATATAATATTAATCCCTGGTAAATATAATTTAGCATTAAAAATTAAAGAATACTTACAATATTAAATTGTATTTATTTTTCATTCTTATGAATTCTCTTAAAATAATTGAAAATTCTCCTAAAAAAATATTTCATTATTTTAATTAAAATTTTATAAAAATAATTTTTGTTAGTTAAATTTATAATTATGATGAATTTTATCAAAACGAGATAAGAGTCCAATAATTACAATTATTTTGACAGTAATTGCTATTAAATTTATGTTATAGTATTAATTAATTGCTTTTAATTATAAAAAAAAAATTTTGAGGGCCATCAATTATTATTATTATAAAAATATTTTAGTTATTATCAAAATTATTGAACACTATAATTAAGAATTACTATTAAATTATTCTCTTATCTGAATTATTCAAATCAAATTTGACATTTATTTTAACTTAATTATTTCTAGATTTTGTCGGAAATTTAAAATTATTTAAAATAAGGTTATTAAATTAAGGTTGTTATGCCAAATTTTGGTATATGATATTAATAATTAAATAGATTTGATAAACAAAAATTTGAATTGATGTCAAAAAAGAATTTGTCCTTAATAGCTGTGTTCCTGTACGAACTCAACACGGATTTGTTTTAAAATTAGGTAGTGCATTAGTGGAAAATTGTCTCTTTCTAATTCAACAAAATCAACTTTTCACTAAAAAAATGAATTTTTTCAATGGTTTTTGCTCTAAGATATTAAAAAATTCCAGAAAAATAATAAAAGTCAAATTTATCAAATTTAATTTAACCGAAAATGATTTTATACTTAATAAATCAATCTATTTTCAATCCAGTTCTTTACTTTTCTATCACATATGTATATAAATTCTAATATAAATAATTATATAAATCCCAATAAGTTATGAAAGATAAATAATTAAGTATATTATTCGTAAAATCTATATTATTGGATTTCATAAACTTAAAGATTTAGTCAAATATATAAAAAAAATCTCTTTCATTGCTTTCATCTCTTTCACCATAAGCCAATAATCTGTTTTTTAGCACAAAATTGATTTTGAGAATTATAATTTAAATAATTTAGAGTATGAGGGGATACAGAGAAAGATCAGCTTCCTACAAGTTTTTTGGTTAAATAAATTTTAAGTTAATGAACTTAAGATATACAGAATACAGAATTTATTTTAATACCAAATTTGATAGATACCAAATTTAATAGATACCAAATTTGTCTATATTGGAGAATTTCGAATATTAAGGGGTTACCCTTTGCCATTTTTTTGGCGTAAAATATCGACATTCTCCAATATAGGTGTCTATGGACGTTGAATTTTAATTATAATAAAAATATCCAAACCAATTCCAAATAACTTTTAATTTGACCAATTTATAGCAAAAAAACTTGAAAAAAATCTGCAAATAGCGACCCACCTTCTAGATGCTCTAATGTACTTTAAATACAACAAACAAACCATACAGATTCTTTAATTTCATATATATAAATATTAGACAAAGATTTCTATATTTTAAAACCATCCTGAAAAACGAATTCTTGTGAAAATATAAACAAAATTTATTCTAGTTTTTTTTGCTAGTAGCTTAGCTACTACTACAAAGGTTTTACTTAAATTTAACTATTAAATCATAAGGAACATTGGACTTTTTTAGTAATATTATTATTATTATATTACATCGATTTTTTTGAAACTGTAAAATAATTATTTAAAGCTTTCAAATTTATTGTTATCAATCTAATAGCTATATAGTTAATTTAACAATTATAATTAATGATAACAAATAATATAAACAAGCCGAAAAAAAACCATTATGAACGATAAGAATATTTAAAAATTAGAGTGAAAACCGATTTCATTTTGCTTTGATCTTTTGATAAAATTTATTTTATTTTTTCGGTTTGGCATTTTAGCAAAATAAAATTATTATATATTATTAAAAAATATTGATAAGATATTTATTTAATTTCATATATTAATTAAATAATTATAAAAAGGATTTAAGAGAAAAATTATGATTTATATATTCAAAGTACAAAATAATAAACTTTATTGAAAGAAAATTCATTATTGCTATGTAAAAAATGTTATCCATAAAATTTGAAACAAAAATCAGTGCTGAATTGTCAATTTAATATATTTTTTGAATACAAAATTATCCTTTAAGAAATTTAAACATATTTTTGTGAATTATGTTTGTTTATATATATATACTCATTAGCTTGTTATAATTAATAGTTTATCAGCTATAGAAGTAATTATAGTTCGGAATCGATATAAAATCAGTTGGTTCAATTTGGAGTAAAATGTGTCAATGAAACGTCTAAGATTTATAGTTTTAGATGACGTCCTATGCCCACGAAAGTCCAAATGTTCATCGTAATTAATTATAAGAAGACAAATCAAAGCATTTTATGTATAAATTTAAAAAATCAAAAAAAATCATAATATTTTTCGTTCCAATAATAAAATAAAACTATTTTCAATTCAATATCTTCCATTAATATTTGCAAATATTATGTTTAAAAAAATATTTAATGAATTTTAGAATAATTTTTTAAAAAATAATTCAAAACAACTTGTATTAAATTTTAGGAAAAATAGAAATTACAATTTTTATATTCAATTTATACAGGAAATCCAACTAATAATTATACATATAAGAGTTCAATTTAAGGCCATTTCTTACTCAAATTAATTAAAAAATATTTTAAGTGAATATAATCAGAGTAAAAGTAAAAGTTTATTCCATAGTCGGCGTGTAGATTGTCAACAATTTGCTGAACACTCAATAACGTAAACTTACTTCGTTTACAAATTAGCAAAAATTGAATATGTGAAGTATTCAGAAACTACCTATAACTATTAATTCAATTTAACAACTAATTAAGAATAAATAGTTCAAAATTGATTGATCAACAATCTGTAATTTATCACTAATATTTTTAGGTTAGTACTATATCTTTGGATATACAAAGGTACTAGTTGTATGCATTCTTTTTAATACTATGAAGTAACCATAATTAAAATTTAAGAAACTAAGGAAAGAAAAAATCATATATTTTTAGTGATAGTCCAAAAATGGAATATATTTATTTTCGTATTTTATTTTTTCACAATTTCCATCCTAAATGTTTACGGAGGAATTCAATTACAGCATCGATTTTAATATTCATGCGGCGTAATTCATTTTCAACAAATTTGTATTCTGGCATTTTTGTAACTACGCCAACAATATTAACGAAATCATCAGATTTCAATAAAGTGAGTCCTAATTGACAGAATTCATCATTAGCTAATTTCTCATCCAATAAAGCTTTCAATTCTGGAACTGGAATTAATGCTAAGATTTCATCAACCATTCCACGGAGACCAACACCTCGTGGAGTTCTATTATATCTCATTGCTCGTGTTGTTGGCCAGTTCAAAATTTCAGCAAGCTTGGTCAAATAATAATCAGCGTCCAAGTAAAGAGTTTCACATGATGCTTTCAATAATCTGGGGAATTCTGGAGCACCTTGGACTGAAGTAACAATTTTAATGAAATCATCAGATTGAATATGTTCCATAATTTCTTGTACTTCTTGATCATTAGAAACATAAGTCAAATAAATGTTTAGAATTTTTTCAGTTGGAATTAAATCCAAAAATTCCCGGAGAGCAGGTGTTAAACCTTTTCCGCTGCTGTGTTTGCATTGTGGTTCATCAGCAGCTAAATAAATTAAATATAATTTTATTTAAAGTTTATAAGGATATTATAAGTATTTAAATTTACCAAATACTGCGGCAAACAATATGGCAAAAACGAATAATTTCATTATGATTTTGTTTATTGTACGCTGTGTTTAGATAGAACGAACTGAATTTCCATTCAAATTCATTTTCCTTTTATACTTTTCAAAATCGAAAGAAATCACATTGATATAAATTATAAAATAATTCACATTTGATTAGATGTTTTATTACATAATTTTTAGGTAGTCAATATCTAATCAAAAAATTTGATTAAAATTGTGTAAGATTTAGGAAATTGTATATATTTTTTGAAAGATAAAAGTTTTATTAGCATCAAGTTTTTGATATTTTTTTTTTCTATTTATAAAGATAAGAATAATTATTCTTTATCTAAAATCATCATAATTTCAATCACAATTTCCCATATGTAATCATGTTATCAATATAATTTCATTTATATATTATATATAATCTATAATCCTTTATATAATAAAATTTTAATAATATTATTAAAATTTTTGTTAGTTTCTAAGTCATACGAAAAATCCTCTTTAAGTTCTGAATTATTATTTAAAATTAAAATCAAACAATAAATAAAATGAATTATATTATTTAATTTAAGATGTTTTGAAGCCATTCTATTGATTAAAAATGATTAAGGAATGAATATTTATGCACATTTACTTTTGTAGTATACCATATATAGATTTGATGAAATTCACTTAAGTATATTTTGAGCTCAGTATATAAGTATTTTTGATATAATTTAAGGAGATAGAATTAATTATAAACTGAAAGTAAGTAGGAGATGAGTATGGCAATACTCATTACCATCTATATGTATACTATATCGTAATGTAGGTATTTTAATTACCTTTCATTCAAGACAGTATACGAGTCTATGCGACACTCGTAGTCCATACCCAGCGGCTTTTAGCCACCACATATAGTATTTTTCTATTAATGGTAAAAGTAAGTATGAGTTGAGTATATTTTTTCAGATAATAATGCAAAAATATTTTTATATAAATAGCTATTATTTAAAATTAAAATCATTCGGATTATATCGCTTCAATAGCATTTACGCATTTTCTATATTTATATAATAAAAAATTCAACAGAAAAATCCAAAATACAAAACAATGAGAAAATGAAATTCTTTTCCCTAATTTTTTAATAACTTTACCCACAACCCGGAACTCAAATAAATATGTAATAATGCAAAAATTAATATCAAGGATGTAATCCTACTTGAACATGTAGCGCCAGAAAAAAGAGCCTATTTAAAAACTAAATCCCTATTTTCAGATATTCACTTTCGTGTCACTACTATAGGGAATATAAATACAATGTTTAAACTTAGAAATAGGATAATTTAAGAGGAAAAAACAACAAATTTGTTTGAAAAAGAAATATTTTATATACGAAGAAAACTAAAATCGCCAAACTATCCTTTCTTTTAATATAAATTTTCTCTATGTAGTATAACTTCAGGCGCATGAAAAATATTAATTTTATTAAATTCTAATAATTCTATATTATTAGAGTTCAATTTAGGCAAAAAATGAATAATCCAGTGATAAGGGCAAGATATAGTAAATACATAAAAGGGTAAATTGTAAATGGATATGTACTAGAATAATTTGCATTTTTGATATCATCTTTCCTTGCAAGCATTCAAAAATATTAAACGTACTAAATACCTTGCAATAATATAGTAATGCGATAAGGAAGATATATATATCATTATAGTAATGTTATATGTCGCACCTGAAATCTATAAAAATTAATCTATAATTTACTTCATTTCTTGTTGTCAGATTTGAATAAGAAATAAAATAAATTTCTGTTGGTCAGAATCCTTCTTATTCCTTCCAAATGTAACTGGAATTTTTGTAACTCTTTATTCTATTAAAATATTATTCACATTAAAATTTAAATTTTAACGAATGATAGATTTAACAAAAAAAAAATTATCGGAAGTGGAGATCTTATTTCCTATATGTATTTCTAATTTAATTGAAATATTATTCTAGAAAGCTCAACCAAACTTTTCAATTGCTGAAGTAACGATAATTAAAATTTCAGAAAATAAGCAAAGAAAAAGTCGTATTTTTTTAGTGTTACTCCAAAAATGGAATATATTTATTTTCGTATTTTATTTGTCGAAAAGTAAAATTTATTTCCATCCTAAATTTTTGTGGAGGAATTCAATTACAGCATCAATTTTAATATTCATGCGACGTAATTCATTTTCAACAAATTTATATTCTGGCATTTTTGTAACTACACCAACGATATTAACGAAATCATCAGATTTCAATAAGCTGAGTCCTAATTGACAGAATTCATCATTAGCTAATTTCTCATCCAATAAAGCTTTCAATTCTGGAACTGGAATTAATGCTAAGATTTCATCAACCATTCCACGGAGACCAACACCTCGTGGAGTTCTATTATATCTCATTGCTCGTGTTGTTGGCCAGTTCAAAATTTCAGCAAGCTTGGTCAAATAATAATCAGCGTCCAAGTAAAGAGTTTCACATGATGCTTTCAATAATCTGGGGAATTCTGGAGCACCTTGGACTGAAGTAACAATTTTAATGAAATCATCAGATTGAATATGTTCCATAATTTCTTGTACTTCTTGATCATTAGAAACATAAGTCAAATAAATGTTTAGAATTTTTTCAGTTGGAATTAAATCCAAAAATTCCCGGAGAGCAGGTGTTAAACCTTTTCCGCTGCTATGTTTGCATTGTGGTTCATCAGCAGCTAAATAAATTAAATATAATTTTATTTAAAGTTTATAAGGATATTATAAGTATTTAAATTTACCAAATACTGCGGCAAACAATATGGCAAAAACGAATAATTTCATTATGATTTTGTTTATTGTACACTGTGCTGTGTTTAAATAGAACGAAGTGAATTTCCATTCAACTTCACTTTCATTTTATACTTTTCAAAATTGAAAGAAATTAAATTGATATCACATTTGATTAGATTATATTGCATATCAAAAAATTTTTGGTAAATATATAATCATAAATTTTGATTAAAATTATTAAAGATTTAGAAACTTACAGAAAAGCAATAAAATATGTAGCTCAAATCAGAATTTATGAAAAAAATTATTATGACCTCAAAATTTTTGGTAATTTAAACTAATTGCAATATCATTCATATTGCATTTGGCAACCTACATTTCTTTACTATAGTTATTCAAACTATTATTTATGAAATGTTAGTTAGTAAATGATTATACTTAAATAAATAATTAAAGGAAAGGATAATAAAAATATAGGAGCCCAAAATATTATGTAAAATTCTACTTTGGAAATGAAATTTTTTTGTTTTTAGTTAAAAAAAAATTTTAATTGATTAATTTTTGGTACATCTTGCAAAAAAATCAATTTAGCGATAAATCCTTAATTAAATAAAAATGATAAAGATCACAAGTTGCATGACTTGCTAATTTTTTTAAATATTAAATTATTATATGTAGATCATATTCTCATATAATTTTATAAACTTAAAAGGATTTTTGATTTTTGCATTATAAATTTTCTATATAAATTTCAAATCTAATCTGCAATTAAAATTTTATTATATTTTAATGCAACACAGTTAGCTTAATAAAGATTATTAATAATTTATGACTACCACAATCTTTTAAGCATTAAAATATAGAAATATAAAATCATATAACATATATGTATAGTGTGATTTTTAATATTCTGTTAAAATTGACTTGGTAACGACTTAAAATGGAAAATGAAAAATTAATTATTTTTGTGGTCTCTTATTGTGAACTTTCAGATTTGCGTAAAGAAATATTTACGCAAATTATAATGTTTTAAAAATAATTGAAATTGATGACAACTACAATGCCAAACACAAACACCCACCAGTGTTGGTTTTAATTCTAAATCTAAACTGTTTCATTAATATTTTTTGATATCCTTGAGATTTATTTCAATCAACTGTTATGATATTTTTAGTACTGCTTTTAGAAAGTCCTTAAAATATTATTAAATATATAAAAAATGCTTGTAAGAAATATTTGATATTGTGCATTATTTGAATATTTATAATGAAATTTAACGACTTTTAATAATTTCAACTCAATATAATTAAAATTCACAGATATTACTGTATGAAATAATTGAAAGTGTCACAGATTTGATAATTGACAGAGTCACAGAAATGTAAGTAAAGAATTGAAGGGGTCAATGGAATTGTCGAAATTTCTAATTCAATTTAGAATTTACTTATTTAATTGTCATAACATTAATCTTTCTAAAATTAACATTTTTAATATATGGAATCTAAATATATAGACTAAAAATATTCATTTTCTAAGTACATAATATAAAATTCTGATCAACAGAAATTTTCTTTGCATACTTTTAGGTGTTTATAATTAATTGATTATTTGTGGATGGTGATTATTGAATTTACTGTACTCTACAATCTACAATATGTCAATATATAATGTACAATTTTGAATGATAAATTTATGGTATTTGCGGAAAGTTTCCATATATGTACATAGTTTCAAAATTAGTTTCCTTAATGGCAATTGCCCTAATAAAAGTTTCCTTAAAATCAATCTTGCTAACAACGTTTGCAGTATAGTTGTGGATAACTGCAATTAGGGAAACTATTTTAGGGATATTGATGTTAGGGAAATTGTTGTACGGAAATGTTTCGCTTCCCAATTTAGGTAGCAAAAACTATTGATTAATTAGAAACTAACCAGACAATTAGGCTACAATTCGCAGTTTCTTAGCTATGAAGAAATTTGTTATCAGAAAATGTCTTAACTTAAAAAAAGTTTTATGGAAGAAGATTTAATTATATATAAAATCCACGCAGACCTAAAGGAGACATTCATTAATCTCAGAATAAGTATAAGAAATTTTTAAGTTTTTCAAGTATGTATATTAACGATAAGCGAAATCGAAAAAATTTGACACGTGTTAAAATAATGTAAATAAAACATATTCAAAAATTAATTTTAGTTTTATATTTTTGTAATTAATTTTAATTATTCATAATGAAAATTTATTGTGATGGTGATGGTTTATGTGGTCTCCAACCCATAAAATCCATTATAACTTTTAAAATACGATCAGCATCAACTCCAATATCACGTAATTTTTGTAACATTATATTATATTCTGGTAAATCTTCAATAGCATCACCAATTAAACGAAATTCTTCTGATTGTAATTTATCCATAGCTAAACGTAAAAATTCATCTTCTTCATAACGTTTTGTATATGTTTCTCTAATTTCTTTATGTGGTAATGCTGCATATAAATCTTTTAACATACCCTCAAAACCACCAGTTTTTTGTCCATTAAATGTTGATATTGTTGGTGGACGTGTTACTTCTGGTAAACCTAATACCCAACTAAGTGAATTTAAATAAAAATATACATCAAAATGTAATGTTTCACAAAAATATTCCATAATATCAATAAATTCTTTTTTAGTTTGCATAACTGTAACAATTTTAACAAAATCACTTGAACTAATATATTCCATTACACGGATTACTTCATCATCATTACTAACAGCTGTCATATAAATTTCTAATAAATCAGCTGCTGGGAATAAATCAACTAATTCACGTATTGCTGGTCCTAAACCTTTACCATTTGGTGATACACATTGATTACCAGGTGGTGGTGGAACTGGAAATAATATTAAAAGAATAACAAAAAAAAAATTAATTTAAAAATTTATAAATATAATTTGTGTTAATAAAAATCTTACTTATTCCCGATAGAACCGATCCAGCTAAGAAAAATATTCCAAAAATTCCAGTTAATTTCATTTTTAGAATTTTTGGTAGAAAAATAATTTTCATAAATTTTTCGTTTGCTTGAAATATTCGACCCAATAATGATGGATTCGAAATTTGAAGTGATAAGTTTTTTAATAGACAGAGCTTATTTTATATAATAAATAATTTTTTGGAATGGGATTAATATTTTTTGGTAATAATAGAGACACATTTAAATGACATATATATACTTAAGATATAAAATAAAATATTAAGATTATTGCATGTATAGATAATAAATAATTCAATACTTAATATAGAAAATTTTATTAATTTAATTTCATTATCAGTTGCTCAATTTTTTTTCAAAAAACGTTTTACTCTTATCAAAATTTTATTTAAAATTATTATTAATTTTTTTTTAATTAGACTTTCTATAATTTAATTCAAGGTTGCACAACCAATTAATATGTATACTTAAATCTTATCTTTGGTGGAAAGCTGACTAAATTTTATAAATAGGTTTTGTTTTTTTTTCCCAAGATAAATATTTATTTTGACATAGTTCAGAGTACGAACTAATATTTTAGTTGAAATAAAACTAAACTGGGATTTTCATATAGTCACCTAAAGAAAGTAAACCTTTGTAAGATAATGATGTTAAATTATATTTTCAATGATAACTGATAAACTATTTGACAAATTTTGTATATTGTTTATATGCAAAATGATTCTTAGTTTTAAATGCTGTCCCCTTAGAATTTTCTCTATAAATTATATAAAAATAAACAGTGTACAATTAAAAAAATCAATTTAAAACTTCATTAAAACAATTTACATAAAAACTATAACATATAAATATAAAAAAAAATTAATATAGTAAATAATTATTTATCAGTTTTCACTATGATAATATTTATATATGGGTATGTATATGCATATCTTTCCAAATAAAATATTACAGGACAATCAACTGGGTATATATTTAAAATATTTAATATATACCAAAAAAAACAAAAATATGAAATTAAATTTGTTGATTTCAATAATTAAATGACATTTATATTGTATATATTATATAAATAAAATTCAATTTTCTGCCAAAAATTATGAATAATTGCATTTCAATTATATATTTAAAAGAAACACTATATGATATTTGTTTCAATTACTGGATTCATTAATTTGTATATTTATTGGTAAATTTATGAATATAAATTAATAATTTAATTTCAAAAAATGAATGATATTTATTGGTTTATCCTGCAATTATGTTGTATAAAATATTAAATTTGAAAGTTAAATATCATTTTAATAATGTTTTGAATTGAAAATACAAATTTGTTTTGGAACAAATCAGTGTGTGGTTAAAGTTTTCATGAATTTGTTGTCACAAAATTAATTATTAGTTATTTTAAATTTAAAAATTATAATTTTTATTACCAAAATCAATTAAAATTATTTTGAGGATAAAATTATTATCAGAAATAATATATCGTCGTGTGAGAAGCGAATTGTCGTAAGCGTTAGATACGTAAATTTGAGAGTATTGATACAGGAAGATAGAAAATTTAAGTATCTATCGCCCTGTGTTCAGACGGATTCGATCCGAGAATATCCTGGCTACTATTTAATTGAAATTCTAAATTGTTGTAAGTTGTATTTACCGAAATTAATTATTTGCGAAATGTTGTATACATTTTATACAGTATTTTGGTCGTGTAGCGTAGTTCATCATATAAATTGCAAAATGTTGTATATATACTTTAAGAACAAATTTTTACTATAAAATTCCAATTATGTTATATTCAAATTGTTGTATCTTTGTCATACGACAATAATATAAAAATAAATTACAATACAAATAAGTTGTTCTAATTATTGTATGTTAACTATACTACATTTTGTGGTTTATAATTCTGAAACAAATAGTGATAATTCATATGATTTAAATTGTGGTAAGTTGTATTTACAACATTCTGAGATTTTTCATAGATCTAAATAAAAAATTAAATTATCGTAAAGTTTGTGGTGCATCACTAAATTAAACTATAACAATCCTCTAATTCTATTTGAGACCAAAATAATTACTGTTTTACATAGCTAAAGAACCCATCTTTGTAATAGAGTGTTAATTTATTGGAGTCATAATATTATTTATTGAGATAAATGCATTTAAAGGCCTCAGAAAAAAATTCAAAAACTTAATATTCATTTATCTCGGAACTTCATTTTTGCAGTTACGACAATTCGCTTCTCACACGACGATATATTAGTTTTATTAGTTTTTCCATAATTATATTAAAATATTTTAATAGTTTGTTTTGCGTATAAATAAAATTAAAATTTTACATTTAATATTGAATTTTATAAGTATAGAACAGAATACATATTTATAATCCTCTTAGAGGTCAACATAGGCCTACATCGGGTTGTTGAGCCAAAGAATAAGATTTATTAGATTAGTAGATAGATAAATAGACATTAATATTTCCTATAATAACTTAATTACATATTATCCTTAAAAAAATCGATATATTAACCATAGTACCTAAATATTCTTAATATTTATCCTTATTTTTACTGGTAACAAACAATTTTATACGACAAATCATTAATTTTATTCTAACACACGCTTAAAATCAATTATAATTTTGATTTTTGACAGAAAGTTAAACAAACATATATCCTTTATGTATTTTCATCATAAATATTTCCATTTTATAGTAACATATATGTCTAAGATACTTTTCAAATGATCCTAAACTTTATTTATCGTTATTATATATTTTAATTAAACAAAAAAATAAAATTTCATAACCATACAAACCTTTTATAACATAATTATCCTTAAAGATTTTGATTTAATTCCCTTGGCAATAATTTAGTAAATGAAAGTAAAAGTTTATTTTGCAAAACTTTATATATAATAAAAATTTTCTATTTAAAATTTACTCAAGAAAAATTATCATAATAAATGTATTGAATTTTTATACATATTTATAATATTTTAACAAATTAAGATATGAAAAAGTTTTATTATTGAAAATTGATTTTTAAAATTTTTAATATATTTTCCATAAATAAAAAATCGTCTATACTTTTCTATTAAAATTCTTTGTATTTCTTTAACTTTTTATCGCATAATTTTACATATTAATTTCCCAAGAGTACAATATTTCATTTACCCGAGCATGTCAAAAAATAATCATTAACAAAAAAAAAATATATTTTTATTTTGGTATAGGAAAGAAGTTTTCCTTCAATAACAGAAAACCAAAATTATTGACAGATTTTTATAATACTATATATAAAAATATATTTATGTGAAATCCCAATTTCGTTCAATCATTTAAATTTTAAAATATTCATTTAACTTGTTTTTTTTTTAATTTTACTTACGGTTACAAAAATTAGAAATGTCTGGTAAAGTTACTAGAAAGTTAATATAGTAAAAGTTTAAAATATTACTTATATAATTTTACCTTCGTAGGATGGGTGTAATTTTGTATCCTTCCTAGATTGTAAGTTTGAATTATAATTATTGATTTAAGTATATATTTTTTATTATTTACTATTTAGAAATTGGTTATAGTTTTTCATTTATCTGACATTTATAATTTTTGAATTACATATGAGCCGCTCAGAAGCCAATGTGATTAAGTCCATAAAACATAAATCGCAGAAAATCAATTCTTTTAAAATATTAATTTTAAGAATTTCTTTGGATGAATTATTTGATCAAAAAGGATGTAAAGTATTTTTGAAGGTGTAGGTTATACAACTGAACAAGCTTCAAAATGATATACACTATATATTTTTTTTATATAAAAAACCGAAATTACAAAAATGGACTTAATCACATTGGCTTCTGAGCGGCTCATATATCAAAATGATAAAATACAAAAATGTGGTTAATTGTTGTACTGCAAATCAAACTATTTTTTTTTTTTTTGGTAGAAAAAAAACAAATAGTTGATTTGTGGTATAGAAATAAAATGCATTATTTGTTAATCATACAGAATTTGTGGGTACAATATAAATGTCATTTTCATTCTGTGTCTAATATTATAATTAAGTTTAACAAAACATTATTTAACCAATAATAAATAAATGTTTCTAAATAATTTCATTATTCATGTTATTATGTTTTAAGGTCGATAATATGAAAAGCATGTAAGTCCGTGGTGGTATATTATTCTGTAATTTTTTCGAAATAATTACTAATTAATTTTGAATAATTCATTTCTGCATTACTCCAAAAATATGTTTATTGATTAAAAACTGATATTATTAAATGATTTTCGAAAAGTTCCGAAAATAAAGAAAGGATAAACATTTTAAATAATATATTTTTATTCTATCATATCGTCGGGTGATAATTTTGGAATTGGAAATATGGAATCGAAATATATATATCGTCGGGTCGCATGCCAAAACCGCGAATGTGCGTTTTTTATGAAATTGAGTTTTTAATGCCAGAAATTGTAAAATTTCAAAATCTACAATATGCAAAAACCACAAATGTGCAATTCGTCGTAGTTTTTTTAATATTAAAAAATTTCTATTATGTTAAAATTTATATATCGCTTATATAAGAATTTCACAAATCGGCAAAAATTAAAACGCAATTTTCTCGCAACTGTAATATTGCACATTCGCGGTTTTGGCATGGGACCGACGATATATAAATTTCGATTCAATATTTCCAATTAAATTATTTCTCAATAATAATAAAAATAATATATAAAAATAAAAACTTTAAACCATTTTTTAAATAACAAAAATAAAATTGACATTGAAACTGGTTTTTGAAAGCATAATATTGTTATTGTTATGAAATCAAGAATTATTTACCAAAGTTTCTTCTTCATTTCTATTTTATTCATTTATGATTTTAAATATTATGTATACACAAAAGTTTTTAATATAAACACAAAAATCATCCAATTGACATTGTAAAAACTTTTCAATTGTCTATGGTATTTTAACTTATGTACAATATAAAATCTCAAAGATAGTTAAGAAACTTATATTATACATTTAACATTGAATATTATAATATTTTCAACAACTATTTACATTTAAATACAAGAACGACTTATAAATGCATAAAAAAAATCCTTATTGAATTGGTCATTGAAATTTAAAATTATTGCATTTGAAAAACAAGGAAAAAAAAAACAATATTTACAAAAGTAGATAATTTTTTTATTTGAAGAAAAAAAAATAATGAAAATTTATAAAAAAAAAGTTTATTTTTTAAAACTTCAAATGTTTTGACGTCAATAAAATTTTATTAAATGTGGAAAATATGATTTTTTTTTTCAAGTTTTGAGTTAAGTTTTTTTCTTAAACTTAATTTTAAATTTTAGATTGTAAAAGGATATAAGAAATATAACCTGAAAATTAATATTGAAAAAGGTAAATTATTGCTTGCAAGAAAGGAAAACTATGTATTTATTTTATTTTTTTAGAAAAACTCAGGAAATTTCATAAAATTTACTTACTATTATATTGCATACAAAAACAAAAATTAACTTTAAAAGTTTTTTTTTCAAATTTTTCAAAAACTTTTTCAAAGTTAAACTTTTAGCACTTTACATGGACTTACGTGTGACCAATTTCTATAATATGTAATACACAGTGAAAGAAATTTCTAATGAAAAATTATCAACCAAACTCAAGGAAAACTGATAGTAATAGCAGCAAAGACTACGATGTAATACTTATGTATATGATATTTGGTAAGAGTAAGTAGATGCTTTTAGTGTAAGGAGAAAACTTGAACAAAAATTCAATTAAATAGGAAAATATTATATTGTATAAATTATAAGAATTTGTAATATGTACAATATTTTTCTTAACAAACAATTTAATACCAAAAATGTGTATTATGGATAAATTGAAAATTATGTGTTTCAATTAAATGTATATACCAATTAGTTTACTATATTAGCAATTTATTTTCAATTTACTATATGGAAAAATATTTTATGAAAAAAATACAAATTGAAATTAACAGCTGGAATATTATGTATAAAATTTAAGGACCATTATTCGAAAATATACCAACACCATTCAAGTCCTTGTTTTACAAGGATGCATAATTTTTATTTTCGTTATAATTAAATTTTTACTTGTATATAGAGAAAATTCTGGAAGAGGATTTTACTATAAGATTAGGTGACAGAATAATGAATAATAGAAAAAAAACCAATTATAATTTTCATAATGTCTTTGTTGTGTATGCTGAAATAATGTTTTCTTCGTATATCCTTTTTCTTACATTACAAAATCTAATTTATAATTATAACCTCTTACCTAGAAAGTTTACAAAATAAAATGTATAAATACAGGAAATTCTTTAGTTAGTACATATATCATTTTATCTTAACTTTTTTCACTTCTTCTAAATTTTAGAAATTTTTCTTTAAAACAAAAAGAAAAGAAATTAATTTAAAAACAATTTTTTTAGGAAAATTCTTATAATTTACTATTTTTATAGGAAACTTATTTAATCTTAAAATTATAAGTAATTGTATTTCAGAATTTAAGTTGTTAATTTCAAAAAATTAAAGTTGATTTGAAATTCAATTATAGATTTTAAGGATAAATTTAAGTGGAAATAAAGTTTAAAATTTAATTATATTTTCTATTTAAACGTTTGAAAGCAGATAATTTGCAATTAATCTAAAATTGATTTCTGAAGGGGGTATAGAATTTTCGTTTTTGCACAATTTTTTTTTTGTTGCTTAATGACTATTTAAAGAAGTATTTAAATACAATTATCAATTTTTTTAAATCCAATTTTTATTATGTTTAAAATAAATATTGTTGAAATGTGATTATATAGAGTTATAAGTTTCAGTAATTATTTGGTAGTCTGTTGTTATACTATTGTTGTGACAGCCAATATACGAAGAATAAACTGAAATATAGCTAACAAAATTGTGAAATATAGCTAACATACCAACTTTCAAACAATTTTAACTAAGTATAGTAACATTTCCTGGCCAAATGTAAATATATATTTTAAAATTACATTTTTTACTACATTTAATAATCACTAATTCTAAAAAATATATTTTTACTTTTGTAAAATAATCCAAGGAAAATTCCAATTAATAAAAATTGATGAATTATTTTTAAATTATGCATGGAAAATTTGTCCAAATAAGATTCAAAAATAATCTACAATTAAGTCGATATTTAATCCACAATCTTTCCATTTTAAGGATATTTTATTAATAAACTTTATCAAATTCCCCAGATAATTAAAAAAAAAAACACAATATTAAACTTATTATACATAGATTTTATTTATTTAATATATTTATTTATTTTATTTATAATTCAACAATAAAATATGAAAATATTTGTATATTTATTTTTAATTTTGTTGAAAAATCATTTTACAATCAAAAAATTTCTTTTTTTATATGTATGTATAATAATTATTTTTATTTATAATTTTTTTATATATAAAAAAAAAAAAAGGAAATACAAATTTTCTCAAAAACAAAAAATTTATTCTAAAATATTTTATATCGAAAAAATTACAAAAATAATTATGAAAAAGGACGAAAAATATATAAAAAAAAATAATATTTATATTAATACATTTAAATATATATATAATAAATTTTATCACTTTTAACTAAATTCCTTCGGTATTACAAATTTCTTCTGTATGTTGATCCTTTGTAACAGATTCTTGACGTTGAAATTTTTTGTGCGATTTTTGATGAAATGTTTCTAATGGTACGTCTACATTCTGAAAAACAATAGAAGCAACCTTCATAAATTGTTGTTGTTGTTGTTGTTGTGATTTTGTATTTGATATTTCAGGATTATATTAAATAATTTTCATTCCCCCAGGATATTCATAATATTATGTTTGTTGATATGATTGAGTTTCATATATAGTAGAGTTGATTTTTATTATAATAGTTAATAAAGTTGATTTGCCCAGAGTTGTGTTTTGTAGTTATAGATTAGATTTAAGTTCCAAATAATTCCAGAAGCAATATAAAAGATGAAATTATTACAAGAAGAAGAACAGTTATATAACAACATCACAGTTGATTGCCTACATGAGTTGAATCGGTCGGTAAAGAATGATTCTATATTGAGATAATGAAATTGATTTTTTTGTTATGATTTTGAAAAAAAATTTTTTTCTCTTTGGGGATTGGAGGATATTTTACTTTTACTTTTTTTTTTAAATTTTTATTAAACAAAATACTAATAAAAAATTTTATTTAACGAAAAAAACTGAAATAATAAATTTAAATGAATATTTAACTTTTGCAATTATGAAAAGGAATGGAAGAAAATATTTAGGTAAAAAATTATAATTAGATATAGGAGTTTATTGCCAATTTTTTTGATTCGTGTATTATATATATATGATGTGTGTATAAATATTATTTAAAAAGTTGATGAAATGAATTGAAACGAAAACATCTAACAGTGCAATCTTTGCGGATCATAATAATAAATAATAAATATATAGAGTCAAATCTTTATTATCCTTCCATCATTTTATTTAATATTATTTTAGTGAATTAAATTTTAATTGAAATTACCAATTGTCGAAATATAAAATATTCAGATTAAAATTGATATTTTTCCAATTTATTTAATTAGTTTTCACAAATTATTAAATATATCAATGTTTTTTATAAACATTAGAAACATTTTACGAATTTTTTCCATATAATTTTGACAAATAATAATTTCACACTATTCTTAAATGAAATATACAACAATTTTGTTAGAAAAAAAATATGCTATTATACTAATATACTAACTAATACTGGATACTAAAAATACTAATTTTAAACAAAATTGTATCTAAATTTCTACTCTAAAATATTTTATAATATTTTAATTATTAATTTGAAAAAAAATTTTTCCTACAATTTTAAAATTTAAATATAGAATTTTACTTTAAAATTGATAAAACTTTTCTGAACTTTACGAAATTTTGCACAAAAAAAAAAATTCCTTAAACACAAAATATTAGAAAGAAATTTTTAAAGAAAATTCAATTTCTAACAATCAATTTTGATTGCATTTGAATAAATTTTTCTTATTCTAATAGATGTCGTATAGAAAAACAATTTTAACAATAATATTTTTCAGAAAACTTTTATGTATAAAATTGATTTCTATAAATTTTATCCTCTCTACAGTCAATATACTAAATGAAAATAATGAAAAACTAAAATAAATTTTAAATGATAAATAATGTTATTATTGTGTGCTCTTGATGAAATACATTATTTCTAATGAAATTGATTATAATAATACGAGTATATACTTAAAAGAAAAACATATGAAATTCAGGAAAAATATAACATTGAAAAATGATTCACAGTAAAATCATGATGAAAAACTTTTAACCATATTTTTAATATATATAAATTTTATTTCAAAAAGTACAATATATGGTTTTTGAAATATTCTACTTTTTTTATGGGTTAAATTTTATATAATGATATAAATTTTCAAGAGTGAAAACCAAAACCAAAAAAAAAAAAAAAACAACCAAAAAAAAAAAAAAAACAAGAACAAAAAATAATAATATAAATCTTACCTGTAATGGTACACGTTGATGTACAGATGAATTTTTATTTTTACTTTTATTAAATGAACATAAAATTAATTCTCTCATTCCTTTTCGGAAATTTCTACTTAAAAATGCATATAATAATGGATTTACACCGGAATTAAAATATGTTGAAAGAAATGTTAATGGTGTAAATAATGCATTAAAATTTGAATATCCTTTATAAGTGTCAGACCTATAAAAAAAAATAAAATAAAATAAAATAGTAAAATTGAAAATAATGAGAAATGGAAAAAAAAAGAAATGTAATTATAATAATAAATTTTATGGTTTTTCTTAAAATGAATTTATATTTCAAAAAAATTTTGATTTATATAAAATTATTATAGATATTATGAAGTGCACGAATAATTGGAATAATTGTATAAATTATATTTCATTTTTTGGAAGACATGAGAAACTAGTTTTTCGTGGGCTATAAATCAAACAAATGCATAGTAGATTGGGTCACGTTCAATGGTATGTATACAACGATGATTTCTGCATAGACTGTGTTTTTGATTCAGAAGGAGGATAGATCACAGTTTACGATGGAAAAATGTGTACTAAAAATATTACTGGAATTTGGAGACAAGCATTGCACAATAGACAGACGGCTTTGGAAAGTAAATCTTTGTGTAGACTAACAAAAAATTTGGACTTACTGCTCAATGTAGATTATGTGAAGTATAAGGAAGCACATTTAAAATTATTTCTATAATATTTATGTATACTATGTATAATATTTATGTACAGATTCTTATGCATCAAGAAATTTTAAAGATTTAAACTGAATTGCTTATACCCAAAGACCAGAATAAATTATACAATCTTAATGCTTATACTGTTGTAGACATTTTTTATATCATCAATTTAAAATATATACAAAACAATTTTTTAAATAAATTTTTTTTATACAATACACAAATCGAATTTCATTATTTATACAAAATTCCAATGAGGAAATTTTTTGTTGCCTTGTCATCAAATAAACATATGCAATTTATTTATTGGACATTTGATTTCCTAGAACCTAAAGAAAATATTTTACATAATATTAAAAGAAAAATTTATATATACTATTTCTTCTTCACACAATAGAAAAAATCTACATATTTTATTTCAAAATATAAATTATATAAAAGTTTTTGAAATTAAATCGAATTTTATATAAAAAAAGAATAGAATTCTTAATTCCACAAGAATAAAATCTATAAAAAAGGACGAATAAAATGAAAATTATGGTAAATTACCATTAAAATTTCTATGTTTATAAATATTATGTAATATAATATAAAATAAAAAACGTTGTAGTAGTGTTTCATAAGAATCTTCTGTAATCTTTTGATAATATTTCAATCTTGGAAAATTTTCAATAATTTCTTATAAATTTTTGATATATTTTTTTTTTTGTAATAAAAGTAATACTCATAAGATTTAGCAAATAAACATAAATTATGGTATACATACTCGTATATGAAATCTACTAAAAATAATACATCAAATTTTTTTCATAATAATATTTTTTTCATACCATTTTTATTTTCCACAAATTTATATGATAGATTTTTTTTCTTTATAACATTTTCTAATATTAAATTTCTATTAAATAAAATAGTTTTTTTTAAAGGTTTCTCTTATATACTTAAAAATCATTTTGTGTTAAAAGTTTTTTAATATAATTAATATTAGAATTTTTAATTGCATATGGAAAAGGAAAATTTTCTCAAGAGACAACAAAAGAGAATGAAATTTTCTAAAAAAAAAAAAAAAAGTTGGAATAAAAATGTTAATAGTTTATTGGTAAATAATGTTTAAAACTTTAATTATTAAATAAGTTGGAATTGAAATTATAGACTGACAATATTCTATCAATCCTAACCATTGCCATTGACTATAATATAGTATAGTCAATAAGTCAATTTAATATAATAATAATATTATGTACCTATATGTATAAGAATATACATATATTATAGTCAATATCAATGGTCACGATTGTACAATATAGTCAAAGTGTGCTATTCAATTTCTCATATATAATTTATATATTGAAACTATACTGAAAAATCTTCTTTGCAGCAAATAAATTCTTAATGAAAATTGGCACAAGGACCTCATGTAACACAAATATACATAAATCAATGTCCTAATAGTTTATGTAAACCGAAAAAAATAAATAATCACCCTCCCAATTTGTCCTATTTTCTTTAACAAGAAAAACTAATTTCACTTTTACAATTTTTACCAATATTTTCTGCGGAAATATTATACAATTTTCCACACTTAAATTTTGTCTAATAACCCAAATTTAACTAAATTTTAAACTGGTATAGCATGTAATTTCTACAAAATAGAAAAAATTGTATAGTTTTTTGTAAGGGTAAATTGAGTATAAATAATTATTCGTGCGGGTAATAAAATTTATTTTTATCTAACAAATAAAATCAATTTTTTTTTTGTTCAATTTAATGTTAATACATAAACATAAAAATGCATGTTTAAGGAATATTTTCGTAAATTACACAACACAACAAATTTTGCAATTTTAACCATTTTTAAAAAAATTTATAAAACCAAATTTGAAATTAAAAATAATTTATATATATTTACCAATACATCCACATTTTACGTGCGTGATATGGTAAATTACATAGGGCAAATGTTAATACAACTATAATTAACATACGTATAACACCACGTCTAGCTCGTAATACGTTATTTGTTGAATTTGACATTTGTGCAACTTGTGTACCATGACGTTGATGGAAACTTTGAGTTTTTTTCCATGTTGTTACCACAACTTTGTCGGCATCCATTGTTACCTAATAATAATACAAAATAAAAGTATGTACGTATATTTATTGATGTTCAAAATTCAAAAACGAATTCAAAAAATTGGTTTTTATTTAATATTTATCTATAGGCAGAGAAATTTCATATTATATTTCAACCACATAAAATTAGTTTTTGTTAAATTTTTGGTTAAAATTTCTTGTCATTAATTTTGTTATGTGGCCTGTAAAAAGTGGTTATTATATAGAGAAATTTATAATATTAGTGAAATTTAACTATTTTCTAATTACTTTGCTTATTTCATATACATACATATATATATATATATAGGAAAATGAAAATTTATATTTGTGGATTCGATTTTAATATATATTTGTATATCTAATTAGAATTAGAATTCTGAAATTTTAATATAAATTTAATTATATTCTATATTTATAATAGTTATACATATATATTATTTATTATATCCTTATTTAAGGATAATTTAATTTCTAATTTATATTTTGAATATATAATATTTCTCATTATATCCACAATTTTTTTTATATGACACAAAGTTGCAATCAAAATTAATAATTATTATGTTGATCTTGGTAAATTATATAAATATTTGGTATAATAGAAATTTTATAATTCAATGAACTAAAAAACTATAATTTAGAATTTAGTAAATTTAATTTATCAATTTTAATGAAATTTATTTAAATTCAATAATATTTTAAAATGAATTTAAATTTTAATTTTTTTGAATTTGTAATTTTGTGCATCTAATAAAAGGATAAAAGAAGATTAACTTTTCTCCTAAATATGATAATTATAATGTTGCTCCTTTAGAAAGACTTATATTACGTCTAATCCATAATAATTAAATATTCATATAGTTTTTGGTTTCAAAATTAATTATGTATTTATTAAACTTGATTGAGAATTTATGTATAAATTATGCAGTTAAATATCATTTCAGTTAATTGAATACAAAGTTCTTTAATAAAAAATGATTATAAAACCTTCTTAATCCTTTTCTAATTACAAAATAATTCAATTTTTATCATTTAACTATTAAAGCAATTAAAGAGAATAACTAATTCAATAAGACTGTATACGAATTTAGCAATTTAAAAGTACTTATGAATATTTAATTCTTCTAATTTTCCTAAATACATTTTAGGACATTGGAAAATTGTGACCCAAATTATTAAATTTTACAACAATTTAATAAAAAACTAGATAATTTTGTATAGAATGAAGTTCTGTTAAAAAAAGTAATGTCACCAAAAATATGCGAAACTCTAGAATTGTAAATTGAAAAATCGTCCTTTTTATATTTAACTCACTAAACTCACTTTATTTCACTAAAAGAAAATGTAAAAAAAAAATTTTCTAAAAATTCTACATAGTGAAAATCCTTGAATTGTATATTTAATACTCTAATTATATAAATTTAATTTGTACATCCTTAAACAATTATTTATACAATGCATACAATTAAATGACATTTTGAAAACTCAAGTAAATTAAGAAATTTTTGAATAACTTTTTCCTATATGCATATACATTTTTTACAAAAGGATCTTAACTACTTTAAGGACTACTCTTATTTTATAGAAGAAATAGAAATTTTAGTTTTCTTTGTTGTACAAAGCAACAATTAAATTAACTAAAAAATATATTTTATATTTTCATTTCTTTCTTATTTATTTATTTTTTTGAGATTTTCCTTAAGTTACCTTTTCCAATTATAATTATTCTCTTTTATTTTTGTTTAATTTAAAGAGTCCTTAAAAATATTTTATTCTATACTTAATTATGTGTAAAAGGCGTAAAATATGTTGTCAAAAATTTATTTGTGGTTATACAAATAATAAAAGTTAGAATAGTTAGAAATAAAGGTCAAAATGTAATTTGGAAAATAGCATTTTAATTACATTTTCTTTAGATGATGGTATTCAAGATAATTGATACAAAATGTGAAAAATATAAATAGTTTTAACAAGGACACAATTTTTAAAAAAAATAATTACTAACCTTTCTGGTTTTACAAAATGAAAAATTATAGAATGCAGTAAAGTACTTTGTTACATTTTAATATTTTTTTAATATTATATTAGATTTTCTAATAAACTATTTTCACGAATTTCATTTTCTATATTCACTTTACTATTATATTATTCTTACCTGACTTTCATTTACACCAGCAAAATTTCTTTTATCATATTTACTACTTGGTTTACGAAAATGATTTACACCTGAATATGATGGTGAACATGTTGATGTATTTTGTAAAGCAATATGACGTTCTAAACCACGTGAACTTTTCCATAAAGCAATTGCAATTCGACTATAAAGAATCTATAAAATAAAATAAATAAAAAAAATTCTGCTGTAATCCTTTACATAAATGAATCGTGTTTATTTTTTAATAAATGCAATAAATGATAAAAAAAAGGATCTTTTGTTATACATAAATAGATTTGTTAAGTATTTAATTCCGAAAATAGACGAAAAAACACATTTTATGAATCATTTATTTTTCTATTTTGGCAAATACATGAAAATAAAAAAGATTTATCTTATAAATTTAAATTTTGTTGTATTAATTTTGTAACCAATTCAAAAAAATTTAATATATTTCAAGTCGTTGAGTTTGAGTGTAAATAAAAAATTCTTGATATAGTCAAATATTTTAATACTTAGCATAGCTATTCACACTTATTTGGTGAAATTCAACAATTTCATACAGTTACAGTTTTTAAAATTAGATTTTTTTTTATAATTTAATGAAATTATTTAAATTTTTGTTAAAAAAAGAAACATTTGTTAAATCCTGTAAGTTACCAATGCTGAGGCTATTTATTCAGTCAATTAAATTAAAGTTTTATTAAAATAAAATTAACTAATTTTATATTTACCGTCATTACTAACAATGGTGTTACATATAAAAATCCAAAATTTATGAAATCCAATAATTCTGAATTAAACATTTGTCGATCCAATATACAAATATCCTCTTCAATACCATTTAATGTATGAACATTTGTTATCGTTTTACTAAATATAAATTTTGGTGTTGAATATACAGCAGATGTTATCCATACACCCAAAATCACAATCTGTAAAAAAAATAATAATAATGTAATAATTTAATTTTACATAAATTTATCGTAGGAAATTTTATATAAATCATTTTGAGTTTCCTAAAAGTATGCAAAAATAATAAATAATATTCAAACTAATATTATTTAAATTTTTTATGCATAAGAAAACTTATTATATCCTTGTAATTATCCCAAAAATCATTCCATATACAATTTACCTTAGGTATTTTTCAACTAATTTTAATAATTATAAAATTTGGTATATAAATTATAACAAATTACAAATAAAAAACATTGCAAATATTAATTAACTTTTAAATATCTCTCAAATAAAAATAACTTAAAGCTGTACATGTGTGTATACAGATAATTATACTTTATCCATTAATAAATTTAATTCAAATTATAATGTTTTTTTTAAATGAAATTAATTGAAATTTATTATCACGATTTTTCTAATATAGTTTGAGGAATCTCGAAATATTTGTTTTTATTATAAATTAGATTATAAATTTTGTTCAAAATATAAATTTATTATACCAAATTTTTATTACAATTTGTTCAAAGCTATATAAATAAAAATTATAGACAAATTAAAAAGCATTGAAAAAGCACTGAATTTTATTTGAAAATTTGTCTGAATTTACCTAAAAAAAAAACAACAAACCAACATTCAATTTAAAAATATCAAAGATTTGAAGAGGAAATTATTAATTAAAATATTCAAAGAATTTCATTAAATTCTATACTTTGACTATTCTTTTCGAAATTATATATGAATTTGCCTAGAAGAAAATTTATATATAATTTAAATAAAACCAAAAAAATTGTCGAATATAAAAAAAAAGTTTATTTTAAATTCAATTCCACGTCGATAGATTTAATTTTTTTTTTTAAATTAATTTTTCAACATTTCTGTTGCTGTTGCAATTATTTTAATAAAATAATCTTCAACCAAATTGATTCAAATTAAATGATTCAATAAAATTCAAATGATACAAATTTTATTTCATTTTTATTTATTTATTTTAACAAAATTAAAAGCATTAGCAAGTATATAAAAACTTGTATAGTGTGTATGTGACAGTAGAGCAGGAAAATGTGAATAATTTCATTTGCCATATTAGATTCAATTGGACTAATTTTTTTTCTAAAATAGAAATTTATATATTTTTTGGTAATGTGTGACATGTTTTTCATGTTGAACATAGTTTTTTTTATGAAACATATAAAAATAAATATAATAAAATAAAAACCATTAAGTTCAGTGAATATTTTGTACGTTTGGTTGTTTTTTTTTGTTCGTTATTGAGGTGTGAAAATACTGAAATGTTAGCTCAAAAATATAGTGTAATAAAATCTATTAATATGTAATTTTTTTTTACTGAAACATGTAAATTCATTTAAATGGCATAAATCTATAAAATATTCTATCAGATTTTTTTTATATACCAGACTCTATATACTCTATACTCTATTTATACTCTCTATGTCTATATAAATACAACTAAATTTACATATTTAAAGAAAAATGAAATTTAATTTTCTGCAAAGTAAATTTTAAATTTTTTATTTATCTTAATTATATTTGAAAAAATTTAATAACGTTATGTAAATAAACATTTAAAATTCAATTACATTACACATTATACGATATAATATATACAATAAAAATGTAAAATTAATTTTTCATAACAAAAATGTATATAAATAAACAGAATTTTTATTATGTTAGTGCAACATTTTCATTAGTTAATATTATCATAATTACATGAATATCCAATTAAAATGAATTATAATTTTAAAATTTGTCTATTTGTCTGTCAGCAATAATTACAAAAATATTAAAACAATTTTTAAATATTTTTGAAAGAAGATTATAACTAAATTCAGAATTATTCAATTATTTTTCCAAAAAAAAGACTTTTTAAAGAATCGATGTAACTAAATTGAATTTTCCCATTTCCTTAATAAATTTTCGTCATATTTTTTTCCAGAATTAATAAATTTATTAACATAAATTTCTTTGAAATTTATTTCTTCTTTATAAATTCTTTTTAGTGTTTGTCATAAAATATATTTGTATATATATAAATTACTATTTCAATATTTTTTTTCCAATGCCAATCTATTTTTGAAATTCATTTAATTATCTTATTATTTCTGATGTTCTGTTTTCTTTTTTTTTTATTATTATATTATGGAAACTAATTATATTTTTGTGCCCCCAATTTATGAATAATAAAACCACAGCGTCTTCCATGACGACAAGAAAATGGCGCCATTGGTAATTTATAATTGAATTTTTTTTTTGTTTTGCTATAATTTTCTATTGAATATCAATTGAATATAATTAAAAGTTTCTATATAATAGTAGAAGTAGAGAATTTATAGTATATAATTCATTTCAATAAATCTAAAAAAATTGTACTTGTTTTTCGGATAGGAGCCAGTTCATAAAATTGTTACTTATTCGTGTATTCGTGAAATTTTCCAAAAAAGATTTTGGTTCAAAGAATATTATTAATTGACTGTAGGAAAGTAATAATTGAAATATATAGTTTGTTGACAGTTTATTTAGATAGTTTACAATTTCGTAACAGGTGCTTAACAGTTTTAATTTGGATAACATGTAATTAACACTCAATTAACATTTCGTTAACATATAATTAAGAGTCACATTTCATTATATTATTTATTGAAAACTAAGCCTTGTCAATTCAATATTTCGCTGGTCTGGAACAAAATTGACACTCATCCTAATGATGACAAATAAAATTTCAAGTCTTTTCTATAGCCTGGTAAATTTTCATGTAACTTGTTATTAAATTATCCTGGAACTGACTCTGTAACATATTTAATAAATCAATTTTTTTTATATTTTTTGGTATTATATATAAATGTAGTTTGCTACAGTTAACTTTCAGTATAAAAATATTTATAGTATTTTTCTATATAATATTTCCTCTAATTTCAATTTGTTATTTTAATTATAATGTAAAAATATTTATGAAATTTAGTTTATTTTCCATTATAATAAAAAAAAATTAATATATGCAATAAAATTTTTATATTAAAAAATTAAAATAGAAATATTCATAAATTTTTAAACTAAAACAAAATTTACGATGACGCAGAACATCTTTGATTTATAGCAATTAAAAATAATAAATAATAATATTTCATAATATTAAAATATAAAATTATATTTATTTCAAAATTTTACTTACTCTTAGTCTGGAAGGTGTTAAAATTTGTTTGCATGTAATTGGATGAATTATAGCAAAATAACGTTCCATACATATTACAACCAATATAAAAATTGATGCTGTATAACTAAGTGAATGTACAAATTGATACATTCTACATAGAAATTCACCAAATACCCAACTGTAAAATAAATAAAAGAATTTAAAAGATAAAATATGTTTTTCAATTATTTATTATTATTTACAGTAGCAAAAAAGGAAATGTTATGACAACAATATAAATTAAACATAAAATATAATTTCCTCGAAAAAATTTAATTTAATTTAATTGATATACAAAAAACTTACCTATCAATTAGATAAATTGTTAAATTTTGCATAACACAGAATACACCGACACAAAAATCGGCTACAGCTAAATTAGCTAGGAAGAAATTCGTAATTGATCTTAAACGTCTTGATAATGTAACAACTAAGATCACAAGAAGATTACCTAAAATAATTAATATAGAAAAATTAAATTAACAATAATTATATTCAATTAATAATTAATTTTTTGATGAATTACCAAAAAAATCATAAATCATATCATTCATATTGGAATGATGATCAGTTAAAATGATTTTTTCTGTAATCCACTAAATGTTAAATTGTTAGAATGGTAAAAATGAAAATACACATAAACCTTTTCCATTCAATTAAGAAACTATTTCTCAAACCATTATTTATTTTAGTCCTAATCATAAAATTATTGTCCAGAAATTATCTATAGCAGCAAAGCATAGTAATTAAACTCGCACAAAAATATTATATCAGAGTAACGTAAATCGTCAGAAATATGAAGTATAGTTACCTATTTAAATGCTAAACTATAATTTTTATCAAAGTTTTTTATGTTTACCATATTTCTAAAAGGAATATGTAAATATATACAATTCTTTTAAATTCATTTTATATCTCTCTTTATTTCATATTTAATATTATCTTTAATTAATAAAAATTAAAATATATGCAAATAAAATTGCACTCTATAAAATTTAATTTAATTTAATCTCATATTTTATTATAATATCTAAACAGCAATGATTTCAACATACTCGTATATGATTATATACCTTGTTTAACTACATTAAAATCTAAGTAGAATATATGATGATAATCCATATATATACAGAATAAATTAAAGCACAAAAAGGAATCATTTTCAAATCTACAAAAACTCTATATACACTTTCAACCACTAATCCCTGAAGTATTTCATTTATACAAAAATTTAATACATATTATACATTTTAATATAACATATATATTTGTTCTGTGTATTTGCCCAGATAAACAAAAAAAGATAAAAGAAAATTGCTATCATGTTTTCTAGATAGAATTTTACTTTATGTTCATTACACAAATCCTTTTTTGTTTTTATTATCTCTCTGTTATAAATATATATTTATTGGTAAATGCATAAAAAAAAACCTTAATTGAAGAGGTGGAAAATGACAACCATATGGTTGAATAAGTTATATACTTCCATGTTATTTTTATGAGATTATATTATATAGTTTCCCAAAGGTCGACAAATAAAATTTCCGATAATTAAGATCATATAACAGATTTATTATTTTAGATTAAGAACGCTCGAAGGATATAATAATATATTAAACATGTACAAAAAAAATTGTAAACATATTTCTTGTACATATCCCTAAATTTTATGTATACTATATTTCAAAATATTAAATTTCTTTCGTAAATTTTTTGTTTATAAAATTTAAAATTTTAATTACTTATTCAAAGGAAAAGTCTTTTATGGTGATATACCTACATAGATTGTACAAATTTTGACTATATTAATTTTACATTATTTAGGAAACTTTGTTAAATACCATCACAATAATTTCAATAATTATATTACATTTACTAAACAATTTAGCATTATACAATTTCAATTTAATATACAATTTTATTTTCTACTCCATCATAAATTATTTATAATTGATTTAAAGTGATACTCTGATACTTCTCACTGTAGTTTATAAGTATTTCGATTAAATTGACTAACTATACATTAAATTCGAAATTTTCTGTGCATGTGTGATCGATTAATTAATTTCTGAAATAATGAAATGCAACTAAATTAAATTGGTTTTTGTTAGTGAGAAAATTTGTTTGTTAGAAAATTCCTTACAAAATTTTTGCCACTTCTAAAAAAGTGATGGTATAAAATGAAAGGAATTTCTTTTGAAATTGGATTTTTATCTATGAATAAATTATATTTAATTAATTTGATTATTTTTCTCGGAGATGATCCAAATAAAATGTTAGAAGAACATGAATAGAAAATTTAGGAAGTTTTTTGGGCAATAATAAGGATTTTTTTTTGAAAAAATTTTTCCAATTTAAAGCTAAACATTTCAAAATTTAATAAATATATTGAAATAAATTCAAATTTTTTGGAAAAAAATCAATTTTAATTCCATTATTAAAATCAATATTGCATTTGAAAAAAGAACTAATATTAATATTTGCAAAAAACTATATAACAAATATTTTACAGGAAGGAATATCTCGTTAAAATTTCTCTAAAATGTAAATACATTTTCTTAAAACGAAAATCAATTTATTTTTATTATAAATTTTTTTTTAAAAACTAAGCAAATTTAAAAATGATTTTTTTTAGTTTATAATATCATTAGATCGAACATAATTAAAAATGAAAATTGTACAAAATTGAAGACAGATATTTGCACAAAAATAATATAAAAAAAAACTGATATCCGACCAAATATTGATTTATAAAAATTAATTGAAGAACATAATATCGTAATTTTATGAAATATGCTTAAAAATTCAAATATGTATATGTATTTCTTATATAAACTATAAATTTTGTAGAAAACTATATAGGCAACGACAAAAATTTTATGTTTTTTGCAATTATGCTTTTTTTTTAATTTTTGATGTTGAAAATGAAATATAGAAAAATTTATCTTTATCATTATTCATTTCAAGATTAAAAATATAGTCAGCTAATTTTAAAATTTTATGAAAAAGGATTTCCTTTCAAAAAATAGTATAGTGAAAAAGATTAATGAATTTTAATAAGGGACATTTTTTAAACATAATTTATATAATTTAAAATTTTAATTTAGCAAAATATTAAGAGTGACAGCAGCCTAATGGTATGTAGTGTTACTATTCTGTTTAATTCTTGGTCAAGGTATTTAAAGTTTATTCAGAATTAAAAGAGTATAGCATTAATAATATATTTTACAGTAAATTTATATTTTCAAAATTTTCTGACAAATTAATTAATTTGATAAAGGCATTTGTTACTCAACAAAAATATTAAACTATTTATGACCATTTTGTTATAATTGTAATACTATGATTCTCTACTATCGTTAAGCAAAAATTGGAAATAATCAAATGTTGAATCTTTCATTATTATATCATATAACAAATCTATCTAAGTTTATATTAAAATGAGAAAATTCTTTAACAAGAAATAAAATTTATCTTTAAAATCTAATATTGGTTTTTTTTTATAATCATAGAAGATACTAAAACTTATAAAATAACTAACGTAATATTTATACAGGATATATATGCATAAGACTATATACATGAATTTTTCCGGAAAATTTTAAAATTATTACAGTACATATTTTAAAAAGATTTCTTATTTTATTTTAACTTTTCCAAAAAGATTTCAAATTTCATATATAGAAATATATTATAATATTTTCAAAATCCGGATTACAAAATTTAAATCATTTAAATGGAGAAATTTTTGAAAATTTGCTGACAACCAAATTAATATTTTATATAACATGATATTATTTTTGATAAATTGTAAAAAGGATAACAGAATGTATAGAAAATATTTTAGATTTATAGTAAAAAAAAAAAGGTTGAACCTATATAGAAAACCACATTTTATACCATAAAATAAATTTAAATTGTAACATAGAAATTTTTTTAAAATTGACTTTTTAAAAATTTGATTTAATTATATAATAAAAAGGACTCTAAGAAAATGTTTAAATCATTTTATATATGAATTAATGATCAATCAATTATCTTGAAAATGATGAAATACATTCTCATGTACATATATAAATATAATGTCAAATTACTAAAATGAAAATTGTGAATGCTATTTCTAAATTTTCAAAAAGTACTTAAGAATATTATTTATGATATATACGAAAGTATACCAAAGAAGCAAAATCATTTAATTTTTAATTACTATACTTACAAACAGACAAAATATAAAGTACAATAAACAATTTTAATATAAAGTCCATGATATAAGACTTGTCACAGAATATCACCAAATCAATATATCATTTATTTTTGTACAGCAAACTTTCCCCAGAAAAAACTTTATTAATAATTCCTTGAAACTTTTTAATAAATTATTTCTTATTAAATATATAGATAAATGTAGTACCAAAGCCGTATATAATATTATATACGGCTTTGGTAGTACGGTATACTAAATTCCAATTCATTAGAAACAATTTTTCTATAAATTTTTTAAAATATTGCAATGACATTTAGAAAGAAAAAAAAACAATTTTTTGTATGTCATCTACAAAATATTTCTTGTAAATTTTCAAATTTATATTTTAACTTTATTCAAAAGATTGATTGGAAAGAATTTTGTTATATTTATGTACAATTTGAAAATATTAAATGTTACATTAAAAGCGTATAAATAAATAAAAAAAAAAATATTTGATGCAGAAAATTGTTATATACAATCAAAATGATATAAATATTTTATAATAATATTTTCTTAAGTTTAAAATTTAAAATTATATTTATTCAATCAATTGAAAAATGACGTATAGAAAATTTATTTAAAAAAAAAAACTATTAAATTTGTAAGTATAATATTTACCATAAGTTTATACCGTATTATATTTGAAAATTCCTTACTTCCTTAATGTAATACATTTGAAAAGGATATTATGTAGGTATAAGATTTTTTTTTTTCGGTATCCATATTGAATCTTTTGACAGTATGATAGATTAAATATGTTTCTTTATTGCATACTCATAAGTTTAATATAAAAATGATTTTTGAGTTATAGTAATAATAATAATAATTTCATATATAAAATATTTTTGTTGTAATATTGAGTCTTCTCTTAAAAATAATATTTTGAATTCGAGAAAATATATACATATGTACTATTTTTAAATATATATATGTATGCGTATATACTATAAAAATATGCAAAATTATATTTATGCTTTCAATTCAACTTAGATTTTCTATTTAAAGATTATGCAAATATTCTATAAATTACACAAATATATAGAATGAAATTTTATGTTCGGTTTTATTATAATTTTATAAAAGCATATAATAAAATAAAAATTTTAGTATTTTATATAAATATATTTTAGTATTTAAGTATTTTAAATCTGATATATACATTCTTTTTTCTGATATATACATTCGTGATTCTATAAGTGAGGATAAAATAATAAAACACTTGTATAATCCATTGGTTCTTGTAATATCTAAAGTTCAAACTTGAATTAAATTCAAACTTGAATTAATGTTTTTTTCAATATCAATTATAATGTATATGAATTTTAATTAAATTAATCATTTTTCTAACCAAAATTCTCAATTTCAGAGAAATCTTGTTGTAATTTTCTGTTAAAAATAATCATTTTTTTTAAATTTTTTTAATAGACATAAATTATATTTAATTAATTATAAAAAATTCTAACAACAAGCTATCTCCAAATTATCTTTACTTTACAGTATTACAATTTTCTCAGCAATATACTAATACTTATATATCAATTAACAATTTAGTTTCCTTCATTAAAACACTATCACAACATTACACTTTGTACCATAAATAATTACAGGTAGTATATAAAAAAAAAAAAAATAGAATATATTTGTCAAAAAATTATGTAAGAATTTCCGGTATTTACACATTATACCATTATATCCTTAATTTCTTCTTTTAACATCCTTTTTATTTTATTTTTTATATATATAGATAATATTGTCGTACGTACACATTTTCTTTTAACAATAAATTAATTTCATTATCATAAAAATACTATGGGTAAAATTTTCTTTCTGAGTGGGTTTATAAAATGATAAATTTTTTTATTGGGAAATTTTGTAAGAGAAAATTATTGTATATATAAGAAATTGTTTATTTAGTAATTTCTCAAGGTTCCTTCGAAATTATATAAATAAATACATATAACGAAAAAAAGCTCATTAGAAAAAACCACAGGATGACCATTATATAATATACAAAAAGTTTGTTGTTTTTTATACCCTATATTATCCACAGTTGACCTATTAACAAAGTTTATTTTAATTTACTATTATAATAGCTAAAGGGATAAAAACGTGTCTGATATTAAGATAGACATCTGTGCTGTTAACTCAACCATATAACAAATATAAAAGCTTTTTTGTGTGGTTTTCAATTTATTCATATAATGTAATATAATACATAAATAAAATATACATAATATGCATTTATATTATGTTGAAGAAATTTTTCTTGTAACATTCACCAACAATAAATTTTCTTATATGACTTTTTAGTTTACCAAGTTTTTCGAATAAAAATATATTATATAGAAATTTATAAAGATGGTAAAGTAAATTGATGAAATTTATTAGGATAGTATATATACTAAATTATAATACATTAATGTGAAATCGAACAATTATAAGCTTTTTTCTAAGAAATCTAAAAGATTGTAGTATTAATGTAAAAATTTTAGTACTGTCAATTAAAGATTACTTTATTGCTTTTTATATACTTTATATTTATATACTCGTATATTCATTTCAGACATTTTAGATTTATTTCTCAAATATTTAACAATTCTGAAAAATAAATAATTATATGTATATAAATTATTGATCCTTGAACAGTAAAAAATAAATCATTTGATATTGATCCTTTTTTCCCATAGTTAAGAAATATTATTGTATTTTTATATGGTTTTATATACAAAATATATGTAATTAATGATAAATAATGAAAATAATTAATTGAATTTGTAAATATTTTTTCTTCTATGTTTTACATAATAATTAAAGCTTATTATGCTTAAATTACAAGGCCACAAATCTTTATATTTATATTTTAATTGATAGCAATTAATGAAATTAATATAATATTGAATAAAATTATATACGAACCATAATCATAGTAATTAAATTTAATTAATCTTTGTTGTTTGATTTGGATATAAAAGGAAGAGCAAGTGTTTTGGCTAATTATAATTCAATTTATAGAATTTAAAAGTTTATTTGGATTCCTTAATAAATAATTGGATTAAAAGTTTAAAAATCTACTAAAAATTAGTATACTTTTTAAAAGTAAATATAAATAAATATTCAAGTATATAAAATGTTCTCAAAGTATAATTTCACATTAAAATTTATTAATTTATCAATTAATAATATTTTTTTAAATTGATAACTTGTTCCGAAACGTGTTAATAATCAAGAAAATTATATACTTAAAATTATCCATCATATATGATTAAACAAATATTCTCTAGAAATATTTCACAATATTCTTTATATTAATAAATTATAGCATTAATCTTTTCGGCACATGTGGTGGATTCATAAAAACGACATTATTATCGTTGATATTTGTTTGAACTTAATTGAAATACAAATTTATGGTATATGTCGTATAATAGCAAAAAAAACATATCATTGGTCATAAATTTGATATTTAAGTATATCAAATTTTATATGATATTATTCTATAATGTTCATGAATTTTTACTTAATGATATTTGAATTTTTTTGGATAATTTTGACAAAAAGGAAAAAAGGATTATATGTTTATTTATTCAAAGTGAATCATGTATGTATTTATTTATAATATAATTAAATTACTTAAGTGCAGAGGATATATTTAACTGTCAAATTCCTTTTGATATTTTTTTTTTTAATTGCGCAATTTTTTCAATTAAAAAAATACTTTTTGGACATAAAATATAAATCCAAATTATGATATTTTTCAACAAAAACAAAAAACGAAATGACCAAAAATAATTGTAAAATATAATTACATTTATTTATATTTTTACTACAAAAAAAATATTTAAAAAAGAAAATTATATTTACGATTGGTATACACAAAATTTTTAACATTATTTTTACATTTATATTTATATAAATAATTAATAACAATTATTATCTTTCACAGAAAAAATGAAAAATCTCAGACAAAATGTAAAAATAAAAACCATTCATGGTTATTTAATTATGATAACATTAATATTCTTCTTCGTCTCTTCGCGGAGTGTAGCAAAACGTTGGCTCAGGTTTGAGGTGTCCTCGACATTCTATACAATTACTTTTATACTATAAGAATTTTCATGATTATTACCTATAAATAATTTAATATCATTTTAGTACATCATTTCACAATTATGTATACGGACGACGGTATATTATATTTCTACAAATTTTCTTCTTGTAATAAATTTTATTATTTTTCAAGATACATAAAAAATTGTCATTGTTTATTTTCGCCATTTTTTTTATAGTAGTTAGGTAAATATAATAAAAAAAAATTTTATATATCCTTTTTTTATTTACAACTTTATAGCTAAAAAAAAATTCAATATAAAATTTATGTGAGTATATTAAAATGAAAAGAAATATGCCTCATCACAGTTTGTGACAAAAAAAAACAAAATGATACAATAAAAAAAATAATCTGTCTATCAATAAAATTGGCAAGGACATAGATTTTTTTTTGGAAAAAGATCGTTAAAAATTAGAAGAAAAAACTAATTTATTTTTAAAAAATTTTATTTTTATTAATTGGGTGTCGCCTATAAACGTTACACAGATATAGAATTTATTTTACACAGTTTAATTTTAAAAGGAAGATGGGTAATAAAAATAAATCTTAAAAAGATAAAAATTCCCTATAAGGATTTTATTTTGTTTAAAAATTTCTTATATTAATTTTATTGTTGTCAAGATTTTTTATATTTTTTATTTATAATTTTTAATTAAAAATAGATAAATTTCAAAATGAGAAAATTGCAATTTAATTTTAGATGGTACAATGTACAAAATAATGTAGAAAATAATGAAACTCTTTATGTACTTACGAAGAGTTCAAGAGCTATGAAATTTCATATTCTATTTTCTATGAAAAATATTAAATTACAAATAATTTTGAACAAATTACAAGTAAATTGAACAATTTTAAATATACAAAAAGTCAAAATAGTAAAATTAGGAATTTAGTTAAAGGAAATCTAGTTGAGAAAGCAATTTTAGTAAGTATTAAGTAAAGTTTTTCAATTGAAACCAAGAAGGTAACAAACCTGGTTAATTAACTTTTATTAAGGCACTCAAAGTTTAATTATGGGATCAATTTTAAGTTTTTTGTAAGAAGCTCAATTTTAATTATTTAAAGGAAAACAATTAAATTATATAACATATAAATTACTTATATAACATAAAGTATTTGAAAGGGCCTAGATTTTCATCAAGTTACCAAATCTTTAACCTACAAGGACCAACCATTTATCTGGCTAAAAATGTAAATAGAGAGTATGATTTTCATTCACCAGATCCTTCAAGTTGAATACCTTTCGCCCTACATCCTAAGTAAGCTTAGTATGTTGATAAATAGGAGATCGCTTAGAAATATACAGATACTTTTTTCACGGATTTCGAACTTCTTATGGGTGGTAGTGGAATGAACCCATTAGTAAAATGATGAGAAATGCCAATGTATATGGTCTGGACTTTGATTTTAATATATCTAAGAAAATCCTTAAAGCTAAATTATATGCTAGCATATAAGTAATTTGCCTCTCTGATCTCGTATAAGTATTGAAATGTATTTTTTTTCCTTTCTATTTTCTCTCTCTAAACTAAACTAAATAATTTTATTTTATTACTAAACTATATTCTATTCTCTTACTAACTTTTCCTGCATGTGCTTGCGCTAAGCTACTAAAATTTCTACACATCAGAACCTAACGTCCTAACCTAATAAATGGGTAGGTGAATGTTCCTTTGGCAATCGCCGAGGAGTGCGAACAGCTGTTGTTGTTGTTGAAATACGAAAATAAAAAATATTAATTTTATACTTTTTTACCAAAAATAATAAACATTTCGCACGTTATGCTTGTCTGATAAATTTCTGACCTACCACAATTCTTATAATAACAAAAAAGAATTGGATAATATTTATTATTATAATCCAAATATTAATTAAATTTTTATTCCACGAAATATTTTTCAATAAAATTAATTAAATATTTTTTAAATTTTATCATAAATTAAATACATAGCATACATTATTTTGTATAGCATTTAATTAAATTCATTTTTCTTAAAAAAAAAAGTAAAAATTAATTAAAAATATTCTATAAAAAAATTTTAATTACAAAAATATTTTAAATTACATATTTAAAAATTAAATCTTTTACCATTAAATATGAAATTTAATATTCAATCAAAACTATAAATTTTGTATTTTTCTGATGTTGATAAAATTAAATTTTTTAATTGACCAAAAACTAAATTTTTTTTTGTTATATTACAAGCATCAGGAAAAACATAAACAAAATAATATAAATTTTGATTTTATTGGATGGCCATCAGTAAAACAAAAAAAATATTAATAAACATCCAAAAACCTATAACAATGTTGTCTATATTTGAATTTTATGAATATCACAAAAACTGATGAAAGATTGTACTTATCTCTTTTAAATTAAATTTTAATTATAAACCATCATTTTTTTTCCTGCATTTTGTTTGTATTACACATTGCCAGTGAATTATGGAAATTTGTCGGATCAGGAAAAAACCAATAACAAAATATTTATTAATATGAAAATCCAATACAGAATAGAAATTCATGACCTGATGACCGTATCAACACACACAAAAAAAAAACGAGAAAGGAAAATCAAAATGCTGTTCAAATATACATATATACTGCAAAAAGGAAAATAGAAAATTATTTATGGTGTAATCAAAAACAAAAAAAAAGGACGTGTTAAACCACAACAAACACAAAAAGAACAAAAAAAAATATATCTGGGAATATAAAAAAATTCAGAATCACCTCCGGAAGTATAAATAATTTATTTTGAATAACAAAATCCAATAACGAAAATATAAAAGTTTAATTTTTTTTATACTATTTTTTACCATTGGTACCATTTCATTTCAGGGTTGTAAAAAGTAGAACGAATTTCTAAGTTAACATATTTTAGAGTAAATTATATTAAAAAATGCAGTACATAGCATATGTACGAGTACTATAGCTATGAGGTAAGAAAAATTTAATTCAAATATATGATTTTCATGGTCACAAAGATTTTCTCAACATTTTACATCACAATTATTTTTAGATCATATTTCTAATCTCAAAAATTATCAAATAGTATTTTTCAAATAGAGTAGTATACCATCCCTTATTCAATTTGACCTCCTACTGATATTTAATTGAAATATTTTTTCTTTTCATATTTTATAAATACATAAAAAAAAGCATATTTTTATAATACATATTACAAAAAAAAAAAAATTTTATGATCAAAACTTACCAAAAAAACAGCAACAGAATACTAAACAATATAAGGTTATAAAAATTATCCTTACATCTGTTCTATCAAATACAAAATCACGTTTAGCACTACTACCACCACCACCAACACCAAAAATACCATCACTAACATTATCATTCATTAAACTACTAATAGTATCATTACTATTATTATTATTATTATTATTATTTATTAAATATTGTTCATTATTATCAGTCAAATTATTAAATAATATATCATTTAAATTATTTAATGTTGTATTATTAATTAAATAATTTAATGATGTTAATGATGTATTTGATTGTTCCATAATTGTTGAATTAATTAATTTATTTAATATATTTTTATTATTTAAAATATTTAAATTATTATTATCAGTAGAATTAATAATTGGTTCAGTTGTTAAACTAACTAAATTCATAATATTTGGATAATTATTATTATTATAATATTTTGTTGTCGTTGTAGTTAATAATATATCAATATCAATTTCACTATTATCATCAGTCTCATAATAATTATTATTATTATTATTATTTATAATTTTATTATTATTATTATTATTATTTATTAAATCAATTTTATTTATAATTGTATTATTTAAATTTTTAATTAAATTATCATTAATCGTTGTCAAATTATTATATAATTCATTAGAGACATTATTAACTGATGTTGTTATATCTGATAATGATGATAACGATGTTGTCAATGATGATGACGATGTTGTTACTGCAACATTTAAAATAGATTCTGTTATTGATGATGTTGTAACAATATCATTAGTTATTGCAGTATGATTACTATTATTTATTATAGTGTTTGCATAAAATTTTGAAGAAGATTCATCATGTTGGATATTGTTGTTATTATAAGTATACCACCACGATAACATTGTAGTATAATCTTATATATCGTATATTTATTTATTTATTTTTTAGCTTGGCAATTGCATTTGATAAAATTCCCATAAGTATTTTATACTATCACAAAAAAAAAAAATTTCGTTTTTTTCAATATTATTTATTAAATCGAATTTTCTAAATTTTCTTTTCTATATGTTGTGTTGTATTTTTCCAGTTATTTTCACTCTATATTTTCTATTACCAACGAAATTTTTATTTATATTGATACAAAATCGAGGAAATCATGTATAAATTGTCTGGGTTGTATATAATGCTTGGGATAATTTGATTTTTCATTAGAGGATTTCGTATACAACATGTGGAGATATGCAGAGATTTTTAAAATTTTGTCAGCATAAATTTCGTTTTTTTTTTTCTTCTTTTAAATTTATTCTATATATGATTTTGAGCATCAATGTTTTGTTGACAAAATTATGCTGAAATAAAAATATATATAATGATTATTTTATTATTGTTATATGTTTTGCAGAATTAAAAGAAAATAACAAATTTTCGAATTATATAGTTAAAAAAATTTTTAAAGATTATTTTAGTATAGTCTTAAAATTATAAAAATTTATGATATGAATTTTTTGGAATTATTCTGAGAAAATTGATGAAAAATATTATTTATAAACCAATCTTTTAAAAATATTTATAATCGTAATTTAATTAAAATAAAATTCGTGTCAAATTCCTAATTACTTCATATATAGAAGACTTACATAATTACATAAAATTAATAATAAAGAATACGTAAACCCTTTTTTTTTTGTACTAAAATTTATATAAATTCTGGTATTATATACCTAAAGAGCTTTAAGTTATCTTCGAAAGAAATTACAAAGTGTATATGACTGAAAATAATACTTATAATTAATTATAATGTATTATAAAAGCGTCAGCAAATTTAGATAACACAAAAAGGAATTATTGCTTATATAATCATTTTTAATATATACATATAATCATCGTATATAGTTTCTACCTGGAATTTTGTTATAATATCTGTCTAATTAAAATTATATATTAATAGCTAATTAATTTGGATGTACTTCAAAGATAAAATAAAAGGTAGGAAAAAAATATGGGAAATCGTGTAGAATTAAGTATAATATAAATTTTTTTATTGTGTTATTGGAAAAATTATTAAATGTCATTAATATAATTCTTAAAGTGATATATATAAACCAATTAGTTTTACGGCATAGTGACAAAAGTTTTATATAATTTAAGCATTTTCTGGTACATTTTAATTAATCGTATACCTACACCTAATCCAAATTTCAAAGGAACTGCACGATTATTGGCATTAATTTAATAGAATTTTTACTATAATTATATAAATTAATCCTTAATATTTTTTTGTAATATAAATTGGTACAATATTAATTCAATATTAAATGTTTTTTCTTAAACGAAATTTATTTAAAATATTATTTATATAAAAAAATTCAGGATTTTAATACGTATTCTGAGAAATTTAAAAATAATAATTTAATTTCAATAAAATTATTAAATTTAAATCAATTTTCTATATTGTAGTCAGTCATGTAAAAATTGGTGTACATAAAAATGAGTATGTGCTTTAATTTTTTCTTCGTCAAAATTTGTTGGTAAAGGAATATCAAATCTTATGAAATTTAATTCTCAGCAATATTATTTATTATAAATCATATACGAATTATAAATAAGAATGTTATTATTACTTCAAAAATTATCATATTTTCTAGTATTTATTAGACAGTGAAATGATATCATTAAATTTTACTTTTAATAGTCTACAATTGTAGTCTACAAGCAAATGAACTTTTAGATTATTATATTTTTCTTACCCGCCGCACTATAAGGTAACTAATATGCAGTTTAATGTACTATACCCTTTTACCCACTGACCACTATCTTTTTCTAAGTTCCTTTCACAAAGGTGGTAATCGACTTTTTTTTTTTAAAAAAAAAATATTGAAAAAAAAACTTTAATAGCCCATTAATTTTCCCATATTGTTTGGATAACTTTGGAATTTTATTTTTGTATAATTTTAAAATTTTTAATAAATAATAAAATCAATAAAAAATATAGTTTTTCTTTTTTCCAAAAACCAAAAGTATCGTGTATAAAAGGAAAAAAGAAAAAAGAAAAAGGAAAAACAACTTTTTTTTATGCTATAAAAACTTTTGTAATTTATCAAGTTTAACATTGAAGTAAAACTTTTCAAATATATATTATAGTTCAGTGTAATTGAGGAAATTACCTAAAATAACTAACATTAGTTTTATTTTAGTTTTGACTATTTGTTCTTCATTACTATAAAAAAAAAACTTAATAATCATATTTTTTTTTCTACTTCAATAATAAATTGTAAATTTTCTTTGTATACATTCCGAATATAATCAATTTTAAAATTTTGACATTTAATTACAATATTTTTTTTGTACCTGAAAAATTATTCTATATCATTTAATTAGTAAATTGATTATAATAACTAAGAGAAATTATCATATTTTAGAACCAATTTTATCTAAATAAGGAGTAGTGATACAAAATGATCAGTACTATGAATATTTATCACTGTATCATGACAACAATCGAGATAATTCGTTCATTAGGCGACGATAGCTTAACTATACATTCTGTCCAACTATTTAATCTAAAAAAAATATTCAAAATATTTAAAATAAATATTCGTTATATAAATGATTATTTAGGTTTATACATTTTCTATTATTAATGACACAAATTTATTGTACGTGTTCATATAATTATTTTCGAATTGCTGACCTAACAATATACCATATACAAAATAAATCCTTAAAGGAATATAATTTTTGATATATAAATGGGAAAAGTATAAATGCCGATGAAGCAGGATTTACATAAATAAAATTCAACATAAAAAGAGAATTTTTGTTAAACGATGAGAAAATCTAAAACAAACAAAAAATCACATCTAGATCTAGAATTTTCTTATATGGTTTTGTCAATATGGAGGATAAAGGATATAAATGCAAAACAAAAAAAAAATATGTATATGAATTATCATACATCGACAGATATTTCGAAATGTTTGGATTAGAAATATTGATGATTGGATATTGTATCAGGATATTCCAAAAATTTTAAATCAAATTAAAATCCATTGTGAAATATATAGTGAAACATTTGCATACCATGAAATCTCATTACAAAAAAAAAATAATAATTAAAATTTCTAGCCCAGGATAATCTGATATTTTGTGTGCGAAAAAGAGAGTAAAATAAAAATTGTCAAAGATTTAAAAAAAAAAACATATTAGATTGACATTAAATTGGAAAAATACTGAAAATTATTTCTATAAAAACAATTTTGATTTAAGGACTTCTCTATTTCTATTCTATAAAAAAAAATTCCCTTTGATGACTCCTACCAGAAGTTGATAAATCTCAACTTTATACCCGAAAGCAAATTGGAAAAATTAAAAAAGAAATACATACTAAGTAATTTTTGTTTTCATGAATCAAATAATAAAAATACGAGAAAAAAAAATATCCTTTCCATAACTTATATAATCTGATCCTACTGACCTAATATTTTCGTGTACATATTTAAAAAAAAAAAACAAAAAAAAAAGCTTTTATCAAGCACCACAAAAAAATATTGTAAAAAAAAATAAAAAATTAACTAAAGGATAATTCATTATAATCTTTCTAGCCTTGAGAGTTGAAAATTGGTATATACCCAATTTTTTTTCTTTGATTATCCTTTTTTTTTTTTGTTAAAAAATTTCGTTTTGTGTATATAATAAAATGATTTACATGCTTTTCACTTCATGAGAGAAATATTTTTTTGGGAGAAAAAAAGGTTCTTATACATATTTAAATTATGCCCCAAAAAAATTATTTATGACTTTAGTTCTGAACACTTTTAAAACCATCGAGGCATATAAATAACAATGGTTTCAATGGGCACTGGGTATATAATTTTTGTTTGGTTTCAAAAGGATTAAAGAATAAATGAATCATTATAATTTATTATTATTCAGATCAATTGATCAGAATTGTGTCCGATTTGTAGTGAGTGGTGAAGTAATAATTATATGTAATATATCAAATATCGTACATGAAACGTAGATGGGTCTCCATATCAGACTTAAAGATTGGGTAAATTAAAAAGGGTTGTCGCTCTATTGAGTCGATTTATATTTTTTTAATATTTCTGCACAAATATAGAAGAGAAATTGAACAAATCAAGAATCATGAAAAATATTATTACAGATTATATAAAAAAAGATTTTCAAATAATCATTATATTTTTCATAGAATTTCTATGTTACTTTTTCAACATTTTTGTTGTTATTAAAATTTATTAACATATATTTTCCTACATTGAAATATTCTTTTAAATAAAATATTTTTTTCCCAGAACTTTAATTTTTCATTATAGAAATAACTTTGTAAAAAATTATACTTAAATATGGATTATCTGGCATTATCTTAAAATTTACATAAAAAAAAAACGACAAATGGATACACAAATAACTTAAGATTAAAATTTAAAATCCGATTTTATTAATCTTCAGATTTATGTAGGAATTTACAATTTGAATATTCAATGATTTTATGTATAATGTATTATATAATTTATCATAAGATTTTAATGGCATAAAATTTAATATTAATTTTTTATGCAAAATTTTCTATTTTACGATTTACTTTTACTTATATGATATTTGAATTTTAAAAGAATTTATTGAAAAAAATAATGGAAATGGAAAATGTGGTAGATTAAAATGTGGTAGATTAAATGTTTTTGCATTAAATGTTTTTTTGTTTTACAAATCCACGCAATGATTTAATCCATAATCCTTTATGGTTTTTTATAATATAGAGATCAAGATTTTATTGATGAAAATTTAAGCCATTTATAAAATTTAACGTGGCAAAAAATTAATGTATCAAAAATTAATAATGAAAATATATTACTTTAGCTACGTCTCTTCTAAATGTTATATTTCGAAAGATGATGAAAAGTTTAAGCCATCATATATTTATCTTATACTAATCTTCAAATCTTTTCCACTCATTCCATTATTATATTATCAATAAATTAGAGAAAAAGTTGTTTAAAAAAAGTTATCTTGAAATTAAGTGATCATTATTTGTGTCCATTTTGCGACGCTTACGGCATATGACTATAGTATATTTCTGCGCGACAACAGTTATTGGTTTGCTTGAAGAAATATGCTATATAGTGAATTTATGAGTAATGTTTAGTCGCTTCCAATTCTTATCCTACAATTATTTACCAATAAGTTATTTTATACATTTTTAGGGCTTTTTGTCATTTATATATTATTTTTCTGTCCAATAATGATAAAATATTTATAAGCATGGGAAGATATTCGTAAATATGATATATATTATGATAACAATTTCTCTAGGGGACTATATATATTTTAAATAGAACATATAGAACATAATAAAATTAAAACAATTTTTATCTATATATACAGTATAATATTTTATTTCAATAAAATAACATTTTTATATATTTTCAAAGAAAGAAAAAAAAAACATAAGAAAATGAAAAAAATATATAACAAAATTTTTAAAAATTGCTAAATAAAATTTATGATCCACAAAATTTTTAATGTCGCAAATATAAAATAAAAGGGAAAATTGTCCACCTGTGGAAAATAAATATGTAAATAAAGAAAATTAATAAAATTATATAAAATCATTTATGCAGCATCAGCTAATCGTAAAGCTAATGCTACAATTTCTTCACAATTATTAGCTCGATCAACTAATTCTTCTAATTCAGTTTTGGAATCATTTACTTTCTCTTTAATACATTCATTAAAATTATTTTTAACATCAACAATTGAATCACGTTTAGCCGATACAAATGATTTAATTTGATTTGTAATTGTATCTGTACATTTACTACCTTTTAATGCTAATGCACTTTTAGAGAATTTCTTATCACCAACACATTGTTGGAAATCATTTAATGATTCATCAATAAAATTAATTAATTCACTTGAATCTTCATTTTCATCTAATTGATCAATTTCATTTGTACATAATTTAATATCTTCTTTTAATTTCATATCAATTAATGGTAAATTTTGTAATATTTCTGTACCACAAACTGATTCAGTTGTACGATCAATACTATCAAATGATTTTGTAAATTCATATATTGATTTACGGAATTCTCTTGTTATATCTAATTTTAAATCTTTATGATTTTTAATATTTGATAATACATTAATTAAATTCATTTTTAAATTACTATATAATTTTTTTTGTGATTCATTATTTTGATTCTTTGTATATTGTCGAATATGTTGTTCAGCTGATTTAATATTATTTAATAAATTCTCTTCCGTATTATCAATATTATCAAATAATTTTTTAAATTGTTCATCTAAATTATATAATGTATTACATATAAATTTACTAACTTTTTGTAATGCTTTTATTTTCATATTTATTGCTGAACAAATCATATTCTTTTTAAAATCAATTTCCGTTTCAATAATTCGTATAACATTTTTAATTGTATTATCGGCTGTATCAAACATTTTCTTTAATACATTATCAGCTTCAGATATTGCAAACATTTTTAAATCTTTAAATATACCATTTTCATCGGAATCAACTTTAATTGCGGTTTTTGGTAAATTTGTAACAAAACTTTTAACTTTATCATAACTACTTTCAATAATATCAATAAATTTCATAACACCATTTAATATACCATCAACAATATTTTTTTTCATATTAATTATTGGTTGACCAAGTAATTGTAATTCATTAATAACATTTATAGTATTATTAATTTTTTGTTTATCACCATTTGTTAATTCTGTACTATTATTTAAAAATTGTTTACCATTTTCAATTAAATTTATTGATAATTTTTTAAATTTATGAATTGTATTTAATATTTTATCAATATTTTCATCATTTGGATTTTCTAAATCATTTACTAATTTTGTTAAATATTGTTTAATTGAATTATATTGTTGTAAAAATAATCGTTTAGATTCATTTAATTTTTCTAATACAATTGGTTTTAATTCATCAACTTTAGCTTTAATATTATCTAAAAATTCGGATGCATATTCAACAATTGTAGCAATAGTTTTTTGTTTTAATTCCCATAATGAATTTTTAATACGATTTTTAATATCAACTAAACTAATTGGTTGATCACATATTTCATCTTTAATTGATGTTATATTATTTATTATTGGTGGCATTGGTGCTGCGCAAACATGTTTTAAGAAATCGAAATTTTGTAATGATTTTATTGTTTGTTTAGCTAAATAAATTATAAATTATTAATAAATATTTTTAATGAATTTTTTTTTTATTTATATTACCTTTCTTATAAATATCATCATAAGCTTTACTTGTTGGTGCAATAACTTTGTCAATAGCTTTATGTGTATCAGCAACTATATTATTACCAAATTTAGATATTGAATGTTGTGCTTTCTTACCAAATTCTTCTATCTCTTTAATACCCTTTTTCACAAATTTTTCAGCATCTTTGGCAAATTTCTTTGCATCATTGGCAACATCTTTACCAAATTTTTCAACTTTTTTGACACCATCTTTAGCTAATTTTTTGGTATCATCGGCAACATCTTTTCCGAATTTTTCAACTTTTTTGACACCTTGATTAAATTTCTTTTCGGTATCTTTAGCCAATTTTTTAGTATCATCGGCAACATCTTTTCCGAATTTTTCAACTTTTTTGACACCTTGATTAAATTTCTTTTCGGTATCTTTAGCCAATTTTTTAGTATCATCGGCAACATCTTTTCCGAATTTTTCAACTTTTTTGACACCTTGATTAAATTTCTTTTCGGTATCTTTAGCCAATTTTTTAGTATCATCGGCAACATCTTTTCCGAATTTTTCAACTTTTTTGACACCTTGATTAAATTTCTTTTCGGTATCTTTAGCCAATTTTTTAGTATCATCGGCAACATCTTTTCCGAATTTTTCAACTTTTTTGACACCTTGATTAAATTTCTTTTCGGTATCTTTAGCCAATTTTTTAGTATCATCGGCAACATCTTTGCCAAATTTTTCAACTTTGTTTATACCTTGATTGAAGCTATCTTTAGCATCTTTACCAACATTTTTAACACTATTCCATGCTGAACTCCAATCTGCCCATGATGTCTTTAATTATATATTAATTATAATTATTAATTGTATAATTATGACGAGAAGTTTATTTTGGAAATTAAAAATTTAAATTATGTTACCTGAATACAATATACTAAAGTAAAAATTAAAATGTAATTTTTCAACAACATTTTTTTTGTATTATAGTGAATAATTCTAATTACAACTGATTAGAAATCTGATAAGAATTAAGTATGAACTATAATTGAAAAATCGCTTAACGATTTATACCTTTTATAGTTGTAATTGATCGATGGATTAAAGTTTAAAAATATATGGGGTTCTTATAACAGTTGTCAATTTAATCAATATATATAAGTTAGAACTATATAATATTTCTCTATACTTTATTTATTAAATTTCTGATAAGAAATGAGAAACAGCACTTAAACATTACGAAATATATTTAATAGTAAATTTTATGTAATCTGCCAGTAGTAATTCCACATAGTTAGACTTATATAAATTTTAGGATATGACACACTTTAGTATTTCAATTTTCACTAACTTCTCACAATAGAAGCTCTCACCTAGTTTCATGATATTTATTGGAATTATATACCCAATAATATTCAGTAATTTTCAAAACATAATTCTATAAATTCGTAAACTAATAATTAATTTTTTTATAATATTAAATTATGCATTAGAAAATTATAAAAATTAGAATAAAAACATACATCAATCACAATTAGATTGTATATATATTACAATTTTCCAATATTATTTACACAATTGATACTATATGTACATAATATTTTAATTAAATATTACTTTCTATATATTTTAATATTCATACAAAATTATTAAAATTGTAAATATGTATATTATGTGTATTAATTTTATTAAAACTTTTCATTTTTCCAAATATCAGATGAATGCAAAAAGTTCTTTTTTTTTTATTATTTTCAAAATTTCGATTTCTTAGCAACAGAAACTTTTTCGCATTTCAATCTTTGAAATTTGTTTTAAAAAAAATGTCAATATAAAAATTTTCGTATTTATTTTATAAAAAAAAAAAAATTTTAAATTAAAAGTTTTTTTAGAGAACTAAAACCAAAAAAATATACTACAAAAGTTAAATTATTTATTGCATTTTTCTACATAGAAACAAAAAAATTGAAAAACTATAAAAATCCAATTTTCTAATCATGGTTTCTAACAATTTATATATCCTATCCACAATTTTACAATTTTAACTTTCATGATTTATAAATGAATCGAAAATTTTCTATATTGATTGTGTAATTTTTCGACTAAATTAAATTGGTTTCACCAAATTCTTCTTATCATGTATATAAACTTGTATAGCGCGTAGTGTGTTAAAAAAAATGTTGTAAAGAATTTTTTGTATAATATTAAAAATTTAAAAATTAATTGATCTAAAATTTATCTAAATTTATCTAAATTTGTTGAGAATATATGAAAATTTATTATAGAGATAGAAAACGCATTTGAAAATATTGAACAAATGTTTTTATATAATTTAAATAAATTATAAAAAAAAATTTCACTATTTTCTATTTTCTATTTATTTAAAATAAATATAGTTGATTATTATACAAAATATATTTGGTTTAATTGTCGCAAAAATGATTGTTTAGTCTGGTGGTTTAATAATTATATGTATTTAAAATTATACAATTTAATTTTGATACAAGAAAAAATGTCTTGATTTTTTTTTTTTATTATTATTATAGCATAAATTAAATATGAAAATTTTAATTCAATATTATTATTTTTTTTATCTAAGAAGTACATATTCATAATGGCACTTCAAAAAATGAAAAATTTATGTATATACAATATGAAATATTAAATAATACAGTATAATTTTTCTTTTCGGTCATAAAAAAATTGAAAAGAAATATTCATGGAAGATTTTTCTTAACATTTTTATATCTGGAACTGACAGGCAGTTTATTAAAATATAAATTTGACAATTTTTTTTTTTATATACTTATATAATATATATTATCCCTTATAATATCAATTTAATAGGATTTTTCAATTTCAAGATAAATTATGAGACAATGTACGAAATTTAATTGTACGAAATTCAACATGTTTTATGTTTGAAATTTTTTTTTGAAAAAGATTTTTTTTTTAAAGATATTTAAACATCATAACTTATTACAGACAAAATAATTGTATTACAACAAAAAAATGATGTAAAGAATTTTAATTTGTATATAAATAATTGAAGTTATATTTAATAATTGTACTTAAAAGTAAATAAGGGTTTGAGAGCTTTTAGTAACTTGTTAAAAAATTGAATTCAATTAATTGTAACATTTTTTACATTGTCGAAATTTGATATAGGAAAAAAGCAAAATTAAAATATCAAATGAAAATTAATGAAGTTGTCTGTCCCATAATCTTTCTTGGTAACTTGGAAAGTGATGAAAAATTACTGAAATAGAAATGTCAAGCATTTAAAAGTATAGTGTAAATCATCTTCGTTTTTTTTTTTGTTCATTGAAAAAACTAACAAATTTCCATTTTCACTATAATTGACTTAAAATCTTGAAAATCTTAAAATTTAATTTAATATTATTTTCTAATTATCTCAAAATAGAATTATATAATTATGTATATTGTTATGAAATTTCTCATTTCATTTTTTACATTTAATGTTCCTAAAAATAGGAATTACAAATTTGTTGTACTCGTAACTCGTTATTATAATAAAATATTTTAAAATTATATATAAAATAATTTATAAGAAATCTAACGAAAGGATGTTTAGCCTCAAAGGCAAATTTTATATGTATAAAAAAAAAAGTTTTTGTAAAATCTTATAACAATCCTCTTATCCTCTTATAAATAAAATCTCTTTGTGAATTTTGTTTTTTTTTTTTTTAAATAAATTTTATGTCAAATAAAATATTTTTCGAAGAATTATAATCATTTTATTTTATCTGTTTGATATTAAAAATTATTTTATCTTTTATTAATTGGGTAAACTAAATTTTTGAAATATTTCATTTGACATAAAATATTAACTATCAAAAAATATGTTATAATTTCATTTCGTAGAAAATTTTAATTAAACAAATAATTCCAAAAATGGCAAATATTTGATTTTATTTTACTAAATTTTTGATAGAAAGTTATTTAAAATTAATTAGTTAGATATTTAAAGTTGAATACGCAATAGTTGACGGGATAATATTCAATATTACAACTAAGAATTATGCTTAAAATAAAGTTTTAAATTACAATTCATCGTCATTTTACATTTCACATTTCTATCTCTACCGTCAACACTTTACAATTCACATTTAATTTTTCCATCTAAAAAAATGCAATTGCAAGAGCTCTCAGGATGACTTAAAACCTAAATTTTTGGCGTTTCCGCTACGGAGGACGAGATATAAAATATATATATGTTCCTAAAAATATTATAGTTAAAAATCAATAACATTAATTCGAGTCTTTATTTAAAATGAATAAAAAATTAAAAATATTGTTGTTCATTTTCCTCTTATTTATATATTATTAATATTCCATTCTTGGTTATATAAATGGATTACCCGCAATAAACCTGTAGGATTATATGAATTTTTTATTGAAAAAAATATGGAAAAAGAAAAAACACTGATTTTATCAATCCACTTAATAATTATCAATCGATATTTTCCATAACCAAAAAATATGTACATAAAATGAATAAATATTTTTAAATATATTTCCATATAAAATTCTTTGTTAAATTTTATTTATTTTCTTTTATATAAAATATTTAAGTGATAAAATATTTTCAGAATATAAGCTTCGAATAGCTTTGCAAGAAAAAAAAACAAATCTCTTTATATATTAAAAATTTATAAATTTCTGTGTAAATAAAGTTCATGGCTCATTCGGTACCAATAATTTTTTTTTAAATTAACTTTTTAGCATTTAACAAAAAATTTTGATTTAATTTTTAAAAAAATTATTCAATGAAGCACTTATTTCGTTATCATATTAATCAAATTCATTTTCTATCACTATAAATGTTTACTTTAAAAATTTAAAAAATGAAATATAAATGTTTACTTTAAAAATTTAGATTAAATTTGTTGTATAAGCTAAATTTAGGGTAAAAAACTTTTAAAAAATACTCTTAAATTTAGAATTTCATAGAATTTGTAATAACTAAATATAATTTTATGGGTAAATTTGATGTTACAATATTGTAAAAGTCCTAGTAATTCCATCCTAGTGAATATTAAAATCAAGTCGATTTCTCCTCGCATTAGGAAAAAAAGAATTTTCTCCTCGTATCAGGAAAAACATCCTGATTTTTTGGTCGTCCCCAAAAAAAATTGAATTGCTGGTTCAAGAATTGAAATTATGGTTCTACCAAGAAACGTAGTTCTTGGTTTACCGGCTACGCCAATGTTATTTTCCCTAGGAACCAATACAAATTTGGAATAAAATTTAAATAATTAAAAATAAAAATAAAATTTAAATATAAAATATAAATTTAAATTAAACAGAATTGTATTTTATTTTATATACATATATAAAATTAATTGGATAGAAATTTAATTAATTCCAATTTGTTTATAATGAAATGAATCAATTATTTACACATCAATTAAATATTATGTTATAAAACAAATCAATTATACATAAAATAAGAATATATCAATATTGTATAATACCACAAATTTAATTATTTCATTTAATTAATTTATTGTAAAAGAAATTAATTTAAATTATATATTTGTTTATACACAAAATATTTCACTATATAAATTTTTTGTTTTTAAATTTTTAAATTGAATTTACTTAAATTTTATATATGAAATGTTTTATGATTGTAATCAACATTATAAATATTTTACCAAATTTAATTAAGTTATAATATTATAGAGAAAGGTAAAAAAATTTTTTGTAACCATATCTAATTTAGAATTTATAGATTAATTTTGGTATTTATAATATATAAATAGAAATTTAAATTATTCATGTTACCAACAAATATTTTAATTAAAAAATTTTTTTTAATTAAAATATTTATTTTTCAAAAGAAAATTATGTAATTTTGTAGTGAATTTAATATAAAAATGAATTTAATTTTGTGTTTACATTCTCAATTATTCAATTTATTTTAATTTTAATAAATTGATTTTAATATAATTTAAAAAAAAATTTTAAGTAAATGTTTTTTATGACATATTTTTATGAGTTTAATTGAAATTTTATGTTAACTATTAAATCATTTTATGTTTCTATTTCTAACTACAAATATATTAAATTTAATTTTATTTTAATATACAGTCATGGTCACAGAAATAGATAATTTTTTATTATGGAAAATAAAAAATTTGGAAATGGAATTGCAATTATTTCATTTCATCATAAAGAAATAAAAGAAATAATTTCATTTTTATATCACTTTGCTTGGTGGATCTATTTCTGTGACCATGACTGTAATATCATCAAAAATATTTTAATGCATAAATTATGTTCACCCTTAACAACATCCTTCTTGGTGTTCATACAACATTGATCACTTTAGGGTATTTCTTAAAGTATCGCATCAATTAATTATAAAAGACAAAAGACAATTGTTTTTGTTTGATGCTCTGATGATTGACCCACTTTAACCCAGATATGAAGATAATCACACGTGGGAGGTTAAAGATTATTATTTTGATATCAAAAATATTTATATAAAAGGAAAACTTTTTGTTGTTACAAGTGAAAATAATATAATTTCTTGTTTCCACCATTATAATTGAAATAAAGAGAAACAAAAAGTTATAATATATACTAACAAACAAAAGATAATACATAATATATCCTTTTCTGTAATTTTGCAGAAGGACATTTTGTTTTATAGATATAATAAATATAATTTATATTGATTTTTCTTTTATCATTTAGTTTATTTAGACATTACTATTATATACAATACACTATAAATTTAGATACACTATTGTTTGGAACTAATGAAAGAAATTATGTACAAAAATAATAAAATTTTCGAGTATATCAAATTCTTTTCCGCAAAGATACATAGATAAAAAGATAAAACTTATTAACAAAATTTATAAATGAGTGAAACCAAAAATATTTTAAAAAGGTTTGTTTATAAATTTTACTCTATTTACATATATCGTATGTAAAAATTTTATTGAAAGCTTCGCATGAAAAATTAATTGATTAGAGTATAGTCTAGGAAGTTTGATATTTTAATCTGACTTATATAGAATTTTTTTTTCAGTAAATTTCAATGTGTGTCTTCTCAGATATAAAACTTAATATCTAAAAGTTAGTGGATATGCATAAAAACTGTAAAGAGTCCTTACAAATATCCACGTATAATATTAAATTATAGGAAGCTGGAAAACTGTCAAAAGTATATTTTATATTAAGCACATGAATCAAATCTGTTTACATGGTTAACAAATACTTCTAGATAAAATTCTTCCTGGGTGAATTTATGGATAATATATATTTCCATAAATATGAAATGCAAAAAAAAAAAATCTATGATATTTTATATACTATGTATCCGTACTACAAGTATATATTTGTACTATGTACATGTATGATGTATGGATACTATATGTAAATTCAATTCAATATAAATAATGATATACTATATAGTGGCAAGACAGCATAGTCTTTGACTTCCTCATTTGAATATTGACTATAAAATATCATAATTATTTTTGATTGATTAAAAAAAATTACATCATCACAGACATAAAAGTCACAATAATTATGTTATCAAAAATTTATAAAAAAAAGAAAATATTATCCCTTTTACGATTCCTAAATTTTAATATACTTTTAACGTCACAAACAATTTACTAATTTGAAACAGAGAATCATACAAAATTTTCGTATTGTTTCTTATGACATATTTACATAATAAATTATTTATTAAGAAATATTTAACGGATATTGCGTAATTTTTCTTTTTACCATTTATTTTCCTTTCTTTTTTGGCACACTTCGTTAATTATGAATAATCCTTAATTTTCTGGCTACAAAATTTTCATTTGTTTTATTAGATGAGATAAAATTTTGTGATCTTTTACTTATTATAGAAATAATTTTTGAAAACAAAATGAAAGTGTAATCAAATTATTTATTAATATTTTTTTTTACTTATATAAAAAAAAGATACGAAAACCAAAAAAGTTTTCAAGTAAATATTTTCATGAGAGATAATTTTTTTATGACTTTGTTGTTTTCATTTAACATCCTGTTATTTGTTTTTTGTATTCTTTAATTCCTTTTTCTGTTCATACATAAAACTTTTACAAAATATATAATTTTCTAACACTCCCCATTAAATTACATAACATTATAAAGGCTATATATGTATAAGAAACTCCTTTATGTATTAAGATCTTCGTTTTTGTGGTAGAATAATATGTAACAAGCGATAATTTATTTACCAAAAAAAAAACATATTTTTTTTTGTTGATCTATTTTCTTTTCATTCATTCATTATATAACTTCAATTTTGAGGGGTTAAACAATTTCAATATTTGTGCGAGAATTAAAGGATTAAGTTCAAGTATAAAACTAAGTTTGCTTAGATAGAATGAAAATTACGATTATTACATTACAATGATGATTACAAAATATTACATTATATTATAATCAAAATTGTTAAAGTAAATTAATATTAGCCAATTATCTATCTAATCTATACTATAGGTTTTATTCACGTTACGATATCACTATCAGCTACTACGATATTTACATATTTAATGATCTTAAATCTCTTAAATCATCTCGACAATTTAATTTGAATATCTTCTATAAATTGTCAAAATCTTTCATAAAATGTCAAAACCTTACATAATTGTCATAATATTGTAACATGTGTCATATATTATAAAACTAATCATTTAAAAAGTGGTTGAATTTGATCCCAAACAGGACCATGTATACAAAGTAACATATTGTAAGAGCAAGTCAAAACCTATTATCTATGTTAAAATAGTGATATATCCCTCAGCATCATATTTAAGCAAAAACCAAATAATCTTTATCTCAATTGGGATCGATTATTATTCATAACATAATCTATATAAAAATATAAGAAGAAAAAAAAAATTAAAAAATAATTTACTATTTCATTTTGAAACACAATCACGTTCAATCAATAACGTATTAATTGTTTATTAATGTGTGAATTTAAATGCAAATAATGAGACAGTTTTTTTTCTACATGACATCCTTCCCCTATTAAAAGATAAGATACAAAATTTTGTGAATTTATTATTTCATCTTCAATTTTATAAGGATTAAAGGATAAGAGGATGAAATTATTCACGCATCATATTCTCCAATTTTTTTTTTTGTATTGTATATTTTTTGAATAAATCTTTCACACAAAAAAATTCAAATCTTTTAATTATATATTTTCCGTTTCATTAAATAAATTATAAAAAATTTGAATTAAACAAATCAATTTGGTTCTTTGCGCAATAAATATTAAATTAAAATTTTTAAGACATTCATTTTGGAAATATATTTTAAAGAAAAATAATTTATTGAAAAGATTGTGTTTTCTTAATTGAAATGAAGGTCAGAAAATATTTTTGCCAAAGAAAATTTTTTTTATAGTTTTTATATTGATTTTATTTTGGTAAAAGTTTTTATATATTTTTCAAAATTTATATAGTAATTTTGAAGCATAACATTTTATGTTATTATTAATGATTTAAACAACTATATTTATATAGTTTTTGATTATTTATGTTTCTAAAATGAGACGATATGATAAAATGATTTTAGATCAACTTTTATTAATTATGATCATCACGATTTATTAATAATATATTTAGAAACTTGCGATAAATTGAATCAAAATTTAATATTAAATAAAATTTTGGTTAAATTTTACTATACAAAAACTTTTAAATAAATCGTTATTTCCTGAATATAACAATTAATTTATTGATACTAATTTGTTAACACTTCTATTAAATTATCTTTAATTATTCATATTAATTCATTATTATCAATTTGAAACAAGTGGATATCAATTAAAGTATATCAATGTTTTTTCATACATGCAAGTTACATAATGGCAAATAATTTGTAATATTATTTATAATTAATTTCCATATTATGTTTTTGTATCATGATGCAATATATTTTTTTTACTATATTAAAATTTTTTTTTAAAAAACATATTATCATATTATTTTTTATGTAAATTCAACTGACCATTAAAATTAAAACCATAAAATGAATATAAATTTACTGATTTAATAATTTTCAATATTATTATTTGTATATTAAATTTTAATTAGTATGTATATAAATTACATAATTTGCATGGAAAAATGTTAAGTAGTTTTTCATGAATAATTTACCAATATAGTAAAATTAACATAAAAAAAAATTCTATATTTTAAAAAAAATTAGGTTAATTTTATTCCTGAAAGTGTAGTAAGGAAGATAATAAAATTCAAAGCATAAGCTTAATGCAACTTGAGGTAATTTAAAATAATATACTTTTATATTTAAAAAATATGTAATTTCTACATAAAATAATCCTTTTTAAGTAATCCTTTTAGGTATATACAAAACTTTAGTTTAAAAATGCATATATTAATTTGTTTCATTTTTATGTATATAAAAGTTTAAATTGTGTCTGAAAATTATCCTGGGCTTCGGTTATCTTTTAACAACAACGTTTAAAATTTGTTAAACTTTTGATAAACAATTTTCATAAAAAATTAAAATGTCATATAACTCTGATAAAATGTAAATTTATTTTTTTTTTTTTCAATATCGTTTTGCATAAATTGTGACCATTAAATGTACTTAGTTTTTTATTTTATTAAATCCAATGAAAATGAAATTTTGTGCAAATTATGCATTGGAATTATATTAAAAGGATATTAAAATAAATTTATATTTTATTTTAATCCATTTTTATATTCTATGTATAATAACCAAATTGAATTTATGATGTTTGATAAAATATCCAATAATTAAAAATCATTTTTTTAGTATAAATGTATACTGTAATATTAAATAATTCGCAGATTATTAATATTTTAAATTATATCCCCCTTGGCTTAGATAAATTATATTATATATTGTTGTTAAAATGGTATCCTGGATATTAAACTATAATAAATTAAAAATATTACTCCTATAAAACTTTATTATTATGATAATAATTCTTGACTGTGTGTTAGAGCTCTAATTCAACCTAATTCAACTTTTTAAATTTATATTTGACAATTTGTCATCTTTTTATGGCTCAAGTGGGACATAATTTCATTTTTTTATTAAGTAAAAATTCATCGTCTTAAATTAAAACTTTTAGAAATAAATTTATATTATAGTCGAGTCGTTTATAGTCAAGTCGTTATATTAAATGACAATCTATATAGTAGTTGGATGGGAAAGGTATTCGATTGGGTAGTAGAAAATACTTAAAATTTTGATTACTGATCTAATTAATTTACTCCAATTTAATTAGCTATAACTATACCAGCTGTACGAGTAATTTACAAGAAAAAATCAATGATTTTAAAGATTGTTTTGATACAAAATTATTACATCCTTTATAATCTAATGTTGGGAAATTTAAGTTTTTATTTGTTTTTTTTTTAATTGTGGGAAGAGCACTTTTCCATTGAAGAATTTTGTTGGATGGACTAAATCAAAAGCTAAATCAAAAGTGTTCGACATAAGAATTTTTAAGTTCTGGGTTGGTTGGACCACTTTTCCATTCACAAATTTCCTAAAATTAGTCTATGGAAAAATGTTATTTTCTGTGACATCTTGGTAGAAATATTAAAATGTGCTGCTAAAAAAAAGTTTTCGAAAGCTTACGAATATGAACATAATGATAAATGAAACTCAAAATCGGGATTTTGTAGGTTGGACCATTTTGCTTCTCAATGTCTTATTTATAGGACTGAACTGGAGCAAATGAAAATGATTATTCTTCAAAGTTTTTAGTTATAAACATTGAATTATCTCAAATTTGTTATCGTATCAGTTATCACTGAAAATTTTCTAATTACATATTTAAAAAATTGCTATGTAAACAGGATTTAAATCAACACATTCAACAAATAATAATTTTAAGGATTAAATGTTGATAAATAATTATTAAATTAAATTCTCTGAAAATAATATTTTTTTATATGATCAAAACAAAAATATGTAATTAAAATTTATCACTTTGTTATTATCACTTCGTTATGGTATTTATGATCAAAAATTATAATTATATACATATTTGATTCAAAATTAATATTTTAATTCTCGGGTGGTTAATAACATTGTTAAATTTTTTTTTAATAATAATTACATAAAATAATTAAAATTAAATTTGGTTAGTAATAAATTTACCAAAAAAAAAAATATATTAATTTATGGTGATATATACTTTATTATTAAAAAATTAAAATTATATTATGCAACACATAATTATAATTATGTATTCAAATTTTCATATACATTATTTTCATAAATTATGTGAACACAACTAAATTTTTTTTAGAAACAAAAGTAATATGGCGCCATTTTACTCAAAATAATTATATCTACATTCTTTGATCCTTGACATTGTTATTGTGTTAAATTAGTTTGATATGTAAATATAATTTTGTTGTATAATTAATTTTACTAAATTATAGCAATAGTGTAGGTCATTATATTAGTAAAAATTTTAAGTGGTAGAATATACATGAAATCGGTGAAAATCAAAAGCCTCCAAATTAAAGTAAGGTTAATTTACCAATAAGATTGTAACATTGCCCACAAAATTCAAACTTTCTATTTATTAACGAATTTGATTTTTAAATATTCTATTTAATTTTTACAAATCAATTTAAATTCAGCTTAATAACTTTAAATTTTAAAATTTAACTTAAATTTGATTCACAATTTTGATATTGATATAAATTTTAATACAAAAATTTCTATTTTCCCAAAAATTGGCAACTAAAAAATATATAATTTTATTTATTTGGCAAAAAATAAAATTATTTATAATATTTTTGTTATTTATGTAAATTATCTAATAAATATAATATTAAAATTTATGGAACATATGCTTTAGATTAATCACTTACCTCAAAAGATTAAAAAAAAAAAATAATAATATTATCCAATATTTTGTTATTTTGTTGTTCGCGATAAAAACTAATTTTTTTTTTTGGTAACTAAAACTTTATTATTATTATAATTTTCTGTTAATGTTAATTTTATAAGTACAATAATTTTGTTTTGGCCACTTTATACAATAAATCACATTAATTTATATAATAGTATAAAAATAGACTAGAATTAAAACAATTCTTTTATGTAATTAATCTTTCACAAATGTAAATATTTACATAATTTTGTTATTAAAAAAAAAAAAAACATATAATTTTTATTTACAATAAATACTGTTTTAATTTTTCACCAATAATCATGTTAAATTTCCACAAAAAAATTTTTATTTATAAATTAGTTAAATATTTAAAAATAGATTATTGAAATTTTTTATGCATTTAATCACAGTTTTTAACAAAATATTTCTATAGTTTTTTTATTTGAAAGACACTAAGAAAATTTAATAAAAATAAATTCCCGAAAAAAATCCAAAAATTATTTTTTATTCAAATTCAAAATGATAAAAATTTTTAAAAATTTAATTCTTTCTAAATTTTCTATACTAATAAATTTTTCAAAAGTATTGATTAAAAAAAATCGTTGTTAAATTTTCGATTATAATTTTTTCGATTTTTCACAACATTTTCATTTGATAGCATAAATTAAACTGTAGAAAATATTGTAATAAATGTTTAAATACCAAAAAGGCTATAGAATTTTCCGTCCGTTTCAAAATCAACTCCTACATTTTATATTTATTTTTTTATTTATATGCAAACCGGTAGGTACAATCGCGCAGCACAAAGTTTGTATATTTATTATAATTTTACTTATATACCAAAAATTCTTATATATACTATTTTTTATTTATAATTTAGAATAATTTTTATTAAAAAATTTTTTTTTTTTAATTTTCCATTTATTACCAACAACCAGAGTTGCTAGGATTAAACTGAATAAAATTTTGATGATCAGAAGTGCCTTAACCTATTCGTGAATAAAAAAAAATATATACATATACAAAAGTATTTTCCAAAATAAAAGAAAAATGAAAAAAATGAATTAATTTTCTGTTATGCATTTTTAGTATAAATGAAAAGCTTTTTTTTTTTTGTTGGGTTGTACATGTGCGTTTTTGAATACGCACGTGTTTTAATATTTGGCCAGCAAAATATTACCAACAACGAAGAATTTTTACTGAATGAAAAGTTTTCGAATTTATAAAATTTTTTGGAAGCGCAGAAGCGAAAAAGAAACATATTAAGTTTGTAGAAAAATTAAGCTTTATTAGAGGAATTTGGAGAAATTTTAATTTGTGCAGATGAATTTGCTTTGCAGAGGTGGTAAAATGAACGAAAGAAATAAAATGTTGAAAATTATTCGTTTTATTCCTTTGGTTTTGTGTTGACAATTTCGTTTTTGGTCGGATTTTTTAGAAAATTTTTATCATTTTCAGTTAGAAGAAAGAATACAGAACATTATATAGTGAGTTTTCGGCCTTTTTCAATGTTCAAGATCGACTATGTATATAGCCTCCTTTATGAATGTTTTGTAGTCAATGCCATGATCGTCTTTTCCTGAAATTATGAAATTATTAAATGCAACAATTGCAATATCATCTCAAAAATTACACATTTTATGTTTAAATGAAAGTGATCAAAGCCCACTTACTACTATGACTTTCATTTTTGTATATTTACGTATTATTATGTAATGATTTTATAATTTATTACACTAATATTTTTATTTGAATAAAATTACAATCTTCATAAATTCTTAATAAATTTAATAATCCATTTTGAAAATTTAATTCATGTAAAAATTGTGGAAAATAATAAAATATATATTTATGTTCGAAAATTATGTGCAAAGTTTTTTTTAAAAAAAGAAACACTAAAAAAATTTATCAAATATAAAAATTTATGGTATACTTGAAGAAGTAACAAATTTTCATGCACATAGGCAAATTTATGTATAATAAATTTTTAAGTCAAAATATTATTCCTTAAATTTTTACGATAATATATTAAAGTGCAGGATATAACTAACAAAAATATTATAATATGAAAGTGCAGGATATATTACAAAAAAAAAGGATACTATAAAAGAATTTATTAGTATTCAAGGAGCAAAACATTCTTCAACTTTTTCCCATGTTAATAATATTAGGAAATATATTAAAATTGTATACATTATATATATAATCATTTTCAGAATATTATATATATTTTCCTGTTTCAAAACACCATTAAATAACTATGTACAATATTCGCTACATAACAATATGTTGTGTAAAACCGTGAAATTGAAACAATTTTACCCATAATTTATAGTATAATCCAGAAAATATTATGTCAAATTCAAAAAATTTACATAAATACCATGTATCATAAGTTTTTCAAATAATTAGTCGGACCGTGTCCTTATTAATACCAAAATTGCATTAATTATTATATCGGAATATTTTTTTTTATAATATGCAAATTTTAAAGGAATTTGCTGAAAAAGTTTATTTCTAATAGTCACCAAGTTCTGGATATTATAATTTTGTCTCAGTTCGGTAGGCTAACTAAACTATTGTAACTAATTTAATGACATTAGATAACTAAATATTATATGAACAAGATAACTAAAATATTTCATGCAAAGACTGTTTTTACTTAAATAACAAAATGATATTCGTACTAAGTTTATTGGAAGTTTATGATATTCTCCAATCTACAATATAAAATAAATGTAACAGAATTTTCAAATTTCTGTTCAATATTCGTAAAATATAACTACCCAAGAAATTAGATAAAAATTATAAAAAAAAATTTTTTGTTCTTATTGATGGTCCTTTAAAATTAAATTATCTAGTATCCCTTTTATCGATATAATTCCACACAAAAATATATCTTATTATTAATGAATAATTCAAAGAAGATTTGGGGAAATTTTCTATTATAGAATAATAAATTGACCAAAAGTTTATTCCGGCATAAAAATTAAATTTAAATTGATTGAAATGATAATCTAAAAATATATATTTTGAAAATAATTTTGCCATTTTTAAATGTTCATTCTGAAACACATCTCATGGATTAAAGAATTGTTAAAAATACATTTGCGTTGTCCTACGGTATTAACGATAATTTAAGAGCAAAATTTAATTTCATTTGATTATTTTTAATATATTTTTGCAGTATTTTTTTTAAGTCTATACATAATTACGTCCTAGGAATATGAAATAAATTAGATCTGTTTTAAATTTCAGAATGTATATATCTAAAAAATTACAATACGTGTATAATTATCCAAAATATTTAAACAAACTATATTACGAATAAAATATTACTGAATGCAAGTTTTCATATTATTTGATAAGCGCCGGGAAAACCAGTCAAAAACATTTCAGTAAAAAAAAAAATTTCATAAAAATTTTATGACTGAAAATAGTGAAAATGCATTTTCAAAAAAATAATTCAATAAAAAAAAGGCATTCCGGTCAGAAAAAAGTTTGAATGAGTTGTCTTTTCCATTTTTATACACTGGAAAAGCCTTTCAGAAAAAAAAATAATTTAATTTTTTTTTACTGAAATGTTTTGACTGGTTTTCCCGGAGCCTTCGAGAAATATTTATAAAATATAATTTTCCATTTTACCAAAATCAATTTTTGATAGAACGTGCAACGTGCAAGTCAAATTTAAAATAAAGAAAAATATCAAAATGAAATTTCGTAATATTGGTGGACAAGCAATCATAGTTTTTTTTTTGGAAAATTAATGAGATAAATAATTGAAAACTATATTCCTCCTTTTATGAAATAATTTTGTATAAGTTTTCAGAACAAAATAAATTAAAAGCTTAATATGAATTTATGTTACTAATAAACAATATTAGCGAGTATAAATTTTCAACAAAACTATCAAACTAAATGAATGAGTTTATTTACAGAATTTATATGTTTCCTATACAGAAAATAATATCAATTATATTTAATTGCAATAAATTTAATAACAATATTTCAATATCAATGGAATTGTTTGTTATTAAATTAATGACTCGTGTCATTAATAAAACATCAAAATTATATGTTTCCTAATAAAAGTTTCTTTTTGCTAAAAGTTAAATAAAAATTACAGAAGAAAATATACTTAAAATGTTGAGATCAATTTATAGTATTTTTGAAATTTTATATTGAAATTGTTTTTCTACATTGTTTGAAAAATTTTTTCACTAGAAGAAATATAATGAAACTCTCTGGAATCAATTATTTTCATACTATATAATTTACTTACTATATATTTATGGAAAGTATAATGTAAACATTAAAATTAACTTTGAAATAATTAATTTTTTATATACATTATATCCAATTTTCATAATCTGAGAATGAAAATTTAATATAAAAAATTAATTAATAAATATCTATAAACTTTTTATGTATTTTCTATGTTGGCGATTAAATTAATTTTTAATTGTATAATCACAATTTTAAAAGATCAATATTGTATATAGACAAAAATACCATAAATAATTAATTTCAAATACAAATAATTAAATGATAAATTGAATTTTTATAATTAATCTTAAAGCAAATGTAAAACTATATAATCACTCGCTTCGCATTAGAGATTGAGAATAACATTGATTTTATATAATTTTCAATTCACAGAAAATTTAATTTAATTTTTAATCACTGAGAAATTTTTATATACATAATTTTGTAATATATTTTATCACTGAAATAGCACTGATAGCACTGGATGTTAGGATAACTTAAATATCCTTTCAATATAATAATTGATATCTTAGCTATCCACATTGGGACTGTAATATTATTTATACGATGAATATAATATTAAATTAAATATACATATAATATTGATTATATATACCAATCGACTATTTAATAAATCTATTACGCAAAAAAATCAACGTCATTTCCATAATGGAAAATTTTATATAAAATTGAATTCTATTTTTAAATTCGTAAAAAGTAACATTTAAAATTTTGGAAATTATTATCTACATATATAAAATATTTTTCAAATAATTTTATCCAAAAAAATTTTTATTAAGATTTTGTTTTCTTAATTAAAATGAAGGCCACAATTTTTATATTTTTTATTGAATTTATTTTGGTAAAAACCAAAATTTATTTCTATTAAATTTTCCATATAAATTTTCAAAAGTTTATATAATTTAAATTTTCAGCATAAAACTAGAGGCATTATTTATGATTTAAACAACTATATTTATAGTAATTAATTTAGAAAGTATATATTCAAAAATGAAATAGTATATACATAATAAGTAATTACTATATGATACTCATAAATGGTTTTAGGCAAATTTTTAATTATGATTTATTAATAATATTTAAGAAAACTGCCAAAAAAAAAAATGGAACCGAAATTTTATAATTTTAATATTAATTAGGAAAACTTTTTAATAAAAAAATTTTGTTAAAAAAAATGTCTTTAATGTTTAGAACTACAAAAACTTAAAAAAAAACATATTTATTATTCATTTTTTGATTAATAATTAATTTATTAGTAATTTGGGTACTCTCTTTATACTTCAATTAAAAAATTTAGAAACTTTTTACTTAATCATTATTTACGAAAAACTTTTTTGTAAATTTGTTTGTATACTTCTGAAGAAAGTATATAAATATTAATTGTATATGTATAGTATACTAAAAGATAAATTATGTTAATTTAAGGTTATGTATATTATCTTAAAGAGTTTTTACTCATAAATTAAATTATGTAATTAAAAAATTCAAAAAATTAAAATTATTTATTTCCATTTATTGACCCAAGAAAAAATTTCCCTAAACCAACTTATGACTATTTTGAAAATATTTTATTAAAACTATAAATAATTTCTGGTATATAAAAATAATTATTGTCCATCTCACGGGATATTAACACAAATTTCAAATTATTTTTAATCCATTTCATATCTGAGCATTTGATTTAAATATTTTTGTTCACTATAAAAATCATGTCATGAAAATTTATTTTAATTGTTTTTCATTTTACGAAATTTATGTATGTATATAAAAATGTATTTCAAATTGAAAATTCTCATTCAAAATTAAATTTGAATCGTGAATCTGGATTAAATGACATAATGATATAAAATATTTTTTCAATTTTAAACATAATAAATTTATGTATATCGAATCTAAATTATATTATTCATTAAAAATTATAATTAAAATTTATATTTCAATTTGAAAATAATTGCGTAGTGTTTTGATTAAATTATACTCCTAATTGATACAAAATGATTTTAAATCACACTTTAATATAGTAAATAAAATATTTCAATTTCACCTCTGGGAGTATTTATTTTTTTGACAAATTGTCATAATACCATTTTTATTTCCGAATTGGTTTAAATTTGATATTTCACATTCTTACAAAATAATGTATATTAGAATTTATATACAATGTTGGGAAATTTTAATATAAATTATTTTAATATTAAAAATATTTTAACCAAAAATCATTAACCAAAATTTATATTAAGATTTATTTTTCATCCGTTTTCTCTGTGAAAATTAAAATCTACCATAATTATTATTTGGCTCACAAGGTCACAAGTTCAATGGAAAAAATAATATTCATATTTATTGTTTATTACCTTCAAAAAAATATATTTAATTAATATTTGTATTGGTTGTTTATGTGAATATTATCTATAAACGTTTCTTTTAATATAAATATAATGCTTAACTATAATTATTATCATAGATTAATATTACTAAAACGATAAATATCTAGTAAATATAATTATATTATGTATGATTATTATTTTCTGTACATATTTTAATTAAGTTCAATAAATTTTTAGGCCACAAATAAACATTTAAATCATAAAGGAAAAGGAAATAAACAAAAATTATATTGAATGGATTAAAATTATTTATGTTACAATTAATTTTCTTTAATGTAAATATTTACATTTATTTTATATTTTTAAATTTAGAATTTACATATCATTAAAGAATATTTTTAATTATAGTTTATTTGAAAATTATATAATAATTGGCATTTATTTAAAACATTAATTTTAAATTGTTTATATTTAAAGTATTACTTTATATATATTTTTAAAATAATATAAATTTTTCAAAATATTATAATTTATAAACATATTTAAAATTTCAAAATTATAAATAGTAAATTAATATGGAAATTTATAGTTCATCTTAAAATAGTTTATTTATTATCAATTACAACAAGAATTTATGTATACATATTATTTGTATATCGAAATGACATATGTATAGAAATTCTCGAAAGTTGTTTATTTATTTCAAATTTTTTGTTGAATATTTGATTAATGATTTATTTATTTTACGAAAAGAAAATGTGCATCAACAAGTTACAAAATTTTGTGTTTGGGTTGAACAGAATAAAAAATAATTCAAATAATTTCGAACTAAGAGCTAATGAAAATTATATACAAGACGATATTATAATTAGTATATAATTTTAATATTATTTCTGTTTCATATCCTTAAACTGTTTAATTGTGTGTGAAGTGTGACACATTGTGTGCCACACACGCCACATTATGTACTTTGTTATAGGTATTGACAACTTTCTTGAGAAAACCTTCTGAAGAAGGAATGTCAACAATTTATATATGCTTTCAATCACATCGGTCTACCAAAATCTGAAATAATAATATAGGTGATCAACTCTTAGTATTTTTACACAATTTAAATTGGTAATTTTTGAATATAAATTGGGCGACATTTTCCAAAATAAATATAAACTTTTGAATTAATTTATAATTAAGAAAATTGTAATAGACAAATAACCAATCACAAAAACTTCTTTTCCAAAAACCTATTAAAAACCCTGACAACTCAAAGGTAAAGGTAAATATACAACCTTTTATATTTATTTCAAATTTTCTTAAAGACAAAAGTAAATAAATTTGGAATTTCTACAACTTTACACAATTGTGTGCCGTAAAATAAACGTCTCTTTATGTCTAAAAATACCCTTTTAAAATACCACATTTCAATATTACAAGAAATGATTCATTTATAATTAAAGATTCAAAGTTGAAGCAAATATATAAAAATTCCATAATCAACTTAAATTATTATCAGTTCTTATTTACTGAGCATTTAAACCCATATATGATCATTTTCTGGTAAATATTTGAATGAAAGTTTGAAATGATTAATAGACGCAGAATCGAAAAATTTTCTTTTGTGAAAGTGAAAGCTTTTTTAATTTTTAAGCTTAATACAGACACAAAGTGAAATGATGATTTATCGATAATAAATTTTCAGGTGGTGAAAAGTCAGGAAATTTATTTGAATTTTTTTCACAAAGTAGTACACACTTGACATGATGAAAATTACTTATCAGAGACATGAACCTTAAAATAATCAAATTTTTCACAACTATTTATTGAACGTGAAAAATTAATATTTTGACATGTTTATTATCAAATATTTTAAATTTTATGAATTACTGCGAATTATCAATTTCAATATGATTTAAAACGATTATGTTGCTAGACCAATATGCGATTGAAGAAAAAAACATTATAATATATTTGACATTTTACAATAAATGTATTTGACTAAAATTAAAAATATTTAAGTAAAAAAAACTGGAGATATTTTTTAGTATAAATGATAAAAGGAATGAGAAATGTTCTTAACTTAAATATATTAAAATCTTGGAATCTATAAATTAGATTAAATCTTTTCTTTGTTCAAAATATTTAACGAAATTTATGCATTTAAAATATGCATTTATTTTTAGAAAAAATAATCTAATATAATTTTCAAATTTTCCTAGATTAATTCCATGTATATACCGTTTCAATGTTAAACAAATTATTTACCATTTAAAATTAAATGTTTTTGAAAATCATTGAACATTTTATCAGAACTAATGTCAAAATGAGTTAATTAATGTTGTAAATAAACAATTTACAACAATTGTTTTGCAAGGATATAAATGAAAATTCATGACATAATGCATTCGTGCAACTTATTAAAAAAAATGAAATATAAATATATATGTATAGGTATTTAACCATACGAAATATAGGTAGTTTGTAATTTGTATAAATGAAGAGGATTATAAGAAATAACAGTAAAAAAGCAATAATTTTATGACATATAAATTAAGTGAGCGATTAATTTTACACAGTCGCAAAATATTATTTCGACTTGAAAAATTTCTGCTTGAAATAATAAAATATTAATTATAATAATGTCATCTCTTTTATTTTAACCATGAATTTAATTAATTGTCAAATTTATTGAAATTTTGTTATTAAATTGTCTGAAACCAAAAAATACTATAAATATAAAAATAATAAGGAAAAATTGTTATAAATTTTAAATACCATAAATAAGGAAAATTATAACTAAAGACAATTTTCCTGACATTCAAAAGTTAAATAAATTATTCAAAAAATTAATATTTTATATTTTTTCCAAGGTATATAATATTTATTTATTCGTTAACATAAAATAGTTAAACTACTCCAATTTTTCGAAATAACTACTAAAAAAATTATGAACTTATATAGTCAATATTTAACATAAATATTAAAGTTAAATCAAACATTAATTCGGCTCCAGTTACAAGTTAATTATTATTTGAACCTTGACTTCTTGACTATGCCTAAGGACAAATTTAGATTCTGTTCATCCGAAAAATTACCCTAAAAAAAATATCTGTAATTTTTCACATATATAATTAAATAAAATTTAAAGATATAGGTAATTGATTTTTCATTTATAATTTTCATTATTATTAAAATTATTAATTATAATTAATAATAAAAAAAAAACATTTTCATGAAAATAATAATAATGAACCTGACAAGAATTAATTAAATTTTGTAACTTTGCCAATTGATATTGAACTGGTAAAAGCTCTGCTTGTACTATATATAAAATTGGTAAAGTGTTAAGTGATTTTTTTTTTTGTGCCATAATCGATAATCAATTATAAAATAATTTTCTTCAACAAAATTCGTTTTTTCATTTAACTATAATAATAAATTGAAAACTTTTTGTAATTGACATAATAAATTTTTGATATTTTTTATTTAAGAAAATATTTTTTCAATCATCATCTTTTCCATTAAAGGAAAAATTATATGAAATCATTTTTTTATAATTTGAAAATATGTACAAAAAAATTTACAATTACATAATAATAATTTTTAATTAAAAATTTAAATTTCATTTATGAAATTTTGTTTGTCAAATTTTATACTGAAAGTTATTAGAAAAAAATAATTTTTTTTTTTTAATTTGTTATAAATATTAACATAATTATTTTAATATTTATTACGGAACATTTTATGGTAGAGAAAGAAGTGTTAATTCGAAATCATTATCTACATCTACAAAATCAACTTCTTCTTCTTCTTCTTCTTCTTCTTCTTCTTTTTCATTATCAGCCTCATATTGGTTTTCTTCTTCCTCGTCAAATACTTCCTCGTCAATACTGTCGTCCACAATAACTATATGTGTAACATCTGGTGAAAAAAAGTTACCAATTGTAATTTTTTTTTTATTAAATCTTCTTTAAATTCACTATATATTATGTTTGTTATAAAAATGTTTCTATTTCGAATTTTTTAAAATACTAAAAAATAATTAATTAAAGACAAAAAAATAAAAAAAAAGTAATTGTAAAAAAATAAAAATAGCCTAAAAACATAATATATTTAAAAAGTCAATTTGTAAATTAAATGAAATTTATAAAAAAACATATTTGATAAATTTTTAAAATTTCATTTACTGTATAGCCAGCTTTGGGGGAAAATGTATTCCAATTAGTTGTTGTAAAATTGGAAATATCCAATAATTAAATTATTGGATATTTCCAATTATTTACAATAATATTCTTTAATCTAATGGAACAAAAATATTTTTCTACAGATTTTTTATTTACTATAGTGAAATATTTGCCATCCATCTAATGACGTTTCATATAGTTTACGTAAAATGTTATATAATTATTTATTAGAACTCTTAAAAATACTTACATACTAAATAAGTAATTCAATTTTTAATTGTCCAATATTATTTGTGTACTTAAAATATTATATAAGTATTGACAAAATGACATTCTATTGTAGTATAGTTAAAAGAAAAATATAGAATTACATAAAATTTAGAAAAATGAAAATTATATAAAGTAAATAATAAATGTAATTAAAAATCACTTATAATGCTCAAAGTTTGGACTATATAAATAAAATTATTCCTAAAAATGGACTATAAATACTTACGTAAGACATATAAAAGCAATATACCATGCTCAGAAGGACATGTTAAATTATTTATCAGTTTAGAAGGATACTCAATAGTTTCCAAAGGTACTCACTTTTGGCCTTAATAACATTTGATTGGCTATTTGGTATATGAATATAAAATGGTAAAAGTTTATTGGAAAAATTTAAACTAATTGAAAAAATCATAAAAATTTAATGAATTCTCTTTAAAAAAACACACACACACACACAATTTACGAATGAATTTAATTTTTGATACCAAATAAAATAATTTAATGCGATTACAATAAAAAAAATATCATATTTATTTTTAAAAAAAATCAAATGTTTTATTATAAAATTCAATTTACAAAATTTTATTTCGTTTTTAAATCTATGTTGGATTTGTAACTGTTTCAACAGCAACTGTTGTTGCTGAAACTAAACTCGGTGTTGGTACATCATTTTGATGGTTAACAACATTATTTGGTAAAATTTCTGTTGGTTTAATTTCACTATTCATTGCTGGCGGTGGTATATCATCATTAATTATTGGTTTAATATTATCATTATTTATTGTATCATTAGAATTTAATGGTTTTGGTGCTATTTTATTTTGTATTTCATCATCTTTTTGATCCTGTAATATTTTATTAACATCATATTTAGTTTTCTTTTTTAATTGCTGTTTAGCTTTTTTAATTTTTGCAATTTCTTTTTTAATTTTCTTTTTAATAATTCGTTGTTTTAATGAACCTTTTCGTTTAGTTTTTGTTGATTTTTTTATAGCTTTTGATATATCTTTAGTTAATTTTTCTAATTGTTTTAATTTATCAGATGCTGCATGAAACATTCTTGAAATATATTCACTTTTTGGTTCACCATCTTTTGAGAATGTTATTACTGTAGGTGATGTTAATGGTGGTGATATTATTGAACCAGTAGTATTACTAAATATTTTCGATACTTTATCGTTACGTGTTAATTGTCGTATACCACGTGCTGTTTCTTCAAATATACCAACATATATTTGTCTAGCCATATCAATTAAATTATTTTGTGCTTTTGTTATACTACGTGAATGTTCATTTTTATCTTTTGATTTTTGTTTTGTTATTTTTGCTAAATCTTTTAAAAATTTCGATAATGATTTTTTCGTTTTTTCAATTAATTTTAATTTTTCTTTAGTTAATTTTGTTTCAAATTTTTCTTTTTGTTTTTCAAATTTTTTTGTAAATTTACTTGTAGCACCTAATACTTTTGATATTGATTTTGTTGTATCTGATATTAATTTACCAGTTTTTGATGACATATCAACTAATTGTTTTAATTTACTATCAGCATAATTTGATACAGCATCCATTGTATTACGTATAATATCTGTAACAGATGATGGTGCTACTGGTACTTGAATTTCTTGAAATACTGGTACATCTTTTCGACCAGTTACACGAGCATCTGGATCATCATCTTCATCATCATCATCATCATATTCCTCATCATCTTCATCATCTTCATATTCATCATTATCATATTCATCATCATCATCATCATCATATTCATCATCTTCATCATCTTCATCATCTTCATATTCGTCATCTTCATCATCATCTGGATCCAATTCATCATCATCATAATCTTCATCATCATCATCAACTGCTTGACGATTATAAATATTACCAATTGCTGATGTTGCTCTTCGAAATTCTGGCATTAATACAGCCCATAAACCAGAATTGACTGATGATGATAATGGTTGTGATGATACTGGACTATTATTATTATTATTATTATTTTGATTAATATTATTATTTGCATTAAATGAATTACGAAGTAAACTATTTAATGCACCTTGTGGTCCACTTAAAACTGATGATATTACACCATTACTACCCTCAACAATTGCATTTACAACATTAGCAACACTATCCATTATTTGTTTTGGTTGACGATATTTTTGTGGTCGTGCCACAACACTATCATTGTTAAGGGCATAAAATGCCACAAATATTATAATTATAAATTTCATTTAGTATACCAATAGTTATATGTTCTATGTTCACTTGATAAGATTAAAAATTGATTTGAAATTTTTTAACGAAAAACTAATGTTTTTATACTGAAATTATAAAATAATAAATTTTCTGGAATGATGCAATTGGAAATGTAATATTTTTTTGTGTCCAAAAAAGAAGACACTTGTATAAATATTTTGAACAAAATATTTTTTTACATTATTTATTGAAAGGTTATTGCCCGATATTCTTCTCAACAAATTCTTATGAAATATTTATAAAAAAATTTATCCAAATTACTTCTTTTATATTAAAATTTGTTTTTTATTGACAAATGTAACCAAATAGGTATACATAAGTAAATATATTTCAATATAATTATTTATCTTTTCTGAATAAATAAAAAGCTTTTCGGTTAAGTTTACTTTCTTTAAAATAATGGAGTATAAAAATTACATAGTTGTAGTTTCGATTATTTGAAAATACGATGTAATCAAAGTAATTGTGTATTAGAAATTAATAATCGTAATTAATGGTTAAATTAAGTATTCGATTTAATTAAATTCAACTATTCTACTAAGCTAATTACTAAATTAAATATTATTTCGTCTAGGTAGACCATACACAAATGAATATAATATATTTTTTAATTTGATTTTGTGAAGAAAATGTCATCAAAAATGATTGAGTTAATAGTATGGTAAAAAATATGAAAATTATTTTATCGATAATATTTAAGATTTTAAAATTAAGAACATTTTGCGAAAAAATGATGGATATAAGTATTACATATATCAAATTTTGGTTCGTAAAATTGTTCTTAACATTTTCATCTTTTTACCATAATAATAACAATAATTTTTGATGATATTTTCTCTTCACAAAATCAAATTAATTTAATTATAGTTTTAAGATTGTAGTATTACACTCTAATATATTAACCATTAATTAAGTATTAAGTATATAATTTACTTATTGAATAGATAAATAATGGCCGTAAATATAACTTAGTACGTGATTTTGTAAAACGAGAATAATTTATAATATGGTATATAATATTTTATCGTAATTTTTTTCAACAATTTCTATATTCCATCAAAATGTCGAAAGAAATATTGTAATTATTAAAATATTTTCTATATGAATATCAATGATGGGTAGAAATCATTTCGAGCCATAAATCTTTTAAATTATTTGTCAGTTTAGAAGGATACTTAAATGATACTCATTCTATCAGCATTAAATAAACTGCACAATTATTTGATTTAATTAATTTTCCAACCTTGATTTTTAAGGCTTTGTGAACATCTGAAATATATATAGCAAAGAGTTAGACAATTGTAAATCATTTGGTCGGTTGTTGATCGAAATAATGATTTACCATTGAATTGCTGACAATACGACAATATTCTATGTATCCCAGAACAACCAAAATAATTCAAGTTTTGAAAATGTACCAATTGCTTTAATAGTATACACCAAATTTAATATTGTAATATATTCTAAGTCTAACGATGAATCATAATATGCAAAATCATTGTATAAAATCAATTCCTGCAAAGATTAATAAGTATCCTAAAGAAAAGACTTATATTTTTATATGAAGGACTCTATTTATGTAATAGGAAGGACTATACAAATTTCCAACTCCATTAAACTAAATTTATAATAAAAAAATATTAAACAAGAATTTATTTTTATGAAATTATCAAAAATGCTTTATTTATTTTTTTGATTGAAACAATAAATTTATAAAGAAACAAAAATTTTCATTTACAATTTAATTTTACGACGAATTGTTGATAATGATATACTTCTTCCTTCAGGTTTTAAATTCTCAACATTTTCTTTGCTATCATCATCATCATCATCATCTTCATCATCATTATCGTCATGATCAATAACATTATATCCAGAATTTTTTAATATATCATTTTTAAATTTTTTCTCAAATACTTTGACATTTTGTAAATCTTTTTCATTAAAATCATCTTTAACTAAAATTGATGATAATTCACGTCTAGTTAATGCAAATGATTTAACACTATTTGCAGCTGATTGTAATATTCTAGATGCTAATAATTTTTTAACTGAACCATAATTTGAATTTAATATATTAATTAACATAATATTTGTTGTTTCATAAATCAATTTATATGATTCTCTAGTATTATCAATTAATAACATTTCACCACGTAAAAATTCATCTGATTTTTCATCATCATGTACATTACGTAATTCAGTTAATTCTTTTAAAAATTCAGTTAATGATGTACGTGTTTCTTCAACTAATTTTAATTTTGATAATTCTAATTCTTCATCAAATCTAGCATGTCGTGGTATTAAAAATTTATCAATTGTTTCCAATAATTTTGAAAATGTACCAGTTGCTTCTGTAAACATTCGTCCAGTTTTTGCTGTAATATCTAATAATTTTGTTGAATTACCATCATCCATTAAATCCGATATTACATCAATAGCACGTACATATAAATTTGATATAGCTTCAGTTGCTTCAGCAACAGATTCTTGTTCATGTAACATTGATACAATATCATTACGTAATTGTTGATCTGTTGAAAATATTGATGATCGACTTAATGATTTACCACCGTGACTGTGACCACTGTGACCGTGACTGTGACCACCGGTAATTAATTTTTTTAAACAAAATTTCCCTTTTACTGGTACGTCCTTCTTCTTCTTCTTCTTCTTCTTCTTCTTCTTCTTCTTCGTCTTCTTCTTCTTCTTTTTCTTCTTCTTCTTCTTTTTTTTCTTTGGTTTTTGGGTTGGTTGTTTTTTCTTATTTAATTTCCATGGAAATGATAATGATTTTTGTTGATCATTTAATATTGGTAAATTTCTTCCTCCAAATATATCAACAGATTTATTTTCAATATCATTTTCATCATCTTTAAATGATTCAGATTGTTGTGCCAATAAAATTGTTGATAATATAACTAAGATTATAATAGTTATTTTCATTTTACGAGAGTTGGATAGAATTTACAGCAACATCTAATTTAGAATTAAATATATTGTTAACTGATATTAAAATTTTCTCAAATATTCCTTTTATACCTTTACAAATTTTTGGAAATTTTCGGTAAATTGTTTATTTGTTTATTTACTATTTTTATGGAAGGGAGTTATTATTTTTGATTAATTATTTATTTACTTATTTTAATTGTAAAATTTGGTAACAAAAGAAAAATTTTAATGACTTTTAATAAAAAAAATTTTTGGGTTCTTAATCTTAACTTCAAAAAATATTATTAAATAATTTCGAAATTAGAATACAAAAATGTTAACCCTATCATTACTGAAAGACGAATATATAGAATTGTACCATTTTATCACCAATGTTATTAGTTGTGCTGGAAATATAGGAAGAATCAGAAAATTGATATTGGAAAGATGTATTCAAGAATTAATTCAGTCACACCGGAATATATAGTTGATAATAGTAGGCATTGTTGGTTACATAGTGTGGAAAACGATGTAATTAAATTTGCTACAGAAATAGAAAATTACTAAACAGAATGGAAAGCTTTTACTAGAAGGAAATCAATTATTGTTGAGGACTAGTAATATTTGCATTCCTAACTTTTTAATAACATAATTTTACAATATTTTATTTAATAACATATTCCAAAATTTCACAGTGATTTAACAGCATACTGTTAGCTATATTCAATAACATAATTCTATAATTTTTAACATCAACTGTTTTAAACATTTTCCTTTTTAGATTTTTAAAGATTTTGTTTTATCGATAAAAGATTTCGAAACTCATTTTCAATATATCTATTTATTCTTGTAATTTTGTAAATTATTAGATGGACAATAAAATTGTAATGAAACAACATAAAACAGAACTTTTAGTTTCAATATTATTTAAACTATTTTCCGTTTCCCAAAAAAAAGAAGAAAATATTTGTAGAATCTGTAAATTGGTTTGACACAAAAAGTCAATAAAAACAATTTACAAAATTGTGTAATCTTTTATATTTGTTACTGACAAAAGTTAAAAGTTTACGCAATAACGAAGAATAGAAGAGAGTTTTAAAAAAAATTGTTTTTTTATTCTATAACTTTTTCCAATCTTTACACAAGTGTCTGATAAATTAGATAAAGTAATTCTTGGACCATAATCATTATAATAACAATTATTGGCTATTATTAAATATATTATTACCACTTCCGAAGTATAAAAGGTGATACAATTTTATATAATATCATCATAAGTTTTTTTGGTACATATGAGTAGACATTTATTTTTAGTAAAAGATCATCTTATAAATAATATACAAAATTTAAAATATGAGGCAACTCATTATTATAATTTTTGTGGCAATTATAATTATTAATAATCAATATGAAGTATCAGCAAGGCCACATAAAATTGATAGAAAACCAAAACAATTAATGAATACGGTTGCAAATATATTAAGTGGTGTTATGGAAGGTAGTAATGGTGTTATATCAGCAGTATTAAATTCACAACAAGAAACAATGGAAAATTTATTACGTCGTACAAATATTGATTATAATGCTGCAACTAATTTTTTTAGTGATGTTGCACCAGAATTTCAAAGTGCTGCAAATGAAATTAGTTATATTGGTGATGGTTTCTTTTATAGACGACCACCACAACAATATGGTAATAATTATCAATTTTTTGGTAATAGTAATAATAATAATAATAATCAATATGATGATGATGATGATGATGATGATGAGGAGGAAGAAGATGATGAATTCTATAATGATGATGAAATAGTTGATGAAAATGATGATGATGATGATGATGATGAAAATGATTTAAGAAATGATGATGATGATGATGATGATGAGGATGATGATGAAGATTTAGATAATGATGAAATATCATATGGTGATGATGATGAAGTTGAAAATGATGATGACGATGATGATGATGATGATGATGACGATGACATTGAAGATGATGATGATAATTATGGTAGTAATGCTGTAACTGGTCGTAAAAAAAGTAGTTCATCATCAATATTATCATTAAATTATGATATGCCAAATGTTGTATCACAAAATAATGTAGAAAATGTTATTAAAAATACTATGAATGCTGTTTCTGGTTATGCTGATAATAAATTAAAATTATTAGTTGATATGTCATCAAAAACTGGTCAATTAGTTACAGATACTACAAATTCTATATCAAAAGTATTAGATGCTACAAATAAATTTACAAAAAAATATGATAATCAAAAAAATAAAACTGATATAAAATTAACAAATGAAAAATTAAAATTAATTGAAAATACTAAAAAATCATTATCAACATTTTTAAAAGATTTATCAAAAATATCAGATGATAAAAGTAGTTCATCATTAAAGGATAATGAAAAATCTCGTCAATTATTTGAAGCACATAATGAATTAATTGATTTAACACGTAAATCATTTGTTCATATATTTGAAGAAACTGCACGTGGTATTAATAGAGTTGGCCGTGCTGAAACAGACCAACACGATCATCACGATCACCATCACGATCACAAACCACATCACAAACCACCACCAAAAAAGAAACCAAAAAAGAAACCACCACCACCAAAAAATAGTGATACCAATAAATTTGGTATTGGTATTAAACAAACTGAACCAAAAAGTGAACTAATAACACGTTTATTAGAATCAGCATCAAAAAAAGTTAAAGTTATGGCAAAATTAACGAAAAAAATCTCAAAAGCAATTACAATAGCAAGGAAAAAAAAACAAAAAGCACTAAAGAAAATGAAAAAAGAAATGAATAAAAAAATTAAAAATATTAAAAAATCAAAAAAAAAAATCAAAAAAAAAATTCATTTAGATCCACCAGTTGTTGTACAAGATCCACCTGTAAATATTATTGATACACGTCTTAGTAATTTAAATAATACTGAATCAATGACGGAATTAAATGCAACTAGTGAAGTACCAATAACAACAACAACACCGACAACAACAACATCCACAACAACAACAAGCACAACAACAGAAAGTGCTTTTATACCAATAGTTGATATTGTTGTAACATCAGTGCCACTTACAACTGAGCCACCATTAACAACTACAACACAATCAACAACAACACCAGAAGATATTGATGAAGAATGGGAAATTGAAGAAATTGATGAACCAGAAGAGGAGGAGGAAGAAGAAGAAGAACCAGATGATGATGAAGAAGAAGAAGACGAACCAGAAGAAGAAGATGATGAAGAAGAAGAACCTGATGATGAATATGATGAATAATGTGAATTGAATTTATGAAATAAATTTTGAAATAATTTTTTTTATTGAAATAAAATTTTTCTTATTAAATTTAATGATTTTTTTTTATTAATGAATGTAAAAGCGGATTGGCTGTCATGTTATAAATGAGGCAAATATGATATATATTGTACGCTCCTGATTTCGGGGTATAGCAGTAATAATTGAAAAATTCAACAGAAATAAAGTAATTTCCCAAAAAAAAAATATATGTAAATTTATCATTGAATTCATTAACATAATAAAGTTAAATTGTCAATCATAATTAAATTAAATAAATATTTATTCACCTAGATTTTAAATTAAATGAAAATACAGACTATTAATTTAATTGAAAAAAAAATTAAATTTTATTTCTTCAGGTGGTTCCAGGTATTTGCTTATTATAACAGAGCTATACAGGAAGTTGTAAAAGCTGTAGTCATATAGTACTAAATAGTACATAAATTCATATAATATTGAATGTAATATGTATATTTACCTTATCAAAAAAATATTTAGCCTAAATGAACATTAATAATTTAATTTAATATTCAGTTTCGATTTAACTATCATTGACGCTGTTAATAAAATCAATTATATAATTTAAATAAGTTATGGAAAATTCTATTATTAATTTACTTATTACAATAATACTAATAATTTTTAATACTACATTAATTGTTCATAGTAGTAATAATTTATTAGAAATTATACCCGGAAATTGTCCACAACTTGAAAATAATCAGGGAATTATACCATGTATAAATAAAATTACTCGTAATATACCAACACAAAAAATGTTAGATAAATTACAAAATTATTATACAACATCGGCAAAAATTAGAAAATTTATTGACACATTGAAAAAGGATTTAGAAGATATTAATGTGGAATCAAAAAATTTAAATGAATATCAATATTTAAAAAATTTTACACAAAATAAATTATGTTTAGATTTAAATGATCTTTATAATACTGCTATAAAAATTTGGGATATTAAATTAAATGCAACAGAAACTATTAATGATAATAATTCAAATGTACAAATTGATGAATTTGTAAAAGATTTATTCAGTTGGATTAACAATTTAGATACAATAAATTATTTTGTTGGAGTTTATCGTCGCAGTAAAATATGTAAAAATGAATTTGATATATTGTTAAAGGAGAAAAATTCATTTTGTAAATTATTTAAGAAAATAAACGTACTAAAAGGATATACAAAATTACAAGAAGATTTAAAAAGTTATAATGCTAATGAATATTTGGAAAAAGTTGAATTATTTTTTAATGGACAATTTGTACTACATGATAACAAATGTGAAGAAAAATAAATTTTAAATAAATATAATATTATTTTAAGGAAATATAATAAAATAAGTTATAGAGTTATTAAATTTCATTTCACAACAGAAATTTGTTTTAATTTTAATTTTTTTTTTCAGCCTTGTGTTATGCAATTATAATATAACATTACTGTTAACTACCTGTTATCGAACTGTTAAATTTTTTTTTGGGTTTGTATATAGTTAATAAATCGTTTTTTATATAATAATCTTTATTTATACCAATACTATGAGCTAAGTGTTAAAAAGTATACTTAACCTGTACCAGAATGATCATTATTTGTCTCTAATTTACTTAATTGGGATAAGTGTTAAAAAGTATACTTAACATGTATCAGAATGATCATTATGCCAAGACTATTTGCGTCTAATTTACTTAATTGCAATATTTCTACTAGTGTTCAAGTTGTTCTCCAAATACTGTTTACAAAAATTTTGATACTATAAATCTGTTCTTTGAATGAAAAAGATTTCACTAAATTTCCAAATTTCGATGATTAATTTTCTTAAAGATTGAATTAAGATAAAATTTTAAAAAATTTCTTTACTAAAATAATATTTTATCTTAAATAATATAAATTTTGTTTTTTTTTTTTAATAAAATTTTTACAACACTTCATTTTATTATTAATCTGATGTATCTAAATTTAAACAATTTATCCAAAATTGTTCCATAGTATGATATAAATGTGGTCGGAAATTACCAATACCATGATTTTCATCAGGATAAAACTGAAATAAATATATAATAAAAAAAAATTAATTATCTAATTATAATTTTGTTATTTAATTCAATAATTATATATATACCATTTCTTCAAAAAGTATATCAGCTCTTTGTAATGCTTTTGATAATGACATACTATTTTGAATATGAACATTATCATCACCAACACCATGTATCAATAAATAATCATGATTTTTAAAATTTTTAATATTATCTGTAACATCACTTTTAAAATAATTAATTAAATTATCATCTTCTGTTGGTAATCCCATATAACGTTCCGTATAAATAGAATCTACAAATAATGAAGATTTTTTTTTAAAATTTTTTTGCCAAAATTTAAAAAGGATTCTTCACAATATATTTACCATAAAATGACCATGATATAACTGGTGCTACTGAAATACCACATTGAAATACTTTATTATTATCTTTTGCCATTGCCATTGCTGTAACATAACCACCATAACTCCAACCCCAAATACCACTACGTTCATGATCAAAAATTTTATAATTTTTATGTAAATAATGTGTTACAGTAATTTGATCATCAACTTCATAATCACCTAAATGATTATTTATAGACATTAATGATTTTTTACCCTTATTACCACTACCACGTGATTCAATTTCAGCATATATAACATTACGTTGTGTTGTCAAATATGTTGGCCAACCAATTTTTAATGCATTATTTATACGAACTGAATTTGGACCACCATAAACATCAACAATTAATGGATATTTTTTATCATTTGGTAAATTATTCCAATCTAATGTTGGTGGTAAATATAATTTAATTGTTGCTATAAAACCATCTGATACAGTTGTTTTTAAATATTTTATATTTGGCATTAATTTTGTTTTAAGTATTTCACGTAATACTGAATTTGATTCCCATAAGAAAAATTCATTATCATTCTATATAAAAAAAATAAAGAATTTAAAGAATTTTTTAAAATTATTAATTAATGTTAAATAAATCCTTACTATTGAATTAAAGATTTTAATATAAGGTGAATTTGGTCCTGCACATGTAATTGTATAAAATGATAAATCTTTACTGAAAGCTGCTGATGCTTGAGTACAATTTGTACCATCAATATCTTTTAGTGAACAACTAAGACATTGTTTATTTTTATAAACATGATGTGATGTAGTGTCATTAGCCAATGTTGCTTGATAATACCTAAAATATAGTCGTCAAAAAGTTTATCCAATAACAAATATAATTCAATATTCAAAATATACTTAATTTAACTTACAAATCAGTTGTCTTCTGGTTATAACCATATATCGTTAATACTGTAAAATCACCTAATGATTTCCATTTATTTTCACCAGTTTTTAAATCAAAATTCCATGCTTGTAACCAATTACCAATCCAATTAATCATTGTACAACTTTTACCATCATCAAGACATTCTGGTGTTGTTGGCATTAACCAACCATTACTTTCATCCATACTTAATACTTTATCACATATACCATTTAAATTACATGACATTATAATACCATGATTTTGACGTCTATTAAACCATGTTACAATAACATGTTCATTATCACTCCATGTTATTGAATTCATAATATGATCTTTAGTAACAATATCTTCTGGTGCTTTTAATATTTGCCAATTTATATTATCATTACTATTTATATTTTTAACATTTGTTACTTTTAATTCAACTTTTGGATTTGGTGTACCTGGTTTTGGATATTTTAAATCAATTTCTTTTGGATATTGATAATCTGGTTCTAAACCATCACCATATAGAAAATATTTAAATGTTTTAACATTTGTATCATTAAAAAAACCCATTGCTAATTTTTCACCATCCGATGACCACCATAATGCACTACCAGTACCTAATACTTCTTCTTCATATACCCAATCTGGTATACCATTATATATTTTACCAATTTCACCATCTTTTGTTAATTGATATTCATTACCATCTGGTTGTCGTATATAAACATTATTTTCAAATACATAACCAATACGATTACCAACTGGTGCAAAATTACAATATTGTAAATGTTTTTCATTAGCAATGTGATATGATTGTCTAAAAATTTGAAAAAAAAATTAAAATATAATATAAATAATTAATAGAAATTTCATACTTTGTTTCTATATCATAAATATCATATTTTGCAACCATTGAATGACGAAATATTGCTTTACTATCATACCGGACAAGAAATTTTTTCTTATCTGGATAAAGTGTAAATTGTCCATTTTTCCATTTAATCTATATAAAACGAAAATACAATTTATTATTCTTAAATACAATTTATTATTATTTAAAAAAAAAAATTTTTACCAAATCTGATTTAGGTACAAATAATGAATCAGTTTTATTTGTAGCATAAAATATCCTATAATCTCCATTTGATGATTGATATAATATTTCGTTACCTATTAATGAAATAAATAAGAAAAAAATTTAAATTTTACATAAATTTTTAATCATTGATGTGAGGGTTGACATTATTTTTCCACCTTTTTCTTTTGGCACTACAGTCCGATGTGGCCCTAGGCCTACCTTTTAGAGATTTTCACGACATTTTATTGCAATTTAGGACCTACTAATTTTATATATGGATTCCGAATCATAAAATCTATTTAATGTAAAAAGCTTATGGCTTTGTAGTGAGTCAATTGTTGTCAGCAATTGGACTCGACCGCTAGCATATTTGCACCCTAGAATATTTTATATTTATTGTATTCTTCGTCATATACATACATATAAACTATTAAATTTCAAACAAAATATTAAAATTTTTGAATACTATCTGTAACTCGAGTAATGCTATTTGATACTTTTCACCTATAAACCTTTCCAAGTAATCTAATATATCATGCGAAATTTATTTAAAATTTTATCATTTCTGATAAAAATTCAAATATAACATTTTATATATATGTATTTAAAGAATTAGGGTAAATGTAAATCTATACCAAATTCTATATTTAAACGAAAATTAAACGAAAAGTTTAACAACAATTTTCCCAGTGATAATACTTAAAACAAATATATCCTGCAGCAATATTTCGTTAAAGAAACTAAAATTAGATTGTTGTTAAATTTATAATACAAACTATTAATTTTTCTATTATTTATGTAATGTTTTACCATTAAATTTTCTATCTAAAATTATAAATCATTTCGATTCAATATTGACGATTTCAAATTAAATTTATTGCATACCTTTAGGTGATAGGTGTTACAATTAATATCTCAAATTACATTCAATACAATAATTTACTTTGTCCGTTTATATAGTTAAACAAAAATGAAAGTTTTGATGTATTTGTAATTACAAAAATAAACAAATTATGGAAAAAATATTTATTTTACTACTTTCTAATGCAACAACAAAAAATTAATTTTAAAACTTAAGAACTTAATTATTATATTTACTTGGCAAACTAATTCAAAAAAAAAAAAAAAATATTAATAAATTAACCACGTATTTCAATAATAAATTTTATTTTTTTATAGTTCTATTGATCTGTTTTCAAATATTAGCGCAATTTTTTTTTAAATTGCTTAGAAACCCAGCTGAGCTTTTACTTCAAAGTAATTTTGTTATAAATCAAAACAGAGAGCAGCAAGCAAAACTATAGTTGAGAAGAATATTAAAAAAAAATTTGTGTTTTGTAAAATAAATCTATAAATTTTTGCTCAGCTATTCAATATACACTCTTCAGTCATGCTGCTTTAAAAAAAATATATTATTAACAATTCTGATCAATTGAATAATTTTTTTTTTTTATTTAAAAATATAATAAACTTTACTTCAATCGCAATAAGTAAATATATAAAAATTAATAATAAATATATGTATTTTTTTGTATATATCTTTGGCTTCTTGGCTTCTTTGACTTCTTGGCTACAAAAAAAAAAATATCAAAAAGCGCAACGTTTTGGGGGAACATTAGAAATATCTATTGCAAATATATAATGATGGCCTAATTTTTGGTTGTGTAATTGAAATAAATATATACATATAAGTTTTATTTAAGTATAATTATCGAATTTTAAAAATTATTTTGTACACAAAGATATTAGAAATATTTAGGAATTTCATCCATGAACTTTTGTACATATAGATATAATAATTAAGTATTTTCACCTTATTTTGTGTAAATATTTTTTCGACATCGACAGCTGATAGTACAAAAACAAAAGGTTATTTATATATTTCGAAAAAAAAAAAAACAATGACAAATTAATTAAAATTAGATTTAAAAAAATGAAGTAAAATTAAACTCGAAATATGAGAATTTAATCAAAATTATTTTCATTTCGGTCTGATAAATTCTGCAAATAATAATTTGAAGTGTACAACAATTAAATAGAAAAAATAATTTTTTTGCACAATTGTTAAAATTAAAAAGTGCTGAAAATCGTTTTTATAAATCAACCTTGAATAATATTTTTAAATATTAAATTATATCTTGATTTTGTAATCACAATTTATATGATTATAAAAAATTAAATAATATCGAATAATTAATTAAAAATTTCGAATATTATATGTGACAATAATTCCGAAACATATATGAAAAGGATAAAATATTTGAGATCTCAGTAAATTTAATAAATTATCACTTGTTTATTCAACACAAATCTAATTTTTGAAAGTAGGAGATAGAAATAGAATGTAATTCATTATATTTAAGTGTATGATATTGAATTTATGTAAATGAAAATTATATTTATACAAATATTTATTACTCTGACAATTCACTTGTAGAATATATAATGGAAAAGCTTAATTAAGTGGAAACATATTTATATATGAATACAAATTTACTATTATAAACGGAATTTTTTTGTTTGATGTTTTGCAATATTATTTTTATAAACAATTTTATTTAAATATTAATATGTATATACAAACTTTGTTAGCAATTAAAATTAAACAATATCTATTATTTTACTCTAATTAAATTGTTTCCATATGGTATTAAGTTAGTATTAAGTAGTTTTAAGTAGAATTATATACGTATTAAAAAAAAAAAATAGAAAAACCATTTTTATAAATTTAGGATAATTCATCAATAAATCATTCAATATTTACGTAATTATTCTATTATTTATTACGGATTTAAATTTATCTAATCTCTGTTTATAAATTAATCTTAATTTAATGAAAATACAAAACTTCAATTATAAAGGTTATTAGAAAGTTAATTTGTTAAAAAAAAAACAATTTAAATTTAGGTAATTAAATATTTTATATAAAAAAGATAGTCAAAGAAGTCCACAAAGGTGGAAGATCTATTATTCTTCTATAAATATATAAAATGATAACTCAAAATTTATAAACTTTTGTCGAAGAGTCTAGACATAATATTGTAAGTTAAATTAAAATCTATACACTATTAGACTTATTGTCATATAAAATAATTTCATAACCGGTCTCTGTCACAGGCGACAAAATATGATAATAATTATTATGTTAAAATTCGAAATATATTATACTCTACTTTATTGTTCCCTGTGTACTTCCCCGCTTAAATTATAACAGAATTATATTATGATGGTATATATAAAATAATATCAAAAAAAAACTTGTCTTATTTCCAATTTGAATAATTTAAAATATTAATCAAAATTTACTTCTTTTTTAATCCATTTACCTCTTTCTATAATACCATAATACAAAGTCTATAAATTATAATGATTATAGCTATACAATAAAATGATTAGCTAATGTCGACCTCTCTGTTGTTTTTTACGACTTTCTTAACCACACAAAAAAAAAAAACAATAAATAATATATAAATCTTCATTTTCTGATATCAATAACAAATCTCATTAATTATTCAAGACCATAGGTTTACATTAACACCATTTTTATGAGATAATATTATTTATAATACATTATATATATTGTTTTTCATTTTAAATAAATAAATAATTATTATCTTATTATTTATTTATATTGTCGAGTGTTTAAACTTAAACAAATCACAAAAATAAGGAAATAATCTTAAATCAAATTTTGAAAATTGACATTATCAATAATCCCAGATTAAATATAAATTAATTAATAAAGAAATTCTTGATATACGAAAGACTTTCAATAATTTATAGGATTAAATAGAGATTAAATTTGATTTAGTTATCAATATTCCAGAGATTAATATAGAATAAAAGTGAAAATTGATAATGAAAAAACTTTCAATAATTATTTAAGATTATAGAGATTTAAATTTGAAAATTTATATAACAAAAAAAACCTTTTGAGATTTTCTAAATCCTTTATTTTTTTTCCCCTTATCTACACTTTATCTATTAATATGTTATGTATATGTAAATCTACAAATTGTCAACAACCTCATAAACTTAAATTATATTTTTTTTAAATTTTACCTGAAATCCATGTGCCATTAAAAGTTCTAATTAATTGTGATGCACTTAAAGCTTCTAACATATCCCATGGTTCTTTATTATCATAATTATTTATAACATTTGATTTTGGTACATGAAATGGATTTGCATCTACTGTTGATAATAATATTACCAATATTCCAAATAAACAATAATTACTCAAAATAATAAAAACATTCTACATAAATAAAAGAAGAAGAAATATATTTAAAATATTAATTATAATTTGTTTTCTTTTTTATATATATATATATTTTTATTAACCTTCATTTTTCACTATCACTTTATAAAATTTCGTCGAATCAATTTTTTTGCTGGTTTTTTTTTTTTAAATAAATTATTAGAACAGAAAAAAAAACAATTTAAATTATTTAAATTATAATATAATTCTTCGTTTTTATATAAAGTTTATAATAATTTAAATTTTTTTTTTTTTTTGTGGAATTCACGTCAAAAAGGTGAATCACAAAACTCTACACGTCTACACGAAACAAAGTCTCACCTGTAACTGATAAAAATATGAAGAAAGAAAAATTTTTGTATATATATAATTTTTTTTTGATTTGTTGTCTTGTCTATACCAGCAAAACAAAATCAAATAAATCAAGAAATAAAAACTGAGAAATTTTATTTTTATTTATATTTTGGGTTTATTTTTATTTTTTTCTGTGTATGATGGAGAATTTCAAATATAAATACAAAATGTAAGATTTTATCAGTAGAGCAGGAACGACGACGACAACATAAATACAATTTATTCAGTAAAGTAATATATATTTTTATATTCGCCTCTTTATGATTTTCAATTCAATTCACCTAATTATGATTAAATATTTATATAATTTTTTTTTTGTATATGGTCTACGTCATTAAATTAATATGATAGAGTTCATAGTATTGTATATAATATAAATTTATTTGTATTGATAGCAAACACATTGCATTTACATTTATATTACTTTGGAATCAATGGTATGACAAATTAATATGTGAACATTGTCATCCTTTGTTGGGTGTCGGGATGGTAGATGATTTTGATGTTGCAATGACGATAAATTAATAAGACAGATGTAAATATATAGGTTTTCATTCGACCTTAATCTGTTTGTCATAATTGAGGCGTTGAGGAGCAAAGTGGTCCAACCCACAAAATCATGATTTTGAGTTTTATTTGTCATTATGTTCATATTGAGCATAAATTTAGTAAAAAAACATATTTTTAGGCGCACATTTTAATATTTCTACCAAGGATTCACAGCTAATTAACATTTTTCCATAGACCAATTTCAACTTTTTTAAAATATTAAATTCAATTTATCTCTAAACGTCATTTCTGGGGTTAGACCACTTTGCTTCTCAACGCCTCAATTATGAGACAATAATGAGAAAATAATTTGAAATTTAAAGCTCCATAATTCCAAAATACGAAATTGGGCTGAAAGGTCATTATATTATACTTTTCGTCCTAGTAGCATATTGTATAGTATATTAATTAATATACCTCCTATACATATAAATTAAAGTGCCACTATCTACTATATTACTATCTATCATCAATTATTACAGGTATACCAGCAGAGTGCATAAGGATAATTTACATTATCTAGAGATCATTTAGTGATTTAGTCTAAATGAAATCAAATGTTAATTGCAACAAACTAATTTTCTCTCATTTCCTTAAAAACTCAATTTTTACCATGTCATTAATTAAATTTCACTTTCTTACATAAAATTATTGTAAAGTAAAATTTTTATAGCTGTTGACCATTCAAAAAAAATTGATTTAAAAGTTTAAATTTACTTTGATTATTGTTTCTCTCCAGCCAAATAATCAAAATCTTCGACCTATAACATAGCATAATATAAGTACACTATCCTACTACGCTACTCTACCTACACCGATTACTTAATCAAATAAATTTCTCTTGTTTATTCCAATGTTGTTTTAAAAAAACATAGTTTTTTTTTACTTCTTTATTAATTTTGTTTCTTGTTTTCTCCTATTTTGCTTTCGTAATTATAATTTTTTTTTTGTTAAAATACAAAACAAAAATACTTCAATTGTTTTTTGTGTGTGTGTTAACTTTTATAAAAAAAAATTTACTTTCATTTGTACAATTTGTTTCTGTTGAAATTTTAAATGACGTCAATTTATATATTATAATAATAATTTTTCATTTAAAATAAAAGTTGAAGGTTTCTTTATTTATTTATTTATTTATTTTTTTTCTTTCTTTTTATGATGATAAAAATTTTAAGATGAAATATAAAATAATAATCAGATAGTCAGTCATATTGTAGAGGCAATGAGTATACACATTTTTAATAAATTAAAGAAGGAGATTCCAAAATTAATATAAACATTTGATAAAATTAATATTAAATTAGTTAAATTTGATAAAAATAATATTAAATTCCTGGAGGTTTACAATTAATTGGAAAAACGAAAATCAAAACTACAAATTTAGAAAAATTAGATAAAAATAATATTAAATTCCTTAAGGTTTACAATTAAATGACAAATCAAAATATTACAATAAAAGACAAAAATTCAAACATTAATTAAAAGCTAAATAATTGAAATTTTATTTAATTAATAAAAAAAATTTAAATTGCAATTTACAAATATTTTTTAATTTATTTGAAAAATTATTTTCATATGTATTCATATTCATACCTGTATTTTAATAATAAAACTTACTTCTTTCATTTTATTTTAAAAAAACTTATTATTATCTGAAAATATTTCGTCTTTTTTTAGTTACTTTTTATAAATTCACAAGAGAAAAAAAAAACCAACACTCATAATCTCAAAATAATATTTATATTTTACATAAAAAAAAACAATATTTCCGGGCAATAATATTTTATATAAAAAATATCATTAAAACCGGTAATAAAGAAAGCCTTAAGACCAAAACAACTTTGTTTTCTATATATATAAATTTAACATAAGAAAATATTAAATATATTAAATTACAACATAAAAAAAAAAACAAAAAAAAAAATATAATTTAAAATGATTTTTAAGCCATTATACATATTTTTTTTTTATGTAATTTTATTTATTATTATTTATATTCCCTACATATTTTTAAAATTTTATTTATAAATCTAGAAATCATTATACAAACACATTTATATACTTTTTTTAACACCATAATTTTTTTTTTTTATAAAGTTTTAAAATAATAAATTAAATATTTATTTAAAATTAAAAAAAAAAATTGATTTAATTATTTAAACTATTATCTAATATTTATATAAAATGAAGAAAAATAAATTTATTACACCGGTAATAAAAAAAATTTAATTTTTTTTAAAAAATAAACACAATTTTCTTTTTACGGATAAAATTTATAACGAAAACGTGTTTCATCATTTAAGTATGTCTAATAAAAAACAAAGAGGAAAAAATGGAAATATGCATTTTTATATAATACAAAAAGAAAAAAAAATTATTATTATTAAATAAAATTGTTACTTATTAATTATCTAAAAAATTTTTATATAATTTTTATTTAAAAAAAATTGCAATTACAATAATTTTTTAATTACAAGAAAAATTATAATAAAATTAAATTTTAACTCTATTTAGTTTAATTAAAAAAAATGTGAATTTTTTTTTAATTATAAAAATTAAAATCTGAATATTTATTATTTTAAGAATTATTAAATTTATAGCAAAAAAAATTGTTTTTTAAATATTTAAATATGCATACACAACAATATTAATAATTGTTGAATTAATATATATATATAGTAAATATATATATATATCTTAAGATGAATAATTATAATATCATTCTGAGTTTCTTTAAAGCACTTAATTTAAATTGGATTATTAAAATACAAATTTTGATTGAAATCTTTTTTTTAATATCAGTTCAAATTAATGGTAACTTTTATAATTTACATTTTGATAATTTGATAATAATAATAATAAAAAAAAAACTATTAGATGCGATCTAATAGTGTAAAATTACAATTATTTATGTATATAATTAAATTAAGATAATACATATTTTATTTTTATATTTCTAAATATTATTATTATTTATATACAATAAAAAAAAAGCAAAGTTTTCTTATGATTAGTAAAACAAATTAAATATTTATAAATTATATTATTTGTTCTTCACTAAAAAAAGATTTTATTTTCTTTTATTTATTTTCTATTTTTTTTTTCGTTTCTTTCACTAACTTTGTTTAATTTTTTTTTTATTTAATTTAAATACCTAAATACGAGCACAGCACAAATGCTAAGAATAGTACACCAATTATAAATATTATAGCTACCCATGCAGGTAGAGTATCTATAAATAAAATAGAAAAATAATATTGATTTAATATATTTTATTAATAAAAAAATCACTTATAATAATTGTAATGAATTATAAATTATACGTACGTCGATATTTTAAACTATGTATGCAAACTTTATTATCTACAGATATTGATAGTACAGCAGCTTCTGTATCACTAGAAATTGGTGGTCCTTCTTGATTTGTTATTGGTAAAAATTCAAGACCAGTTACAAACATTGAATGAGCATGCGGAATATGAAGTACTCTCTAAAATATAAAAATATTATCATTATTAAATTTTTTTTTATTCATGTATTAATTAAAATAGATATTATTTACCTGTAAACTAAATGCAATATAAATTGAAACACTACCCGAAAACATTGTACCAACAGCTAAAAATCGTCCATCATCTCTAACAGCTAATGATGCTAAACTTTCATCAATACCAGCTGCTAAATTTAATTTACCATTATCACAATTCCATTGTTGTAAATAACCACGTTGTTTACCAACTTTACCAAATGGATTTGTTATTGTATATAAACGATATTTATTTTTATTTGATTCAATTGTACCATAACGACAACGTTTATATAAATATTTAACACCATCTGGTGTTTTCCATTCTAATTTATAATGAATTTTATTTGTTTCTATATTCCATACAATACCATTACCATCTTTAGCAATTGTAACAATATATTTTGAATCTGGACTAAAATGAATATCATCGATTTCTTTTTTATGTGCACTAAAAACAAATTTAATATAAGTAAGTACCGGATAAAATTTCTATAAGTAACTTACTCAATATCACTATGTTGTATCATTTTTGGAAATGACCAAACTCTTAAATGACCATCTGTACCACCGGTAGCCATAAATTTACCACTAGGTGATATTCTAACAACACGTTGTATTGGTTCTGTTGTAAGAAAATCTGTTTGTATTGAATCACCTGCTTTAATATCAAATCGAATTCTTTTCATATTTGATTTATTATTAACATCACCATTTGCTATTATTGGTGTTGATTTATTTTCTTTAATATTTTCAACACCAGATGAATTATTTAAACTATTATGTCGTTTTCTTAATACACCATTTTGTTGAACTGGTTTTTTATTATCTTTTTTATTTGTTGTTGAGGCATCAACATCTATTTCATTTGTGACAATTTCCTCTTCACCTTCAATTATAATTTTTGGATTAACATGATACAATTGACAGTGTCCTTCTTGGCCAGCAACAAGATATGAACGTCTAGTATCATTTCGTACAGCAAAATTCATAACTACATTAGTTCCAGTTTCATGACGAATTATTTCTTCTGCCACGAATCTTGTACCATTATGATATATTTCATAAATTTCCTATATATAATTATAAATTTTATATTGCATTTGTATAATTATTTATTAAATGGTATAGAACTTACAAAACCATTAGCTACACCTGTTTTACTAGATCCTCCACCACCGGCCACTAAAACATGACGACTTGTCAACATTTCAATTGCATACAATGGAAAATTAACACGAGCCAATAAGCCATCATTTATCCGTCTCGTCGGTGCCATATTTTATATTGAATTTAATTAATATTGATTTATTTCGTAAGATACTTTCTATATTTTATGGTAATTTTATTGAAATTGACAAAAGTTCCACGTATCCCATGGAAATTTAAACACGACAAGAAGAAAAAAAAAATAAACGTCAATCTTTCGTTACAACAAAACTACGAAATGTCATTATGAATTGTCATCTGCTGATTTATACTAAAATTCCAGTGTTGCCTACATTGAATAATTTCAAAATAGAATTAAAAGGGTTCGATTACACGGCAGAATAACTGGTGTGGCATTTTAAAATGAAATATGTAATATTGAGGTATTGCAATTACAAATATCATTTCGTGGCATTCCACAAAGAAATAGTTATATCCTATATTACTGCAAATATTGTTCAAACTTGCATTTTTTTTTTCAATTGAATCAAATATTTATATTATTTTTGTATTTAACTCTATAAACTTTACCTATTCCATTGAAATGCAACAGCAATTTAGCTATTTCATAAATGTAGAATGCCACGAAAATGAAACATGAAATACTTCACAATTGCATATATTCAGAATTACGAATAAAAACATATTTTATTAAAATTTATATTTAATAATAAATCATTATTTCAAATTTTTTTTATTCTTAAAGAAAATGATTGAAAATATTGTTACAATAATTGAAAAATAGCTGGTAGAACTTTATAATGAAAATTTTTCATCAAAATATTGTTGAAATAATATATGTAACAAACAAAACTGTTTGATTGAGAGTCAATCATATTTCTCTTCATTTTCTTTTTTGATAACAATATTTTCTTCTGAATTCCTGAAATCATTTTCCTTTGAATCCGAAGTATAATTATTTTGAACAGTTATGACTAAAAATTAAAAAAAAATTAATTACAATTTAAAAACTACTAATAAAAGAACACTTTATAGTGTAAATTACATACCAACACTCCTAGAATATTTCTTATCATTATCAAAACCATTTTCATCATCATCATAATTACTATCATCTTGTTCTTCATCACCATGATAATTACCACCACCAATATTATTATTACCAATATTTCTACGAAAATTTCTACTTTTAAATTCACCATTACGTTCACTACGCTCCCATTCTGCCAATAATTCCTCTTCATCATCACGTAATTTAAAACGATTTTCAATTTCTGTTATATCATCATTTAATTGAGTTTTTTTCTTATCAATTTCATTTTGTAAATCTGTTCGACATTTTTGTAATATTTTTTCAGATTTTTCATTCATTATTTTTGGTCTATAATATATATGTGGTTTTGATTTTGATTTAATAAAATTAAATAAATCTTTTTTTGATTTTTCCCACAATTCATATTCACGTATTAATGTCATTTTCAATTCTAATTTACGTATTTCAAGTTGTTGTCGTTTTCTATCTATAAATAATGTTTGACGTTCTTTTTTCATATTAATTCTTTCTTTTAATTCTTGTTCCTCCAATTTTTTTTCAATTTGTGCCTTTTTTTCTTCCTTGGTCTTAAGGCGAGACTCTTCTTGGCAAAATTTTTGAAGTGTACCTAATAAACAACCAAACATACGTTTATTACGAGCACGAGATTGTTCGTCACCACCTTGTGCTTCAACAATTTCTTCTCGTGTTGGTAATTCCTTAATAACACGTGAATGTATTCTTGGTTTTAAAGAAGAATCATTATTATTATTTCTTATTGGTGGTCCAGATAAACGACTAAATACTGATTTGCTATCTTGATTACGTCTTTTTACCGGTGGTGGTGATATTTCACGTCTATTTAAACGATCTATTTCATTATTACGTCGGACTGGATCATTTTGACCACGTTTTCTATCATTATTTCTATCATTTCGGCTAAAAATATTAATAAACATAAAAAAAATGTCACATTTACTTTATATTTATATATAGTTATATTTCCACACAACAAACCTAGCATTTATTTTTTGAGGGTCACGACCAATTATTCTACGAATATTTTCATCTAAACCTTTTAAATTATTTTTGGCACGATCAAGTTCTTCTTTAAGAGAATCGTAAGGTTTTAAGACCTCGGTTCCCATTTTCTATTAAATATATTAATTTAAAAAATCGTTGTCGTTTTTAATTTCCTTTAAATTAATTGTTAAAAAGTATTTTTTTTTAATTATAATATATATGATAGACTATCAAAAGGATGTGAAGTTAGGCACAAACTGAAATATAGCGAAATTTCTTAAGATAACAAGTTTTGTGGTTAGTGCGGCGCAGCAACATTTCAAACAAAAATAGTTAAACTACATGTTGCTGCATGTTTAGTTTATTTCGGATTCGGAATCAGAAATTCTTAAGTTAATTATAAATTATAATTTTATTAATTGATATAAATAGATTGTGTTCTTGTAAAGAGTCATTGAAATTCATGCGTAAAATTACGAATATCAAGCTCAGTTTACATGTAATAGAAGTACGATTACATTATGGAAGTAAAATAATGTTTTTGTTCGGAAATCGTATTTACCTAGGTAGCAAATTATGTATAGTTAGAATCATACATCGAATTTCTTTTAATTATAACGTTACGAATACATGTTGCGACCTTTCCGTTGCTACTAAACGATATAAATATTCAAAAATAAAACAGTTTTATTTATTTAATAAATAAAAAATAAATTTCTTGTTAAAATTGTTAAGATTTCATCAACCGTTGGGCGACACTATTTATACATGTAGTGTAGGATCCCGCTAAACATTGCGTAACGGACACGTAAAGTTTTCCGAGTCTATTCTTTCTATAGTGTTGGAAAACGTTACGTTTTGGCGTAACAGAATTGATACGTAATATATTCCTAGGACTAGGAGTGCTATTAAGTGACCAAGGGTTTGCTATTAAGTGAGCAAGGGATTTGAGAAGACCTTCCTGGGGAAGCGATCTAGAAGCAATAGGAAAAATTTCCATTTCCCGTTGGGTATACATAAGTGATCAAGTGATCAAGCTAAATTCTGAAAAAAATGAAGAATAGGACGACGGTTAACTACTACAACTTAACAATTCAACGTTTTCATAAAATTTACTATAAGTAAAATTTCTTATTGTAACAACCTTTATTTGTTATTAACATAATTTTTAGTTAAATAATTTTTTATTTTTATATGTATGTAGATACAAAAATTTCAATCTCTTTCGACCTCAACAAGAAGTATAGTTTTGTAGGTACTTAACCTTATTATAAAATATTAATTATTTGCACAACGAATATCTGAGATCTGCGAAGGCGTTCTTTTAAATATTTATATATTAATAATATTTATTTATTATTGCTCCACTTTCTTTCTTTCCAAAGAACTTTAGAAAGAAAAAAAATCGTTATTGACTCATACAAAATTTAAAAGCGTATAGTAAATTGATTTAATGTAAAAGAAAGAAAGAATAAAATCAAATTTACAAAAAAAAATCCTTTGTCTCTGGGTTGTTTTAACCAAGCATACATCTTTTTAATGCGTAGGTAGAAATAGAACATAAGCACAAAGCATTGTATAATAATTCGAGGTAATATTGACAATCATGCAAATAACTTGTTTATTTCTTTTCTTTTTAACTGATTTATAAATGGTATTACAATGATTTATATACTATTTCATTGTATCATTTAAATAAACAATCAATAAAGACATCGTGTGATGTACGAGTACATATATATATATATTCATTCCTTCATTAAAGGAAATATTGTTAGAAGTTTGAGTATTAATAAAAAATTATTCATTGCAAGGTCCAAATTATTTTACACTATCTTTTGAGAAAAAAAGAAGTTTTTAATCTTCCATTGATCATAAATCACCATTATAACCATTTATGGTATTACTATTATATGTATAATTATTCTTACAGGGTGTCATATATTAAAATCGACAAATAAACTATGTCACAGAGTGTTTTTAAAATAATTTAAATTTTATTTATTTTCAGGTAGGATAGTGTTAATAGGCAAAGTTATCTAGTAAATTATATTATTAATAATTATTTATTTAAAATAAATTAAAAAAAAATCTGTTATTTCGGTAGCGAAGGTCAAGAGAAAATGTCAGTTAACTTTTCACATTAAATGTTTACTAAAAAAAAGTTAAATTTTGAATAATATAGAAAAGAGACTTGGGCTTCTGCATATTACATTTATCAAAAAAGGATTAATACTACATTTATCAAAAAGCATTACATAAATATACTGTTCTTGTTCTGTACGATTTATAACGAATATTTGATTTAAAATTTAAATTCGCACGTACTACATGAAAATTCTAATAATTTTACAATGGCAACACCAGATTAAAATTTAAACAATTTGAAAAGCATTATAAAAAAATTGTTTTTTTTTATTGGAAAGCATTATAAGCAATAATTTTTATATAAAAAAGTAATAAATTGAAAAAAATTCAAACAGAAAAGAAATTAAATTTGCGCAAGCGCAACGGATTTTTAGTTCTAATCGAAAAATTCAATTAAAATTAAATAAAACAGTTAAATTTTTAAATTTATATATAAATTTTTTTAAAGTGTTTTATAATTTTTTCCAAGTAAATTTATTTAGTGAAAATAAAATCTTACAAGATCTATTCAAGGGTAAGTGTTTTACTTTTTCCTAGCTAGACAATCAGACAAAGAAAATTTTATTATCATCACAGTGACGAAAAAGGGTTTCATTTTATATACAATTTTGTATTTGATCAAATTATAATTTCGATTTTAGAAATTATAAAAAATCAATTAATAGAAATAAAAAGGAACTTGGTAAAAATGAAAAAAATAACAAGGATAACCTTAAAAAAATTAAATTCAGTGGATCCATAATATCAAAACCTTTTTAAACAAAGCAGAATAGAAAAAAATTATATTATATATGTAAAATCATCGCTTTCCTTTGTTGGAGTTCTATAATTGACTAGAAGAGAAAACTACAAAGTTCAGTATACAAATTCGTTTTTGTAATACAAAAACGAATAAATTCTGGTTACTGTTTGCCCTTGTTATTGTATACTTAGTAAATTAATTAAAACCCTTTGTTTTCCATTTCCCAAAACCTCATGCATAAAAAAACATTCGCTCATAAAAAAATAATATTCGCCAATTTTTTTTATGATCCATTTCTGAAAAAAATCGTTAAATTTTAAAAAGATCATAAATTAATTTAGCTACTCATAAGCTCATAAGTTTTTTTTTCATTTATAATAAAAAAAAAGTCAAAACTCAAAACAAAAACAATAATAACAAAACGATTTATAAATTAATACCCACTTTATTCCAATAAGAACAAAGGAAAATATCATCCGTCAGCGTCGTTTCGTTCGTTTGTCTCGATCTCATTGTCGGTTATTATGTGGCTGTTTATACACGCCTGCCTAGGAGCGACTTGATATACTTTTTGTGATTAGATGCGCCTTCCTCACCCAATTTTTTCATTTAAAATTCAACAATTTCAAAATGGCCGAAACTGAATTTTAGGGAAAAGATCGTACCTGGGGAGTTTATAGAGGAACATTTTGGTATTGAAATATGTTAAGTTTGACATTCGTAAATTGAAAAAAATCATTTTGATTTTGAATGCTAGCGTTGTAACTTGTAACTCTTAATGAGCCGCGAAGCGCATAATCGTAGAGTTACAAGTATTAATAAATTTATTAAATTCTACCATAAGTTTTACTACATATTCGTAAATACAAATATTTAACTAATCATGAATTTGAATTAATTTCATTGTAGAGTCAAGTATAATATTTTACATTTTAATTGAGTTTAGATAATTAATACTATGTATAATAAATATAATATATTTGTTTCTATGTATATTATACATGGTATAAATTATCTAAAATCAATTAAAATGTAAAATATTATACTTGACTACAAGTATAACTTTCATCTATGATGCTTGCCAAATTTGTGGTTCCTCGAATAATGCGATCGACGTATCCATCACTGTTTTCAATATAAAAAAATATTAAATATAATTTAATTTAATATTATTTTAATATTTGTTTTATAAAAACATATCACAAAATTCTTAATTCCTCCTCTGTTTCTTAATTCCTCCTCTTTAATTATATATTTCATTAATATTCAGTATTAATATTAATATTAATATTTATTTGCTCTATATTTTTTCCGTGAAACATAGAAAATTTATTATATAAATATTTATATAATATTTTATATACATATTTATTGTCTATATTATTATATGTATAATAATATAGAGACAGATTTAAAAAAATTAAGGACTGAGAGATATATATATTTATCCTAATTTTTTTTATATTCCTAAAATACAAAACCTGAAAATTATTAGTTTTGATTTATCATTACGATTATAAAATCTATGAAATCTATTAGATATGAAATCTATTTTATTTGTTTTTATATAAATATTTCTCTATTTGTATTAAGCAATTATTACATTTTTATTATATTATTCTAATTTTATTTTATAATACATAGTTATAAATTAGTTTTCTATATATGACTCAATTGAAGTTTTGATATTACGATATAGAAAGATAAGATAATACTTCATAGTTCAACATTTAAAAGAAGAAAGAAGGATTAATTCATTTTAAACAAAGTTAGAAAGGTCAATTTTTTTACTATTTTCCATCTTTCTATAATATTTTATTTTCCTTTGTATAACAAAAATGAAAAAGGAAATTAAGGCCAAACAAATAAAGTCCAATAAATATATAAGTATTACGATAATAATTTTGAAATCCTTCTTTTATCTTTATATAAATATAAAAATATAATTTTTTTTTAGAAAAAGATATAATAATTATCTGCTTTTAAAATCATTTGTAAAAAAATAATAATTAGAAATAATGGAAAATATTTCACTAATAAAAATATTGTTTATATTTTCCACAATTACTAATTTATTTATATTTTCTTCCGGAGATGTTGCTCGTTCGGCAGTTTGAAAATTATGGTCAATGAAAAATATTTTCTTCCGGAGATGTTACTCGTCCGGCTGTTTGAAAATAATAATAAATTTTTGACAAAAAAGGAATTATGGAAACTTGAAACAAATGGAGAGGAACGGGGCAACACAAAAAATTTCTAAATTTTTTGAACTTTTTTTACCTCTGCCCGCACTTACCTCTCTTCTACGAAAATGGTTCAGGCAGTCGCCTGGGCAGGCGTGTATAAACAGCCACTATGTTAATAAAATTAAAATCATAATAAAAAAAAAATGTTTCAAGCGATGATCACAAAAAATGTTAAAAAAAAGAAAGAGGAGAAATAAAAAAAAAACAAAAACATTGCAAAACATGTTTCTGGTTTTCTGTTGATTTGGAAGTATGTATAGCGACAATATAAAAAAAACAGCTGTTATTTTTTGAAAAAAATCTACTTAGAATCTTGATAAAAACTTGTCTCCTTGTTTGTCTATTTCATTCACTCTCATTATTTCATATATATATATACATATATGTAATTATAATTTTTGTGATCGTCTATTTCATATTGTCACGACTAATTCCTTATTTGGGATATTATAAAAATAATTGACAGGGTCACCATTTCAGGAAATTCTATTTTAGAATTCATTTAATTTATTTTGATATATTTCCTTAAAATATGTTTTTATGCCCTTGAAGAGATGTTGCACTAGGGAACATCATAATATATCAGTTCATTAGTTGTTACTTATTTTGACTTAAGTTATAATGGTATATAATATTGATTGCATTTAGAATAGACAGATGTTAAATGATTGGACTAAATATGGAATATTTCAAATAAATGAACAATAATTGTCGATAAATATGTATGAAATAATTTTGTACCCTATCCATATGAATGGATAATTTGAAAAACATCAAAATTCGAGCCTTAACGTATATTCTCTTCTTATTTCCTATAACCAAATACGAATATCTACATCTACACCAATGAATTGGACTGAATCAAAAATATAAATTGACTAAAGACGCCTTCGGTTAAAAATATTTAGTCAATAATTATTTTACTGTCAACACTAAAGTCTCAATCTAAACTAGTTTAATCAATTCAACTCAATTCTAATCTTCAATCCAATTTTAATTAGATCAAACTTTTCCACTTTCTTTTCTTATGTTTTAAGAAAAAAAAACTAATAAATTTTAATATAATTAAATGTTTAAAAAAAACATAAACTATAAGTAACAATCACATCTTTAATATATAATAAAATTTAATAGTTCATATTTTTTTTCAACATAACAAAATTTACTTTTATTTTTTTTTATTAATCTACTTTTTCTTTACTCTTATTTTTTTCCAGGTGATCAACTATAAAACTTTTCATCAATAAAAAAATATATAAACTTGGTGAAATTACCAGCCAGTTTTCTATCTTAAAAAAAAAAACTTGCTAAATTAAAAAATATAAACCTGATTATCCAGGCGATATAATAGTAATCCTACATAAATTTGTCAAAGGCTTCACACACATCTCGTCATTTTGAGATTTATTTAAAATCAAAAATTTATATATAAAATAATTTATTAAAATTTTATTTAATTTATATATATTACATTGAAATTGAAATATTTAATTTAAATTAATTCCATATTTAATAATTAAGAAAAGTAAATAACAAAAAAAAAAAAAGTAATTCATTTTTATCGAATTTATAAAAACTGTGATAATAGGTAACACAAGCGAAAAAATGGCATCTGTAGAATCAGCTGAAGGTAAGTGTATAAAATGTTTTTTTTTATATAAAATAAAATAATTTATTAAATTAATTTTAAGAATTATTTAAAATGAATGAATTAATTAGTTTTTAAATCAATTTTTCTAAATGATGAAACCTTATGGTAAACATCTCATCATATGTTTATGAACTACTGGTACAAATAACAAGAAATAAATCCTCGATATTCTTGCTTTGAATGAATTGGTATTTGAAATTTACATTATACACTTTTTACCTTCTAATTTTCGTTGAACTACCACAAATCCCACACATAAATAATTAAACATTATAATTCAATCTGTGGAAAAATGTTTGCTTACATTATTATATTTCCAAAAAATATATAAGTAATGCCAAAGCTATAAATACAAATAACTAAAGTATATAAATTTTATTATTCAAAACTAGTCTTCAAATCTTATGGGAAATCCTTTCTTTTATAATTAATCATTTCAACTTCAACACTACTATATTACATTTTCGTGAACAGTATTTGACGTGATTTCCCTAAAAATAAATTTTGTTACAATTTTTGGAAATGTGTGTAACACCTCTCCCTAAATCAGAGCGTATGGCATGTAGAAGTCTGTCAAAATCGGTTCATGAACAAACATTTTGTATGAGAGCTCCCGAAATTTGAATTTCCAGTAACAAATATAAAATAGAAAAATAATATTTTCATAAATTTGGGGAAAACTTTTTTAGGTTTCAAATAGAATCCAAATTTTTTTTCGATTACTTTTTAAATTACTTGGTGAAATTATAAAATATCGTTTTTATTTTCTTATCTATTATTATAATCAAAGTTAAAAGTTATCAATCATTTAAAATTCCTATAAGTTGGAAACTAAAGACCTTTAGAAAACAAATTTTAAATTTACGATTACATTCTTCTCTCTTTCTCTGTAATCATTTTTAATTAAAAAGAAAACTGAAGAGGATTTTTTCTTTTCCTTTTTTTTTCTATTGCAAAATCCTTTTGGGAATAGAAAGCTTTTCTTTTTTCCTCATATACTTATCGAAAAAAAAAATTATTGAATTTCTGCCTGTTGCAGAATATCTCGAATATGTTACACTACTAATAATATATATAATCACATTTATCTTCTCATGTAATATAAATTCTCTATTTCCTTTGGGAATGAATTTTTATGTACTATATATTATTATGTTATTATTATCCTTTAATAGGAAATAAAATCTATTTTTGATTATTTGAAAATATATTGGAAAATATAAAAATTATATTTCTTAAAGTGGAAAACTCTAAAAATCTTCAAAATATTTGATAAAAGCTGAAAAAAAATAAATTTTCTTAAAAAAAATTTTGTAATCTTAAAAAAAATTTTGTAATCTTAAAAAAAATTTTGTTTTTGACTTGATAATTAAAAATTATATTTATATAAGTAATAATTTTCCATTTTTAATAAGAAAATAGGAATTTATATTAAATCTTTTACTAAATAATACCGAAAGATCAAAGTTTTAAGTGATGATAAATTTTGTTTTTGAAATAAATATTATTTATTATATTAATTTTGTAAATCTACTTTCCCAATTAATTTATAATTTAATATAGTATATTATAAGATATAAAACTCTGTTGCCTTAGGGAAAATATCTACTGAACAATTTTAATATATACTATAAAATGAATTGTGGAATATAATAATTTTTTGAAAAACGATAAAAGAATGCCAATAGCCAGGATAAAAGCAAAAATATATATATTATAAATGTAATTAATTTATATATGAGAATGATTATAGTAAAGTGTATGCCCCAAACCATATTTTAATTATAATTTCAGGAATATTCAAAAAAAAATCATTTTTAAATAAGTAGAAATTTAATATTTTTAAAGAAAACTTTTATTTTATTTTATCAATAATCATCCATTCTTTATATTTGAAAAAAATATAATTGTTGCCAAAAATTTGTTTAAGTATATAATTTGTTGATTGTAAACATAAATATGAAAATTATAATTTCCACAATTTGCTGTCCAAAAAAAACTTAAATATACATAAATCAAAACTTTTGGTTTGATTTTATATCAAAATAAAATTTGTCGCTATTATCATTTTAATTTTTAAAATCATCTTTTAGTATGTTTTTTAAATTGTTCATTTTTTTTATAAAATAAATTGCTGCTGCAATTCAAAGAAAAAAACATTTATTATAAAAATTCCATTTGTCATTCTTTCTTTAGGCAAATATATGCATTAACAAATATACAAGAGGAGATTACAAAAGTATGGTACAACAATTTCATATTTATAGGCTTCTTTGAGTGCATAAGCTTGAGTTGCATTTTGTTATATAATTAAACTCTTTTACTGACTTTTTCCTGTTCCATTTTCTACATCAAACTCAATATTAATATTGTGGACAAAGGAAGCTTTTCAATTATAATTGAATGCACTGTAAAAATCTAGAAATTTTTTAGAAATATTTTATTGATAGTATGTTACATAGAAATGACCTACTGACACAAGAAAGAATACATCCTTATTCTACCTAAAACATGTATAATTCTGCATACCTTAAATAAATAGTCATTTGATATCTAATCTCCTGTTGAAATTTAGTATTTCCTGACATGCAAGATTGTGATCTATGTACTTGAATGATTGAATGTACATTTACTTTACTGAATTCTATCTTATAACAACAGACAGAAAAATATTAAAATAAAAGATTATTTTGTAAAATCAGTTAACATACCCAAATATCATAAAATTGTACGATTAATGTAAAAAAAAAATTTCATGTCACTCTTTTTATATTATTTATTATTTTCTTCTGTACATAAAAAATGTCAGTCTGTTATTAAATTTAAATTTTCCCATATTGTGCGATATTTTGTTTGTACGATAAATATTTTTTTTTATGCTGCTAAGTAAATTTGTACACACAAAACATAAAATTGTACAATTTAATATTATGTGAACTGAAAAATATGCTATTTTCTGCATTTCTGCATCTGAATATAGGTTTAAATACTTTGGAAGGGGGAGATCCATCCACAAAATGTGTATTGATTGATAAATATAGGAAAAAGAAATACACACATTTTATAAAAAAAAAAAATCTACGAGGATGTGTGGGATTTAAAAAATTCTATTATAAAATTTCATAAAAAACAGGGCAACATTATTATTTTTTTTTTTTTGCAAATTTTAAAAGATTATTCAAGACCAAATGATACCGTCTCATTATTTATAGAAAGATACTATATACATAAGAAATGTTAAAATTAAATTATTGGGTCTAATGGTGCTTTCCACACTCAAATTGAATCTTAAAACTATACAAAATATTTATTTTTAAAGTGGTGAAATTTTTCACAAATTCTTTTTTAACACTGTTATAAATTGTGTAGGGGGACTTTCAAATTATTTATACGAAGCAAAATGAATTTTATGATAAACTTAGAGGCATTGAATTTTATATTACAAAAAAAAAATATCTATATTAGTTTGTATTTATTAATTGAACTTTATTTTCAAATAAGAATTTTGTATAAATTTAATTAATATTTCAAGTTCAATTTGGGAATTATTTTTGTTGATTATAAATTCCTTCTAACACAAAACTTTTATACATATTTAAGTCTCTTACATAAAAATTGTATGAAATTTTAATTTGTTGACATTTTTACCAAAAAACCAAAAAAAAAAAAACCCTTGAGGTCAATAAAAAATTATCTCTTCATTTTTTATTTATTATTTTATTTTAACAGAAAATTTGTTTTTAAGGTTTTTCATTTTTCTTCTTTTTTTTTTTTGGTTATAAAAACACGCAATTTTCTTCAGTTCATTTCATATTTTTAATGTGTGTAGCAGCAATATCGTAAAAAAAATAAGATACAAAAAAAAAAGTTAATCCTTTTTATTTTACTTGAAACGACATTAAAAAGGACATGACGCTTTTTTTTACACACCATTTATTAAATTGTCTGGAGGAAGAAAAAATGTGTTCTTTATTTAAACCGAGAAAGAAAATGAACAATTTAAATTATATGAGGGAATTAAGCGATGTTTTAATTGAGGTTGACTGTAATCCTTTACGATTATAATTTTTATTTCTTCGTCCTTTTTAAATAATTTTGTACCACATTTTTATTATTATTATTATTATTATTATTATTATTATGTGTTTGGAAAATGAGAAATTTTTACAATTAAAATGAGCTTTTTTTTCACCATATTTGAGCAACTGGTGTTTGTTAAATGTTATGGTGTTGTAGTGGGAATGTTTATACTAAGATACGGTGTAGGAGGTCTTAGGTTCGTTTCATGGGAATAAGTACAATATTCAACTATATATAAGACTGGGTGGAAAATGCTCCAAAGTTCAATTGTTGACGAAGAAGACCAATAAGAAAGTATCAATGATGCAATTAATTGTTTTTCTCTAATATAAAATGAATATTTATCCGAAATTCTAATATCAAGTTCTATGAGATTAGAGGTCCACTATTGAGCTATTTAACAAAATTAAATACAACTTTCTTTTCTGAAATGAACGAAAATATTCTCTTTATTTCCTTATCAATTATATAAATTTCCCTTAGGTTTTTAAAGGATATTTTTTTTTTCCTTTTTATGTACTACTTTACTTATACAATTGATAATAAAAATAAAATGGAAAATTGCATTTTATTTTGTAATTGACTCACCATTAAAATTTTAACAACATTTTTCTTCTCATAGATATAAAGTTTAAAAATTTTTATGAACCACAAAAAAAATATAACACATTTTTTACATTAAATTACAAAGAGAAGATCAAGTGGAAGTCACGCGATGAAAACATACTCAATTCCCACAGTAACCAAGCATTCAATCTATAGAACGATATAAAGGGAATTCTTATATCGAGTAATTTTCTATATCAACAACTTCATTTCTCTGCAGTCCAGGAAACTTCTAAATGAACACTCAATCAGCTATTGATAAGTTACCGGCCGTAGAAAGTGTTTTTTAAACTGATGGATAACAAAATCGACACAGTCTCCTAACTTTCGTCGTCCTTCTGAATCTGCAAAACGTCTATTATAGACGGCGTTACTTCAAACATAATTTAATTTTTGTTATTAAATTCATTATTATTCCGCCTAAGAAGAAAATTTCCTATCTGTGTGAAATTTATTATATCAATTTTCAGAACTTTGATTTATAAAATTAAATAAATAATATAACAAAACAAAGTAAATTTTGTGTACATGATGCCAAAAACTTTAATATTACATAGTATACATAATTCCTCTTACATTATTTTCTCACACTTGTATAGAGTATAAATGGGAAAAATATTTTTATATATTTTATAGCTACTAAACGCTTTAACTGCTCTTTAAGGTGCCAGGCAGTAAATTTCATTTCTTATATAGAATAATATAATAAAATATAAAAATTCTTGACACACAGAAAATGATCACAAAACTAAGAAAGAATTTTTTTTTTTTTTAGTAAACATTTCATGTGCCTACACAAAAAATTCTTTATGATCTTTGTTGTTAAATTTACGTTTATCCTCCCCAATGGTAACATACCTATACAATAGCATCGTAATTTTCTTTTTCAGTATATTTTCCTTAGGATTAAAGTAATATATAAAAGTAAAGGAAAAATAAAATTCCATAAATTTTTATACCCACCACCAACATTTTCCCAAAAAGTAAATAAACAAATAATTTTCCTTCTATGGTGATGTGTGCGTATTATCATTTTTAAAGAAATTTTGTGTATACCATTGCAATTCTGATTTTTTTTGTATATTTTTTTATGTGAAACTGGAAGCCACAATAATTTGCAGATTTGGTGACTAAAGTCAAGATTTTAAGAAGTACAGTGCGACAACTACTGTGACTATCATGATTGATTATTCTATAGTGTCCTTAGATATCCTAGTATTCAAAAGAATTACGAGAATATGCAATGAAACACGACTGGGTAGATTTGTTGTATAATTTTTAAGATGCAGTTTTCTTTACTATTCTTGGTTAAACTATTCAAACAAACTCCATAACATTAGACAACAAATAACTTACAGTACATATGTACAACTTAAGTTCTGTTATATATGTTAAATAACGAATTTCCTTTAAATTCCTGTAAGGATATAAAAAAATTTTTGATATACAACAAAAACAAAACAAATATGTATGTGAAAATGAATGGAAATATTTTTTCTATATCCTTGGGAAGAAAGTTGAGTAATTTATATTTAATCCTTTTTGGAAAAAAAAAATAATTTATGAGATTTTTATATTGTTGTACATATTAATCCTTAGGTCTATAAACTCGTATAGCAAAACGAGAGGATATATTGATAAAGTCTGTTCGTTTTTTTCTCTAATCGAAATTTTCAATCTTCTTTTGATATAATAAAAAAAATATATATACCTATGACAAAATGAATTTTTATAATGTCTAGAGGTGTTCGAATTTATGATGCATTTGATATATATAGTACAATTGAAATTTTAAATGGTATCTTATAAACTATTTCTACATTGTTTTACCAAAGATTGTTTTGTATTTTATTCATATTAAAAATACTTTCCAAATGATTAAATGATTTTAAATCGTTTTTTAAATGAAAAATGGAGGAGTTTATTGCAACTCACACTATGAGGATAAGTTATGATAAGAGCTTAATATTGTATTAATGATTTCTTATTTGAATAATATTTGAAATATGTGACAAATAGCAGTTCATTTACCATTCCATTTTTCAATATTGTTGAGATTAGTCCAATTGTGATATTAATTAATCCCTAGATGCAGTAATGGTTTCAATTTCAGGATATTACCATTTTGAAATTAATTTTAACTTTGAACTAAATTTTCCGGAGTCGATTAAATTTTAATTTTAGTTTTTAAACAAAAATATATTCTTACTGTTCCTTAAAAGTCTTTCGAATTTACCGAAGGACATTTTATAGTGTTTGATCTAGAATATCGATAACTGGGCATTTAACATTTAACCATTTATTTTGATTTTGAATTAAAACGAAAACGGATTCTCAATAATCATTAAATAAAATTTGAATAATTAAACTTTTACAGGATTTTTCAAATATTGTTTTTACACAGGAAAATATTTTAATCTTCAATTTACTTTTAATTAAAAGTAAAAATCCAATAGAAATCATTTTAATAAATCAAATTAATTTTTTTCTAAATTAAATTTATTAAATGAGTTCGAATTTTTGTCGTTACTGGCATAGTTGAAATTTGTTAAATTTTAAAATTTTAACTAAAAATAAAAATAAAATGACTTAATAATAATAAAAACAAAAAATCTAATTATATCCACAAAAAAAATATAGATATAATTTGCAGTGTATTTGTTCACTTTTGGTCTACGTGATATCATAAAATCGACAATATTAGTTGAAAAATATTCTACATATATAATAATAAAGAAAAACAACACCCAGAAGTTACCCAACATTGAAAAATGCAATAAAAATAAATGAGAATTATTTTAATATATAAAAAAAACCTAAACATTTCCAATTTTTTCGCTGAACTGAATTTCATTCTTGTTAAATTATCCGGAAAAGGTTTTATATAAAAAAAAATCATTTGATTATCGAACATTTATTGAACCTATGATCATCATATTGAGACGAATGTTATATATGTATAGTATATATATTATTTGTGTTGTTGGTGGTTGGTTTGTTATGTTTTATGTTATAGAGAAGACAAATGCATTGAACTTTACCACACTATAGGAAAATTCTTTTGATATTATATAAAAAAGCAAATAAGAAAGAAATGTCTTCATGTTTCTCTCTATCCTTTTTCAACCAATCTTTCTATATATATTTTTTTTAATGTTTTTCATGGAAAATGTTACCACATTTTTCTATAAAAGGGCAATAAACAACAATTTTCCGAGAATCATACTATAATATTAGCCTCTCTGTATACATTAAGTATTTTGTATCAGATATAATACTATTATGGCAGAGGTAATTAACCATTTTACAGGATCCGGGCCATACAGGCAGGCCTTGTCTGTCAACTAATAATTTTTTTTTCAATAATTTCTTACTAGGTTGTGGCGTCAAATAATCTACTTAATTTGCTCCCATATCCTGGCTGTTGCATCACGTACCATTACTTTCAATTATTACCATTATTAAAGTCTAGATATTATGTAATGTCTGTCTGTTGAGGAAAATGTCTACATGGGTGGTGATGGAGGAAATTTTCAGAAAAATAAGATAATCATCGAATCAAATCGTAACTTGAATCTAATTTGACATATATCAGAATGAAATTTTTAACAAAATTTCCGTTATTATAAATGAATTTTTACTTCTCAACGATCTTTCGTTCTTATGGCCCCTGGATTCCAAGTGAAATACCGTGAATATTAAATAAACGTGAATATTGTAACGATGCAAAAGTATAAATAGAAAAATAAAAATTTCCCAATGGATATGTTTTTTTTTGTAATGCCTTCATTATTTGATATTTTTGTGTTATATGAAAAAAGTTTTTGCTTTTTCTGATTTGTGGTAAATTTTCCATCGAATTCTTGAGTGGTTGTTGCTGTTGTGGCTCATCCTCATACTAACTATATTTATTATTGTTTTTGTACTGAAATAATATATCGACATCATGACGCCGCAGTTTACAATAGTATAAACTATAAATTCAATATATCTTAGTCATAACTATATTTCTTAATTAAATTTATTGCTCATATTGACGAGAGAAGAATTATATATTAATAATTTAATTTATAAATTCTGCTAGAGAATTGCTCCTAATTTCTGTATACAATTCTAATTCATTGAATAACTTAAGGGGCTTAAAACAAACTTTAAAACTGGTACACACAACAGTCAACAACACAAAAAATTTCAAATAAAATTTTCTCTTAACAATAAAATTTCAAACTTTTTATCCTTTTCAAGTGTTTGTTTTAGGATTAAGTGTACTTAAAGTATATATAATGAATATATATACAAGAATGAATTTTCTATTATGTAGTCTATAGAGAATATTAGAAAATAAACAGTTTTAAGGAGCAAAAAATATCCTGTTACTAAACTAATACAACATTCAACAGATGAAAACCAAAATTCTTGACTTTGTAAAAAAAAAAAACAAGAATCTGTATAACAAATTTAAAATAAACATTATACTCCTTTTGGATATTAGAACACATTACCGCATAACAAATTAATTCTGAAAAAGGATTTAATCTACAAAATACATTTTTGGATTGTACATAAAATAAATATTGTATATAGTAAGATTATCAAAATTTGTTGTGGTAAATTAATTTTGATGAAAAATGAATTGTGGTTTATGTAAATTAATCAAAATCTAGAATTTAAATTATTAGTGCAATCAAATCTTTGTCAATGATTCAAAGATTTGAAGAATTTGAAGGAATTGTAACAGTTTCGAAGCAAACTGCATAAAATTTTACATTTTTTATAGAGAAAAATTAGGTTTAAATTATCATATAAAGAAAGAAAATCTAATATGATTTAGTGTGTACCCAATCACCCCAACAGCGAAAGTTAAACTAAATTTAAATATTTATTATCTTTGTCCTTTAAAATTACATTAAAAAAATTAAGGACATTATGATAATATTTCATTTTTTAATTATATTTCTAATGCCAAGTTGGCCATTTTCACTTACAAAAATTTCATTTTGGTTTTTATGGAAAACTTATAATGAAAAAAATTATGATGCCAAAAACATTTTTCTTTAATGTATATGTACATTATGCTTTTTATCCTCAAATTTTCGTCCATGTTATAAAAAGAATATAATTTTAAAAATGTCTCTTCTCGTGTAGTTACAAAAAAAAAAAAAAGAAATGGTGAAATCATAAAATCGGGATATAATACTTGGGAGTTGTTTATACTATCAAAGCGTTGCCATTTTTATGTTTAATCAATACACAAAGAACATGAAATATAAATGTAAAAATAAATATATGTATTTGCAAAAATATCCTTGTTAACAAAATGTTAAAATAAGCTTTAAAGTACATATAAATTTTCATTTTCAAAAGGGAGAGAACAAAACGATGTTAAGTAAGTGTGACTGATATAACATTTTTGACTGTCGTTAAAAACATAATGTAAAATTTCAAGTCTGATAATTAAATTTGGTTTTGTGACAGCGAAATTTGGTGTTTATTGTCTGATAATTATAAATGCAGTAATGGTCATTATGATTGGTTCCAGTAACAGAAGAATATAACTTTCCCTTTTGATGGAATAAAAAATTAGAAGAAGTTTGTCAAAATTCGAGATTTTGAAAATTTCCAATGAAGGACAAGTCTCTAATTCGGTATTAAGGAGAATGAAAGGATGTTAAACTTTGTGGAAACTGTAGAGAACACTCTGTAAGGGACAGTAACCTACGAAAACATCATTTTTTCTTGGATTTGGCCTTCCAGAGCTGCTGTATTGAATCAATAAAGAAATTAAAAATAATTTTTCAGGAATTTTCTCAAGTATGGCCTTAACATAGATTAATTTATAATTTTGTAAGATTTTCAACATTTCTCTGGTATACATTTTCAGAACTTTATAGACTTTCACAAAATCATCATTTAACGTTCTTATGTTTTTTTTCTGCCTGAAAGAAATTTCTTTAAAAAAACTAAATTGCCTTCTTAAATTTCCTGATTTTTGCTTCGTCTTTTCCTATTATTATCCTCTTTTTTTTTTTTTTCTTGTTATATTATTATAATTGTTAACACAAAAAAGTCTTCCAACATTATAATTCATATTTTTTAACCTATTCTTTGATATAACATCGAGAAACACTTGGAATTTACATAAATAAAAGCACAATTTTTTATTGCATAATTTTCTTCGTCCTTTTTTTGTCTATATTTTCCTTTCTTTATAAAGTAAATATATAGAAGACTTATATGTACATAAATACTTAGTTCGTCTATATACATATATTTAATACCGGCATTTTTCTTATATAATTTCTTATTTTTTCATTGTATTATTTCGTCCTTTTTTTCTAACTTTCTTTATTATATTTTCTTCTCTATATCCATTTACTATTATAAAGGACTTAAGTGAAATTTTCTTTCTTTTACATGATTGACAAGAATTCTAAATTGTTTTAAGTATATTACGAGAGAGGGTGACAGTTGATTGTGGGTGGATGGTTGTAATATTTATTAAAAATTCTGGTGTGTTAAATATGTAAAAGTTAAAAATGTTCTATTACTTATTGCTTCACTCTGTTTTTGCAATTCCTATATATTTTTCTGCAATTTAATAAAAATATTTCTCGCTAGTATGACTCATTCAATAAATTTTAACTACAAAAACAATTCAGTATTATATTTTATTTTGGTTTGGACGGGGGATGAGTTTAAATTTTCCTCCCTGTTTGTTTTTTCTATTTTCTAAATTGTCGTCGTCTTCGGTTAATAAAAGGAGAAATTTTTTTTTGGTTTTGATGATTGTTAAATTTTTGTTTGTTAATATTGTGTCATGATTCTTTTCGGTATCACAACATTGAGATGAAAGGAAATATAGTGGGGGACAAAGTGTACAATATAAAATTAATGTAATTTCGAAAACAGGAGAACCTATGTAAACTTAAATGCAATATACATATATGTATACATTATATATATATATATTATAAATGTATATTACGAAATCGAAGTTTAGAATGATGTTGCACAATTTTTGAAATGAAGAAATTTGATATAAATCTATATGACAGAATAGTTTTATTAACCCTTTAAGGACAGCGTCACAATGAAATCGTTATTTGCGTAATTTCTAATAAATTTTAATAAGGACCTTAAAGAAACGGTAGCTAAAAATCTCTGATTCTAAACATTGTTTGCATCAAAATTCAACGAACATCAATAATTTGTCCAGCCATTACCAAGGTTCAACAGAATTGAAATTTATTCAAGATAAAATTGCAGAATTTGTAACCAGATTTTGGATTTCAATATTTATATTGTAACTATAACAAATAATATTTCGCCGTCAGACTAATTTCAAACGACATGGCCAAGGGATGATTTTTAAATATACATCAAACACATAAAAATATTTCTTAAAATTCTGCAGTTTTTCCTATTTTCCTTAACACATTTCAATTATTCTACATGACATTCACATTACATATACACAGAGAAAAATACAAATTGCAATTCGCATTTTTTAACCAAAAACTACCCCAAATCAATTTACCCTATAATAATATATAAAATTTCTTCGTTGCATACGTATCACTACATATACATATAAAAACATCCCCAATGTATTTTGCGCAAAATCCTTTTTTCAAAAAAAAACAACAAAAAAACAACACCACATTACATTATTATCCTTATTTTACTACCGCCCTCGCTCTCTCCCTTCTACAAATACAAATAATATTGAAGGTCCTTCATAAAATTATATTCGATGAAAATTTTTATATATGTATGTATATAATATAATGTACATGTAAGTCATTTTTAGTTTTCCTCTCCCCAAGAAAAAAAAATCATTTTTATGTGTGGAAAAGTTATTTCGTCCGTCACGTATTGTGAATTTTTTATGTGAAATTTCCTTACGTTTCAACAAATAAATATATACAAAAAAAAAACCAACAAAACTACTAAGAGACAAAGAACCGAAGACGAAGTAAAAATTTATATCCTTTTGCTATCGAAGAAGAAGGATATTAACAGAAAATATATATTTTTTTTCGGTTTTGAAATTTTTTCCTTGTTTTTTTTTCTGCCAGTGTATCGTTGCGTTTTGTTTCAGTCAGTTGGTAAAAAAAGAAAATTTTTTGTGTTTCCTAAATTTGTGTGCCTGTCGCGCTCTCGTCGTTGTCATCTCTAATACGTTTTTATCCGAAAAAAAAAATTTAAGACAAAAAAAATATTGAAGAAAAAAACATTTATTAAAATTAAATTAAAAATAAATATTATTTTGACTATTCAAATTGTTTGTAAATATATCCTTTTACATAAAAAAAGGATATTTTTTAAAAATAAAATAAAATATATTTTTGCATATAGTTTTTTTTTATTAGTGCATATTTTTTTTTGAGTGCCCCGCCCTGGCTTTAATAAAAAAATAGTGTCCTTGCTCCTTGAAGAAAACCACCAACTATACAATACGAAAAACTTTAAAAATTATTGTAAGAGCACAAAAATATATAAGAAACTTTCGAAATTTAAGTGTTTTTAAAATATTTTACTTTCTTTTTTTTTGTGTGTAGTCAAAACGTTATCCTTTGTATGTACATATCCTTTTTTATCGGACGTACAAAACTACTAGCTAAATAATTTTTGAAAAAAATTCGAAATAAAATTTTAGGAAAATTCAAAAACTCCACAAAAATAATTTATACTATATATATAAAATTTGAAAATTAGTTAAATTTTATAATTTATATATAAACAAAAAATCAAATCATGATTATTGGATTAGTAAGAGATTCTGTAATGCAATGTTTTTGCCATACATGCCGGGTACCAGTTTTACCGGCAGGTAAGAAAAATAATTTAAAAAAAACAATATACATATTAGAAATTTTGAAACAGCTTAAACAGTTCTAAGTAATTAAGCATAAAGGTCACAGCAGCAGTTTTAATAGAACCGAAACTATTTACGAGTAATTATTTTAATTTATTAACCTTGAAAAAAAAACATAGAAATTAATTTCTCTAATTAAAATTTAGTTTTATTTATTTATGACGTTTAGGTATTGACGTATATACGTCAATACTATACACTTAATAAATTGAGTATTAGTACTTTAATTATTGTTCATTTGAAACTGAAATAAATCATTTTTATTTATATATAAATTTTATTTGAATTTAGTACAGAAATAAAATAGTAAATTAAAAAAAAAAACTAACTACATTTTAATTATTTTTGAAATTTTTGGGATTGAGGCAATTATTATTAATTACTGATCGAAATTGTATTAGAGAGAGAAGAAGGGTTAATTTAAAATTAATTATTAGAAAAAGATTATGTAAAGACACCTTAATTTTCAAATTGAAATTACAACCTTTTGCTGATCCTTCAGGATTGTCAGTAAAAATATAATAAATAAAATTATAGATTGAAAGGAATTTATTATAGTATAAATTATAATGTACAACGATTTTTGAAATCTATATAATTTTGGTACAGAAGATTAAACTACTGACATATGTAAGTCCGCAAAATTTCCTTAAAACAAATAATTCAGCAAAATCGCTCAAAATCAAAATCTTGATGATAAAATCCTACAAATAAAACATTAAAAAATTCCAATATTCTAAGGAAATATGTATATATAATCCTTTTTATAATCATTAAATTTTTTTATTTCCTAGCTAAATTATTATTTACATTTTTTTAATACAAAACTAAAAACAACAAAAAAAAATCAATAAATTTCAATTTACCTATTATTAAATATTAATTTACATAAAAAAATCGCATTGAAAATATTATATACATACTATAAATGATATTGTACATTAAATTGTCCTTAACGTCAAGCCCCCCCCCCCTCTCCTATAATGTAATTTTATTGTTTAATATTGGGATATGATGGGTAGTAAAATTGGTAAGGTGGTTTGAACAAAAATAAGACTTTTTTTTTATATTCCAATCCGGCTCCTTTTAGTATAAAAATAGTCTGCACGGTATAATTTATGTGGCGCCTATTAAAATGACTCATCTATCATTCCAACTACTACCATTTTATTTATATACCCAAAAAGAAAAAACCAGTAAAATTCATTTTATACTTTTTCTATACTATATATACTACTTGGTTTTTATTTTTATGTAATCAGATTTACAATTTTAGTATAATTGTATATGTTGTTTTATATTCAACTTTTCAAACCAAAAAAAAAAAAAAATAGTCACGAGTAGTCACCCTTATTTGTTTTATTTGTTGGAGCCGACACACCACCCTTAAAATTATTTTAATTTTTTTTGTATATTCGTGCCTAGTACAAGCTAAATTTAATTAGCCTTTGGGTCCAAATAGCAATAAAAAATATAATTTTTTATATATATTATTTTTATTTTTTGCCAATAATTTTTTTTTTGATATTTTGCGGTTTTTGAGTTGAAAAAAAAAAGTTATTTAATTTTTTTTTGTAAATTACTTTGCAGTAGGATTTTTTTTTTTCAAAAATTTATCCTTGGATCGTTTTTCTTTTTGAAAACAAATTGGAACAAAAATTGTTTTATAACCAAAAAAATTGTTGTCTATATATTTCCATTGAAGGTTAAAATCTTAAAAATTTCCTAAGGGAAATTATTGACTATTGATTGGAACATTTAGTAAATATATAAATATATGTAGAGATAAGGGAAAACTAGACTAATGGTTACAAAATATGATTTTTTTTATAATAATCATTCGATAAAAAATATGACATTGAATTTAAATTTACAAAATTTAAAATTTTGATTAAGGAAAATTGGTTATAGAATTTAAAATACATACTAAAATTTTGGTTAGAAAAATTTGTTATAGAATTCATAATTAAGTTTCATTTTCATTACTATATGGACGACAGACAGTATTAGCTAAAATGATATTGATAATAACAAGCATTTTCCACAAGATCAAATATTATTTGTACAATCATAGTAAGTTCTCACACTAGTTAGTTGAAGAGGGTGATTGCAATCGCTTTGCCGTATGCCATCCAACACTAGGCCACTTTTGACCCATAGGTATCATAGTTTTCAACATCCTGATTCATCATCTTCTATTTATTGAAGCCAATTATAGTTCCCTTGACAAACCTGTAGGTCCATTACCGGAATATTTGATAATTCTTCCAATTCATCGAAGTGGTATTCCCCCAGAATACGCTGTTTGCTTCTACTAAGGCTAGAAGTTCTCACACTATAAATCAGTTTTGTTGATCATTTAATATTTCTTTCATTTTCCGTTATACTATCCAAAAAAATACAAATAATTTGATTAATATTATCTTAATCAATGTAATTAATTTATTTCATTAAATTACGAAAATATTGGAATCTTCGTTTATTGAACTTAGTTTCTGATTATAAGTCATATATGTACACATATATGTATTTTATGATACGATTCATATAAATTAAATTTTAGTTATCTTATAAAAAGTCATTCAACCTTGTTTTTATTTGATATATTACAATTTAACACACTATTATATCAACTTGCAAATATAGTATGTATATTTGGGGACTTTTATATATATTTCATATTTTTCGAAAACTGATAAATTATATAAATAAATAAATAAATTCATTTCATATTTTTATTTCTTTAATATCAAAATGGAATTTATTGCTGTCTGGTATGTCAAAAACAGAAAATGAATTTTAGTTTATATATTTGTAGAAAAGGAGTTGTGGGTTGTGAACATACAATTTTTAGAAATAAGGATCTTACCCTTTCTTGTCCGTTGACAAAAACATAAAATTTATGACGAGTAAATTTCTTAATTTTAAAGCACTTTCGTTATAGAATTTCTATAATTAAGTCAACTTGTTGCATTTTTTTTTTAAATACTTTTAAATTTACGAGTGTTTATTTATATAAATCTCGTTTAACTATTGTAAAGAATATTTGATAATTTTATTTATCTCAATTTTCCTAATGTCAAAAACAAAATTCTAATTTTTATCCAAAAATTTATTAAGTATTTTGTCACCTGAAACCAATTTTAGATTAATAAAAGTAGAAATATTATAATTTTTGAAATAATTTTAAAGTGACATATTTTCTCTTTATTGCTATATTTCATTTATGTATATCTACAGAAAAATTGAAAAAGAAAAAGTATGATGACAAGAAAAATGATTATAATATTAAAATTAATATCGACCCGTAAAAAAAATAGAAGAACAAAAATCTAAAAATATATTTTTGTATATGTAGTGTCGATAGATAACTTTTTTCCATCTTGTTGCTTTTCTATTTCGCCTTCCTTTCGTATATTTCGTGGCGTTAATATCTTTCTAAAGGCGTCATATTTTTTTTTTTTTTGTTCAGATTCATTTTCACACAGAACTTTTATCGAATCCTTATTATACTTTCGACAAATATTAAAAAAAAAAAAATTCGGCACGTTCGTTCATTAAATATGATAAAAATAATTTATGAGTTGGGTGAGGTGGGTAAAAGTAACATCAATAAATAAAAATATTATAAAACATATAAATTTATTTACGTATTGGAAATAATGTTTTGGAGAGTCAGAAGAGGTCCTTTCCATTTCTTATACAAAAAATTTCCTCTATTGGTTAATTATTTTCAAACATTTTTTTACATTTTTGCCATAATTTTGTAAGATACATTTCTGTAGTCGGATGACAGACAACGAAACCTTCCCTCAGGGTTATTATTATTTACTATAATTTCGTCCTTACGGGCATTTTTTTGTCCCAGACACTTGCAAAATCATTCAAGTCTTTTGTATGTGGCCAACAATTGCCATAAGAAGTGTGAGAGGAGTAGTATACATTACAGGAAGGACAAATTTAAAATTTCCATTCATGTATTTACATAATTCGAAATCTCTAAATCGTTTCTTATTCTGGTACCTAAAGTAAATAATTTTCTTTTCATTGTTTTTTTAGTTGTCTTTCGAAGGACCTTTTCATAAATTTAAATTTACGTAAATAACAATGTACATATGTATATGCTTTTATTCAGTGTCTCTTATATCAAAAAAGTTTAAGGCTCATTAAGTGTCAAAGCTATTTATTTAAATAAAAATTTGACAAATTAAATTTCTTCGTTTTTCATCTGAAGGAAAAATTGTGGGCTCCACATGAATGTAATTTTTTTTTTTAAAGGATCATATAGTCAATGTAGGTTTAATGTCCGGTCCTTACGTGCCAGGAATTGAATAGAAAATTTATATATAACAATAGAAAAAATTAAATGTGAAACGATGCGATAAATAAACAACAACAATATATTTTTTTTTTTTTTTGGGGTATGGGGGATTTTTTATTTTGTTAAACGAATTTATTAATTTTTTTTAGAAGAAAAAAATCAACTGATTTTTCCATATAAATTGAAATTGGATCAAATTTATAAATTAAAAAATAAAATGAAAATTGTGTTTTGGGTGATAAATCTTAACTACAAATTTATACAACTAAAAAAAAATGTTATTCGAAAATTTAATTGGCATTTAGATTCTCTTTGACAGGATTTAGGATTTCTTTTAGGGCAATTAATTTGTCAATTAATTATCGAAGAAAAATATTTTGAATTTAGTTGAACAAAATATATAGAAAAATTTTGGTGATTTATTAGATTGTGATGAGAAATAAGTAGTAAATAGTAGAATAATTTGTTGACAAATATACCAAATAAGTATTTTAATTTTATGGTAGACTATTCTTCAAGCTATAAGTAAAAAACTGATCCAAATTTTTTTTAATAAATTAGAAAGAATCGAAAAACATTCAAAAATTGTTTAATTAGAATCTTTCAAATGACTATATTAGTTGTTCCTATTAACCTTTCTGCTGTGAACTGCTGTGAATATCACTTAGATCTTATGTTTTAGTATAAAAAATGATTAATTTTTGTTAAATTAAAATTCTATTTTTTTTTTAAATGCTGCAAAAATTATAAAATTTGAATAAAAAAAATATATAATAGTTGGTGTAAGGAGAAATGCACCAATGAAAAAAAGTGGTAAAATTCGAGCTAAACAACCACGATCTGGATCGAAAAAAGTCAAATTTATAAGTAAGTTTTTTTTATAAAAAATTAAATTTAAATTTTTTTTATTTATAAAGTTTGCCAAAAATTACAAATAGCTAATTAAACAAAAATAACAGACGAATTTGAAAAATTCAGTCATTCAGACTGGTTCAAATTAAATGAAACCGAAGCTACATGACTACTAGTTGATCAATGTATTAACGACTAAATTTTGATTTACTCTTCTGTTGGGAAAAAAGTATCCGATCTGAAATGTAGTGAGATTTTTTCGTGCTGAGTACAACATTTTGTCGTACAATTTCTTCTATCAAGATTTGTAGTATGGATGGGATGGGGATGGGACTGATGTAGAATATATGATTAATAATATATATTGAGTATATTAATCGTCAACCTCTTCCATTTTGTCTTAATCATGACTACATATGGATCAGAGCTGAACCGAACCAAGTCAGAAAAACTTAATTATGTAATATTAAGGGGTTAATGCTAAGTTAATATTAAGGGGTTAATTAGTAATGCAATTATTGTAGAAATAAACAACAAAAACATTCGATGAATTAATTAAATTTGATATAGTTAATCACTTAAAAATTTTCTGACTTAGTTCGGTTTAGCACTGAGCCATACATATAAAATCATAAAAATTATGAAAAAATTGTTCTATAAAAATATTACAATTTGACAAGCTAACTTTGAACGTAAAATTGTTTCTAAATGTCGAAAGACCATAAAATAAATATTTAATATACTCGTAGTCCCTTTGGTTGTAAAATACAATTACGTGACAAAATAATTACACGTTATTTCAATAGTAAATGAATATATAGTAGTAATGTAAAACAAATATTGAAATTATTTATTTAACTTCTTTATATTTCCTGCGTAATTCAGAGAAAATTATGAAAACTATTAATATATTTCCAAAATAACGTATTCTCTCAGTATATGGGAAAAGAAAATTGTTAAGAAATTACGTTTGAAAATTAATTTTGTTTTATTAATTTTTTTTCTTTTGCTATTCATGGTAAGCAAAGGAAGGGCATTATTTGTTTAGTTACTTAAACCAGTGATTACTTAAGATAAGGTGGTATAAATAAAGAATTATTTTTACAAATGTTTTGGTAGAACCAAAATAAACAATTAACTAATAATTTTGGTAATAAATTAATGTCGTCGCAATTCAAGAAAAATTCAAAACTGGAGAATTTGATGGTAGAAAGTTTGTCATAATGTTAATCATTTCTTCGACAACAAGTTTCAAATCAAAACGATTTTCTAGATGGGACAATTTCTTGATAATTTCTTCAGAAATTCAAATAACCTTGGAAGCCTAATTTGTTCCTGCATTTATATCCTAAATATTTTATAGCTTTTTGTCGTAAAATGACCTACCTACGTGGTTAAGAAACACTTTTTCTATATAATTTTTTGCTCTTTTTTTCATTCCTTGAATAGCAAAAAGTTAATGGCAGTTTCTAACTTCTATAATAGTTCCACCAAAGAACAAAAATATCTAATTATTTCTTTTAATAAATTCCCAGGACTGTTTAAAAATTTGTTATTTTGCATAAAAAATAACGAAACTTTTTTTTAAAAACATGAATATTTATGATTTCATAATAATCTTTCATAAAAATTAAACTATTTCTATTTTTTTTTTTACCCTCTTCATAAATATGTAAACATAAAAATTTATAACAAAAAAAAAATTTTATGAACAAGAATACATAAATCAACATTAATTAAAAAAAATCCTAAAATATTCTAAATAAAAAAGTTTCTTAAAAACATAATTTTTTACTATATTTAGTGTTTTTGGTGATACATAATATATTTTTTTCGTTATCCCCAACATAAATATTTTTCTTTTTGTTTGTGTTGTGTTCATAATTTTAACGATGCCAATTCACTCTAATAGTGATGGTAATCAGCATAGAAAATATTATTTATTGTATTTTTTCTTTTATCCTTTTTGTTGGTATATTATACTTAAGGATCATAGGACAATGGTGGTGTGGTGACATTTTTTTACTCAATTATATTCTCTAGGTAAATATTTAACATAGCCAAAATATTAAAAAAAAATATGTAAAAAATGTAAATGATGTTTTTTTATGTAAATTAAGATAGAAATATTAAAAATCTTTACCGAGACGACGATATGGACAAAAAATAATAACCAACTTTCATAATAATTTTACATTTTCATAATAAAGTTATCGTAGAAATTTACCTGGAGAAATAACAGAGTCGTTGTTTATGTCATGTCGTGTCTTAAAAAATGAAAACATTTACAATGTATGTAATAAGGTAAAATTATGATTAGAAAATTTTAAAATTCTGAAACAAATCTTGAAGGAAAATATAATTTATATACAAAATATTTTGGCTGGGATTTTGGTTTTTTGTGGGATTGGTGGTTGGAAGGGTCGCTTGGAAGAAAAGTTTATAAAGGAATAAACAAAAGAGTACAACGAAAAAATTTGATTTATAAAATTTAGGTTACATTTTTATTTAATTTGGTTTTTTTATGTAAAATAATTTTGCTCAATTTTAAAGAGCTAAAATCTTGACACAGGATCTGGGGTAAAATAAGCATTTTTTTTTTCATTAGAAACTTATTTAAATAGATAGGCGGTTAGGTTACTATTATTGTTACTATAAATGGCTTGTAGGTTATTTAACCTACTGGGAAAATTGTATACCAACTTGACACAGAGATATTTGTGATTTGTGAATATTGTGGGCGCAAGTCATCAGTTTTCTTGAGTTTGGAAGAAATATAAATTATTATTATGTTTAATACCAATGTCTCAAAGAGTGCATCAGTGCAAGAAATCGTCTGAATTTCATGCATAAATTGAGTACATTGGAGCATGCAGAAGGTAGATCCTTAATTTTAGACTTTTTTCTAGTTTTTGTGCTTTAAATTGGATAAATTTATAATATTTGGAGAATTGATGTGGATATTTTTATTATAATTGAAATTCCCTTTTGAAAAATTTAATTTTAATATTTACGATTATACAAGTACAACCAACTATGTTACAACAATATGCTAAAGTCACTCAGATTTGCCAGGGGTTGCTGCTACCATATAAAAGAATATTACAGCAAAAAAAAAAATTCAGTCATGCAAAAACCACAATATACTCTTGTACTACACAACCAATATTCACCATTGTTTGGCACACGTTGTAAATAGTACCTTGGCAAAAAAAGTATATACCGTATACAATTTTTGAAATTTAATATTGCGTGTATCCTGTCATGCGATTAACTAATCAAATACGAATTCCCTTTATTAATTCTTTCTTTATTTTTTTCGTCATTTAAAATTAATATTTTTGATAATTTTCTTATTGGTGTGTTGTTGGTTGGTTGTGTCCTTTAAATATCATTTTTCCTTTTTATACTTTTGTAGGTTCTCAAAATTAAATAAAAATAAAAATGAATCATCAAGCAGGACCGAACATTTTTGTTTAAATCCAAAATTATTGAAAGTATGTTTTGGTGTTGTGTCTTAAATTATTCAAATCCTTCTTTTACATTTCATTTATATATTTGAAAAGGTTTGATAAGGACACGGTCAGTTTTGCAAGAATTAGAAAATTCAATTTTCAAAATTTCAATGTATGTAATTAAGTGGGTAAATAATTCAATTGTATAATCTATTATCCTTTCGTGTGACACAAGCTTTTTTTAAGCAAAGTATATTACAAATTTTTGATTGTTAGATTTGGAAATTGCGAAACTAGATTTTTAAATTAATACTTTAATAAATTTTAATTATAAAATAAATTTCACGAATTTATCTTTTCCAAATCTGAATTCTTTTTTTTTTTAGATAAAAATTTACTTCAATTAAACTTTCATTGCTTTTTTCTTTTTAAGTGGAAAGTGGAATGATTTTTGTTAATTCAAATAATTTAATTCATATTTTTCGTTGGGATCTCTCTCCTTTTTTCCACTTTAAAAAAAATACAAAACTAAAAATATTATGTCGTGACTAATCTTATTTTTTGGCCGACAATAAGTCTGTCGCCACTTAAAAAAAAAAAAGTTTGAACAAAAAAATATGTAATAAATTTTAATTCTTTCCAAATTAGTCCCCATTTTTTTTCTTTCTTCATTTTTAATAATAATAAATAGAATAAAAAATTGTATTCTATTTCTATTTTTGTAAATACAAATTTTGGACTTAAAATTAACTAAAGTGCTAAAGTGAATTTCTGTAAATAATGAGAAAAGCTTTTATAATAGAAAAACATTTGTTATCTATTTTTTTTTTTTTCATTTTGAAAATTTTACTTTAGAGGAAAATTCGTTTTTCCAATATTTTTCTGCCAAATCATTGTAACAATTAGTTAGGAAAAAATTAATATGAAAGTGTTACGAATCTGTTAAAAAAAAGAACAATCCAATCGACCCTTTAGTTAAAATATTATGGAATATTATCTTGCGTGACTAGACTGCTGGACTAGACATAAGCACAAGTCTCTCTCTGATAACTATAAAATTATTTATATAAATTGTTTTTTGTATATTGCGAAAATTTAATAAATATAAATTTATTATTTAAAATTTTTTAAATATTCAAAATGAAATTTTAAAATAATTAATTTCTTTTAAAAAATTTCGACCCTATTTGGGGATGTAATGTATGTCCTCGTCTATCATTTGTTTCGTTGTACATTTACTTCGAAAGTTATTAACAAAATTGCAAAAAATGATCCAAGTTTTGAGGAGCAATAATCTAAAAAAAAATTACAATCAAAATTGTAATTTTAATATTTCTAATAATGCTATCCTACCTGTCAGAAAATTCAACAATTTCACACTTCCGTTTCATCACAACGTCTACAAAATTAATCGTTTGATAATAAATTGCAAATAAAGTCTATGTCCTATCGATTTTATGTTAAAAAAAAAAGTTTTCCTTGCCTTCCTTCTATAAAATATGGTTTTTTCGTGTGGCATTTTTTTTTTGTGGTTCACTTCGTTCATTTGCCTTTTGAAATTATGCAACATTATGCGGAAATTCATATAGTTGGTTATATATATTAGACTGACTTGGTCATCGCTGTGGTGATTGTGGTAAACAAAGAGTTTTTTGTTTTTTTTTAAAAAAAAGGAAGTGTTAAGGATTGCAATTTACTTTTTAGGAATTTCCTTTTATATGTAGCCGAAAATGTATAAATATTTATTTTTTATCATTTGCGAAAAAAAAAACATTTTTTTTGGAGTATAATATCCTTTAAAAAAACAAAAGGAAGAAAATGACTCCAAAATAGAAAAAATGAATTTTTTTTTTCTAAATATGTGTAATTTATTATCGATTTAATTTTCCCTTGGAATTTTCCTTTTGAATTCCCAAAGAAGTAATATAAATTCGAACAACTGAGAACTGAATAATTTTGCATTAATTTGGAAAATATTTTCTTAGCGCAAAATAAAGTAAAACGATTCCTTAATTAAATATATTTGATTTACAAATATTTGACAAATATTTTATTGAATTTATATTGGGACACTTTATTGCTTTATCTATATTGTTGTTTATCCTTAGAAATATCGAAACAATATTTATTTATTCTGTAATCAATATGATTTTTGTATATATTTATACAATTCCTATTTTAGTTAAAATTCAGAATTTCATTATTTAGTGTCTAGACTTCTTGAATCTCATAAATATATTTTTGTTCAAATAAAATTAGAACGAAGAAATTTATATAATTTTAAAACAAAGGATAAAATTATGTAACTAATTATTGCGAGTTTCGCAATATTAATTAATGTCAGTTGAAACTTTTTGTAATTTATATTTTCAAAAATTTTTTGTCATAATTTAATTTATAATAAAAATATTTTAAATCCTAAAACAAATTTAATACTTAGGCTGTGTGCCAAAGGGTTTAAATTTGTAATTTAAAATTAAATTATGACTGATGAAATTAAATTATGACACTAGCGTGGTGAATATAGAAAGTCAAAATTTAACGACCTTCCAGACCTCGTTAAATTTGACACTTCAGATTAAATTTTGATTTATTTAATATTCATATATCAGATTTTTTATTTACGAGCCCTATCTCATATGTATTGATACATTCCAATATTTTATTATTTTTTTGAATGTTTTATACTAGAATTATTAATAAAAATAAATTTATTTTTTTACAAGAAATTAAAGAAATATTAATAATAATTAAAAATGATTAAAACAAAATGTTATATCAATTATAAAGTATTGTAATGGATCAATATATATGAGATAGGGCTCGTACATATTTATAATTTTATTTTTAAAAAAATTTTAAAAAAAATTTTAATTTTTTTTAAAAAATTAGAGGACAAAAAAAAAGAAAAATTTCATCCATCTTTTTTTAAAAATTAAACCAATTGGCACAGCAAACTTGATAGTAAATATTAAAAAAACTCACCAGCAAAAAAAATTTAATTTTTTATGTCAAAATTTAAAATTTAAACTCTTTGGCACACAGCCTTAATTGAAATTAAAAAGAATCTGTGTCACATTTGTTTAAATCTCCACAAAATTGGAAAATACTTAATGACACACCATCAGTCATTTTATTGGTAGCAAAATTAAGTTATTTTAAATAATTTCCAATTAATATATTAAATTGTCATCAAGTTATTTATAGTCCTTAAAGACCAGATTAATCCCAATAATAAATTTAAACTAATTTGCCAAATAAATATTTTATTTTAATTACGAAAATTTTTCAATTATATTTTTACAAAATTTTTACAAAAAGGAAATTATTTAGTTTTTATATATTTGAACTTTAATTAATTAAAAATAGAAATACGAAGATGTTTTAAGATTATTTTTTTTACATATATATATATAATTGTACAATTCTAGAATTTAATATCAGTATATTTACACTGAAGAGGATGCTGTAATATTATTTTTACCAATGTTTATAAAATTTGTAAAGTAAATTTAGTAGTTTTCTTCCTATACGTGTTTCTAACACTTAACACGCACGAATTATAAATAATATACATTTAAAAAAATGTTGAACAACAAAATATAGAATTTTTAGTAGATTATGGGTAAGATAGTAGATATTTTTTGGTACATTTCTTACTAAAATATCAAAATCACAGAATAACAATTTTTGGTTTACATAAAACTATCACGGAAAATTGAAGGAAGAAAAATATCTGTAATATATTTTTTCACTATTTAATTTTCCTTAATTAATTTCATTCATTTTATTTAATCAAATTTACTATCCTTTTCGTCACACACACATCAATATTATTAATTAATTTCCTTTCTATATAAATTTCTTTTATTATAGCTACTGAAATTCGATGCCAAGAAAAATCTAAAGGTGGTTTAAGTTATGAAGTTATTTTGGCTGAGCCAGCACCAAATGTACCACTGCCAAAAAAATCAACAACTGCCCAAGGTAAAAATTCAGTTTCTGTTGAAGAAATTGAACAAAAATTGAAAGCAGCAGAAGAAAGAAGACTTGTGAGTTAAAATTTATATACCAATTATATAACTAATTTCTATTGCTATAAATAAAATTCAATTTTTTACAGTCTTTAGAAGCTAAAAAGATGGCCGAATTATCAAATAAATTGGTTAAAATTGAAGAAGCATCACGTAAAAAGGATGAATTAAATAATGAATTCATTATTACTACTAAAGAAGCACTTGATTCAAAAATGAAACAACATGTTGAAAAACGAGAAGCTACTATTAGTGATTTGAAAGAAAAATTAAAAGTAATTAATAAATAATAATTGAGGGGGGTGTGAGAAGAAGGGTACAATAATTAAATAATCTCGAAAATTTAAATTTCGTAATTTTTACTATATCGGATAGTTGTCTTTTTGGGATTATGTGTACCATACCCAAAATTTAATGAATTTCTTTTATAACATTATTTTTAATTTACTTTTTCCTTGTTTTTGTGTACGTACACACACATATAGACTCATTCACAAGAAATTGAAAAAACTCGTAACACTTTGGAACAGAAAAAGTATGAAGAAAAATTGGCTATTGAAGAGAAATTGAAATCAGCACAATCTTTACGTGATGATAATATTAAAAAAATGTTAGAACGTCTAAAGGAACATGTAAGTAAAAATATGTACATGTAATATGTACATTGGGGGGAAAAAATATTATGAAGGTTTATTAATTTTAAATTTATGTATATAAAAAATAAAAAATCATTTCTTTTTTTATTTACTACATTTTTTTTTTTTTTTTTTTTCATAACAAAAAATTTAATTTTTATAATTTCAAATAATTTATTTTCAATTTTTTATTTTTATTTTATTTTTTATGGATCGATTTTTTTTGGTTTGCTTTTATTTTAATGAATCGAAAAATTGAAAAATTCAATTTATATATAAAAAAAAATCATGGATTATTGGACTTTTTAGAATACTATTAAAATAGCTGAAATCAAAACTCAAGTTGAAGAATCAATAACTACTAAAGTTGAGGAGAAAGCTAAAATCATTGAGAATAAATTGTATACAGCTGAACAAAATCGTGAACGTGAAATACAAAAGAAATTAGAAATTATTCGAAAAAACGTAGGTGTTTTGGTTTTATGAAATTTTATTTTGATTTTTTTTAATTTAAAATTTATAATTTCCGGGGCACTTCTTTTTCTATTATTTTTAATGAAGAAAACTCTTCCTTTGGCACATTTCAATATTATGAAACTAAATTTTATTAGTTTGTACCATTATTTTTAAAATTTATTGTACCTATTAATTGGTTACGTAACGTAGTCGATTACATGGTACCTTAAGTGGCAGTCCTTGAAAATATATGAGTGCCTGGCTATACATTTAACAAATTATGTTATATAACCATTTACTGGCTAACATAATCTAGTACCTGTGGTAGTAATATAGTTTCTGCTACTACAAAATCTCGAAATCATCATTAACAAGGACAATTATAAATGTTTAACAATTATAAATGTTAACAACGACAATTCGTTGATTCCCCGTGCCATTATCTAGTACCTTGGTACTTTCTATTTTCAAGAACTTATAATTTTTTTGAATTTATTTTAATTTATTTTTGCGTAAACTCTTTAAATTTACAATATTAGTTTTTTTTTTTTAAATTATATTTTTTGTCACAAACTCATCCAAAAAATAACACAAATCACAGTAAAAATTATTTTAAAATAATATTATTATAGCTTGGTATGCATTAAAAATTAAGTTTACTAGAAAAATTTGCTAAAAAAATTGTACTCTCGAAATATTTTAAATTGGCTAAAAAAATTTTACTCTCGAAATATTTTTGAGTTGTAATGTACTTTATACAAAAATTTGAGTGTGTGTTTTTACAAAATTTGACTTTTTGAAAATTAAATTTGATTGACTCAAAAATTATTTGAAAATAATTATTCGGATCGGACCTTTTGATTGAGTATTACATGAATTTCGAATTTTCGAAATTCACTAAAAAATTAAATTTAGAGTGAAAATCATTATTTTCATAAATATCAATAAATAAATAAATATAATAAATATAAATATCATCATTATTTATAGTAGAATTGTCTATGGAGTACAATAATTTACTATTGAGTACAATATTTTTGCTACTGTATAAACTTTAATTTTGTTATGAATACCAGTTAATAATTTCAATTAGTTTTTTATGTAAATTATTTAAATTTTATATTAATTTGTTTTTATTATTCTATTTAACAGGAACGTCGAGCTGAATTAGTTCGTCAAAATAAAGCAGCATTGAATACCAGTCAAACTGAATGTGATACTTCAATCACAGCTTCATCTGGCTAAATTCATTTTTAATAATTTTTTTTTTTATAAATATATATTTTAATTTTATAATTTTTTTTTTTTTGAATTCGTGTTCAGCTAAAAATCTTGTTTTGTTTTTTTATATAATAAGTTTTTGTTGGAGCAAAATAAAAAAAAAAATAATATCTAAAAATATCACAAGAACAACAAATTTTTTTGCTATCCCCCATCACAAATCGTCAATAAAATTAATTTTTTGGTTTTTGGTTCTATCTCAAAGAAAATCTATTACACAACCAACAAATTTCATTACAAGCCTGTCTAAAAAAAAAAGTATAAAATTGCTATTATAAGAGTAAAATTTGATTAAATTAAGAAACACCATTGAAAATTTAAAAAAAATGCTAAAAATTAAATAATAAAATTTTTCATTTTATAATTTTTGTTTTTTAAATAATTTTCAATTCCATTTAAAAATAAAATAATTACTAATAAAAATATATAAAATATATAATAAATAATAAGTTAGTTTTTTAAGTTAATCGCCTAAATCAGAGAGCGGTGAAGTGAACTAAGTGTGATGAATAATATTGAATAAATTCGAATCTTTGACGTAGTTTGAAATAAATTTTGGTATTAGATTTGTCTTTTAAGGAAAATTCAATTATATTACTCATCGATTATTACAGGCGCGACATTTCGTATTTAAAGACTATTCGAATTTCGTAAATTGTAGAGACACTCTGATTTAGCTATTTTGATATTATTTTATTTATTTTTTGTCTCTTAATTTTATTCAATTAATATTGCTTATTTAAAATGTTTTTTTACTTTGAGAATTTAAATTCGATATTCCAAAATTTATTTCAGAATAATTTTGTTGTTATTTGAGAAAAATTTTACAAAAAAAAAATAAAGCAGATAATTTTCCGCTAAAGAAAAGGCACTTTAATATGATAATAATTAAATGAAAATTAAAAAATTAAAAATAAACATATAACAATAAAAAATATAAAAATTAAATTTAAGTGAAAAATGGAAAAAGATAAATCGATTTTTAAAAATCGACAAAACAAAAATATTTGTGGTTATTTTTTAGATTGCATATATAAAAAATTGTATCAGGATTTCATAATTATATAATAAAATATAAAACAAAAAATACATAAATTAAGAAAATTAAAATATAATATAACAAAAATGCTTTAATAAAAAATTAATATACAATATTTCTGATTTGATGAAAATTTATAAAAATTTATTATATTAAATATTACATTTATCCTTTATATAAAAAATAGTGTAATAAAAAATTTATATATATTTTGGATTTTGCACACTTAAAAAGTTCAATTTACAAAATTTATAAAATTTTTCGTATTTAAATAATAAAAAAGAAAATTAATGAATCTTTGGATCAAAAAAACCAAATTGAATTTAAATTGTTCACTTAATTTTAAGTGTCTCTTGTGTCACAACAAATTCTGTTGGCTCTTACAGATTTTCCCAACATATTCTAATTACATATATTATTCAAGATTTAAATAAACAATTGGGCAACCATTATAAAAAAAAAATTTGCATTTAAAATGTGAAATCAATTATGTATTTTGATATTTTGTTAATAATTCATAATTTATATTCTATTGAAAAAAGTATATAAAAAATTAGAAATATCAAAAATATATCTAATCCAATTTTATCTTTACAAAATAAACAAACAAAATCATTAATTTCTTCAAAGTTTTAGGCTCCGGGAAAACCAGTCAAAAATAAGAAGGCATCTGTGTCAAAATAATTTTTGACTGAATTGCCTTTTAAGAAAGGATATTCAATCAAAAAACTGAAAAGGAATTCCAGTTAAAACGTCAAAACCGTCTGGAAAATGGAAAATATCTTGTTTATAATTTTTTATAAAAAAAATTGGTTAATAAATAAAAGGCAACTCAGTCAAACTTTTTTTGACCGGAATGCCTTTTTTTTTTTTTACTGAAATGTTTTTGACTGGTTTTCCCAGCCCCAAAGTTTTAATGGTTAAAAAAAATTTGCTTAATTAATAAAATTTTATATTTGCTAATTTTTTGTGTGTGTAAAATGTTATAATAAAAATTCTCTTATGACTATTCGAAAATCTACTATAAAAAAATAATCGACAATAAAATAGCAAATAAAAATTTTTTCTTTGTAATTGCAATTTTTTATTTTAGTCGATTCACAAGTAAAATTTCCAATAAAAATTTTCTTTTAATTACTAAAAATTCCTATTTTTACAAGTCAAATATTTAGAATTTCAATAGTAAAAATTAATTTTCAGTTTGTGAATTATTTTAAAAATATAATTTTTTGTAGGCTAATTAAAATATTAAAAAAAAAAAGTATTATTTTTTCTGGAAAATTTTATATAGTATTTAAAAAAAAGATTTGCTACAATTTAAGAAAACTTCTAAAAAATATCAGAGAGAAATAAAATTTCTTATAATAAACAAAATTAAAATAAAATTATTAAAAGAATTTTTTGTAAGTGATTTGAAAAAAATAATATAAAATAAATTTAAAATATATTTTATTTATACAAAATATATTTATCACTACTCTTTGGCTTATATATTAATTTCAATAAATGTGAAATTTATAATTTTTAATCTAATCAACAACAACAAAAAAATACCTTTTTGCCTTTTTGCTTCATTCGCAATTCCAAAACTTTTTTAACCTAATTCAAAAAATTTTGAGAATAAAATTTATTAAATGAAAAATATACAAAAATGTAATATTAAATATTTTTTTTATATAATTTTGAATATTCTGAAGAAAAAAAAACATAAATGAATTTTTTAATTTAATTTATAATTATTTTCAATATAATAATAAACGTTAAATGTGTTTAACTGATTGGTATATAAAATCGGAAAGCGTAAGATGAAAAATTGGTTCACAAAAAAAATTGAATATCCGAAATATAAAAAAAATTTTCTTATATTTTCAATAGTCGATGATTAACGAGATAATGTTTGTGAAAATCAGATTTATTGTACCATTCTTTGTAGAAGAAATTAAGGAAGGAAGGAAGGAGTGGGTAAAGAAAGAATATATAATAATAAAAAAGTCGCATGTAGAACAAATGTGAATTTTGAAATTTTTCTTCGCGCGTTATAACATTGGAATCCCGCTCTCCATTTTATATGCTGTAACCTGTACTCTACATATTATTCTGAATCTGAAATCTCTTCTCTTCTACAAAAAAAAATATTAATAATCAAATTGAATTTTTCAATTACATATATTTAAACATCGACATTAAATGTACTTCCATTTGAAAACATAATCATCTTACGCTCTGATTTTAAAAGCTTTTTTTAAAAAAATGTAATATCAAAAATATTTAATTTTGTTTTTCAGTCAAAAAAAAAAATTATATGAAAAAGAGCTTAATTTTTGCTGCCTATAAAACAAAAAAAATTATCTCTACTATATTAAATTATATACAAAAAAGAAAAATGTAACAATTTTTTCATAATTACAAAAAAAAATTAATAAATATTTAAAATTAATAAAGAAAAAAAAACACTAATAATAATGAAAATATTTTTTCTATATTGATGAAAAATACTTAAAATAATAATTAAAATGAAAAATGTTAAATGTAAGAATTTTTTATTACATATTTTTAATTTCTCGTTCATTTTTTTTTTAATATAATTTTTTATAATTTACATTATTTAATTTGCTTTGTATTTTCTATGTGTCTAAAAATATATATAAATATAATTTAAAAAAAAAATAAAATTATTAACTATAATAAAATTTGAAATTAGTTTTCTTTTTTATTTTCATTTTTGTTTTTTATAGTCTCAAAAAATATTATATAAAAGAAAGTACTTTATTATTATTAAATTACATTAAAAAAATGGAAAAATGCTGCTTTAAAAAATATAAAACAAATAAAAATAAATAAAAAATGGATATGAGACAATTTTGTAATTATTACTTTTTGTTCATTTTAAATAAGAGAATTTCTCGATCAGAGGATTTTTTACTAGATTTATCGATGAAGTGGTTTGAATCTTGGGAAAATGATTTCATTTATACCAATCTGGGAAATGGTTAGAAATAAATGCAAATTTATTAATAAATCTCGACTAGAATTTTGTGTAATTGAAAAAATATATAATAGGTAAGAAAAACACTAGTTAGGTAAGTCCTTTTTCATTTTGCAATAAATAATCGATTTACTCTGGCTTGTAAATCTGCTTGCCTGGAAAATACAGAACTTTTAGCAGGGTAATATAATTGACCAAATTAAATCAATCTATCTCTCTAGTTTAGTATTATGTGAATAATAATTTAAGTCGTCTATTACATGATTTTCTACATAATCTAATCCACTGTAGTATAAAAACTAATTTATCACAATTTCAATGAACGATGTAGTAAAATTCAACATAAATATTAAAATAAATTGCATTTTTTCTTAATTAAAATTTAATTACAATTATAATTTGATTACAGTCTTTAAATAAATAAAATAAGTTAAGTTTTGTTGTTTGTTTCCTTTTTTTTTTTAAATTAAAATTTATCACATCCATTTATAAATCCAATTTCTTAAATAATAAACATGTGTAAATACACTTGGTGATAATTCTTGACCACATCCATTACCCCATGACACAATACCAATTATAATATTTTTTTTAATTACTAATGGACCACCAGAATCACCTTGACATGCATCACGACCACCTTCAATGTAACCAGCACATAACATACGACTAGTAACATTTACATTTAATGTTTTACATGCTTTTTGTCTTAATATATCAACTTTAATTTCACGTAATAATTTTACTGTATCATCACTATCTTCATTTGTTGTACCCCATCCAGCTAAATATGCATATTTTGGTTTTGGTATCATATTAAATGGTGATATTGTTGGTAATTTAATTACTGATAATATATCATTAATAATTTCATTATAATATCCTTTACCATGTAATTTTAATACTGCAATATCATAATCATATATATCATTATCATATTTTTCATGTATTATAACATCATTTATTTTTGATACATAACCACCTTTACCATTATTTGTTGAACCAGCACGTACAATAATATTTAAACTTTCATCATAATCATAATCATAAACACAATGTGCAGCAGTTAATATTATTTTATATGTTATTATTGAACCAGAACATATAAATTGTTTCTTAATTAATAATGCAACTTGAAATGGATATTTATTAATATCTGTTAATTTGCCATCAACAATTCGTTTATTTCGTATTTGATTAAAATCTTCTGTTAATGATCCTGTCACTAATCCTGCTGTTGGCCACAATAAATTATTTATAAATATAACAAATTGTATATAAAAAAATAATAATGTAAAAATATTAGAAGAGAACATTTTTCACAAACAAAATCTATAATTAAACTGAATGTAACCTTTAGCAAATACTTTTTATTTATATAATTTTTTAGAATTTTTGGTATACTATTATAAATTATATTTTATAATTTATAACGAACAATAATTTTGCGGTAATTTCAAATTAGTCATTTATAGAATTTATAAAGTAAAATATAGTGAGGTGTACAAGTACAACACAATTTTCTTAATTCAAATTCAATCGAATTAATAATAATAATAATAAAAATACAGTTTAAAATTTTATTATCAATTTAACTCCAGAGCCAGGACTAGGGGGGGAATAACGATATTTTTGGGCAAAGTAAATTGAAGTGAATTATATTTGGTATATTAAAACGAGGATTATATTTTTAGTAAATTGAAAATGGTGATGATGCCACGAATAATAGAGGTGGTATATAATACTATGCTCTGCTAGATGTTAAAGTAAAATATTTTTTTCACCAAGGATTAACCATCACATTAAAGAGTATAGTATCTTGAATCTTGAGGATAGTGCCTGTACTATTCCTGCTGCTATAGTCATCATTACTATTTTTCATTTTTTCACTAAAAGCTTAAAGTGCCCCCTGGCAGAATTATTTCATCATTCATAATCAGAATTTTTAATTTTAGCAAACAGTTTTTTAAAAACAAATTTTATTTTACAATAATGATAAGATTTAATAATCTGCGTCAGATTTTGAACTTTGGTTCTTAGTAATTTTATTAAAAAGCTATAATATATTTTTCTAAGAAACAAAAGGCAGCTGTTTTATGAATAGAAAATTATGTTTTTACACAGATTTTATGTTGCAATTCAATTTTATCAAACTACATAATTAATAACGGAAATTACAAATTGTTATGAAATACGTATCATATAGTTGACACATACATGATTGATACATGACTGATGAAATATTGTATAATATTATACTTAAGCTACACAGTTGCATTTCCTTGTTTTTCTAATTCCATAGTCGGGAAAATTATTTGTTTCCCAGTCTCCATCTCCACAGGCCTTTTAGAGTACAAAACATATATTACCTAATTTTGAATATCAACTAACATCTTCGCGAGATAAATGCACAAGAAATTTTGAATGTTGAAATTTTGTAATATTAAACTTTACAGCATTTCGCAAACCCTAATCTAAAGTTTATTTTATTATAAGCTTTTTTATAGAATATATCAATAATTTTAATAAATATGTGAGTGTAAATATTCTGTTCCAATCGAACTGCTAATATTTGATAAATAAATGAATTATTAATTGTAATTCTTATATATTTTTTTGAAATTAAATGAAATATTTGAAAAATTTGAACAATTATTAACAGGAATTTAAAAAAAATGAAGAAAATAATGAGTTGTAAAATTTTTTATGATAACTTAAAATATATTATTGACATAACTAAAAAAAATGTAAATATTTTTGTTATGTTAAATTCTAAAGCAAAGAATAATTGAGATAAATAAGTTTTTGTAATTATTACAATTACAAAGGTAAAGTATTGGCTAATTGGCTTTGTTCAATAACCTGCCCTAGAGTAGTCTATGGTACTCTAATATACTTGCCCTAAACTAGTGTGATACTATTTTACTACCAGAAAAATATTTCTTCCAGCTCTATAAATTTTTCCTTTCCTCAATTTAACGAACACAATCGTTTTTAGAGTCCACTACATAATTTTAGAGCATAAATTTTATACTCCACTTTTTGTAGAATTCGAATTTTTGTCTATAATTAAAGATTTCCTATAAAAACATTTTGTTAAAGGAACATGAAAATATAAATAAATTCTTGTAAATATTAAATTTAAATTTATTTGTGTTATATTTTCTATCTTTTTTTTTTGTTGTTCACATCGATTATGTGATAATAAAAATATAATAAATTTTAATAATTAATTTTTAAACTTTTTAACAAAAAAAAAATACATTTTTTTTAAATATTTTTAAAATATTAAAATTGCAAATCTTAAAATTTATCTACAATTTTGTTGGATCTTTCAAAATTGTTCAAATTGTAAAATCATCATATTTTTATTTTTATGTTACAATATTCAATAAGTTTTCATGAATTTTTTTCACATTTAAATAATCACCAGTTATTTCAATAAAATTATAACTAGCAGTTGAATAAAAACGTTTAGATGATGTTGCAATATCTTCATTCATATATAATAAACGTTGTGGATGATGTGGTAGCATCCATATTTCTTCACCAGTTATAGCTGTTATAATAAAATAATCATTTGTATTTAATGATGATTTAATTGATATAAATTGTAATGGCAATTCATGATTATAAACAAGACGAAATGATGGTGTATTTAATGATATTGTAATAGCAATTATTTTTAATTCTGGTAATTCATCAGTTTCTTCATTATGGTATAATTGATAGATAAATAAATATTCTTCAAACTGTAATTAAAAAAAAAAAAGAAATTTAAATTAGATTTTTTTTTCTGTTTCTTGTCAATTTAAGTTTTTTTTATTACTTCAATAGAACTGATTAAAGAACCAAGATTTTTTCCAATTGATATTCCTAAATCAAAATTTGTTAAAACATCACCAGTTCTATGATCCCAAATTGTAATTTGTGATTCACCAAATCCAATTAATTTATCTTCTATATAATTTAAGTTATTATTATTAAAAGAAATATATTATAATATTATTATTATTATTTAATTACCATCACAACATTCTAAACTGTAAACAATATGACGTAAATTTTTAAAATCTCTTATACTCGCCAATGTTTCTAAATCTGGTGTTAATGCATATTTACATAAACCAGTACGATGTGTACCCAATATTGTATCTTGTTTCCAACACATTATAAAATATCGTGAATTAATTATTGTGGTATATGCAATATATTTTGATAGACTAAAAGAAAAATTAAATTAAATTAAATTAAATTAAATTAAATTTATAAATTAATTTTTATATGAAATATTAACCATTTTATTGTGTCTAATTGAATTGATTGTTGAGATACTAAATTTGTCCATATATCAAAATAATAAATATTTATATATGGTGATGCTAAATTACATTCACGATTATCATTTGGTAATTGTCTTGCTCTTAATTCAATATAAACTGGATTTGAATCATTAATACAAATACGATTTTTATATGGTGATATAATTTCTTCATCTAGTTAAAATACAAAAATTCAATTTAAATTTAATAATATACAATAAAATTCATTTATATTTACCAATTAATTTTCTTTTACATTCACCCAATAATTCCCATTCCTGTGCTTCACCCAACATTTGTATAACTTTTGAATATTTCCAAAAACTTATTAAAAATTCTTGTATAACAATTAAAAATTCACATTCATAATATGCATGCAAAACATCACCTTTTTCAAATTTTAATGGATTTGGTAATAAATTTTGTGTTATTACATCTAAATCATTAATAATATTTTTAAATGGTTTAATTTCTTCTTCTTTAATATTATTTTTAGTCATATTATTATGTTCAGTCTTTTTAATTGTTCTTTTTTCTATTGATGTTTTATAATTATTATTATCAATATTTTCAAATGCAGTTAAATGTTTTTCATAAATTATATCATCATCAATATTATTATTATTGATATTATTTACTGTAGATGTAATCATCATTTTAGCAATTTTAGCTGGACCATGCAAATTTATTGATTTCTCTGAATTTTTACGTTCTTTTCGTTTTTTCCTTAATTTATCATTATGATTATTATTAATTGGTTTTTTAATTATTTTAATAATTTTTTTATTACGTAATATTCGTGATTGATTTAAATTATTTACTCGTCGTATTTTTAATTTTTTTGATTTTGTCCATATTTTACAATTTTTCTTTGATTCTAATATAGAATTTGGTTGGTCATTTTTTATTTTTTTATTAATTGTTGTTATATCGTTAATTTGATTTTTATTAATAGATTCATTATTTATTTGTGTATCTGTTAATTTTTCTATAATAACTTTACATTCGCTTGGTGTACTACATCTTGTTTTAATTGTATCAATATTATCACTGTTTTTCAGCTCATGATTTACGTTATTTGTGTCATCGTTAATATTGTTAGTTGTAACACAATTATTTATTTTATTATTATTATTATTAATCATATTAGTTGCAATATCTATTGTATCATATAATGTAGAATTATTATTATTACTATGTTTTATAGTTTGTGAACTTTTTTCTATTCCAATTAAATGATTTTTATGAATTTTTCTTGTACTATAATCTGTAGAAAATTGAATTTTTATTTTACCTTTTTCATTGATATTATCTTTTGATAATTGTGAAATATAATTAAATTTATTTTTAAGTAAATCATTTTTTAAACGATTATTATCATTTGGAATTATAATTGGATTAATTCGTTTTGTAACATTATTCTGGTATAGATTCGGTATTGGTGTTTGTTGATAGGAACGTTTAACAATAATTAATGAATCGGAATTTTCACTTTCACTATTCAACTCATCTTTTTTACTACTTAAAATTGTTATAGATGATTTTTCATCATCTGTTGATTCAGTAGTATCTAGATTTGTTACTGATTTACTACGTTTACCTATAATTTTTTTCTTATTGATATTAATATTATTATATGAGATATCATTTAATTGAGTTTGTGAAGTAGTTTTTTCTGATATAATACTTTTATTTTGTACATTTTCTTCAGTTTCAGGTATTAATTTTTCAAGCATTTTAACATTCTGATTTTTAGAATTTGAATTAACACTGCAAATTATTTGAATTTTCGGTACATGATGTTTAGATGTTGGTAATATTTTTGTTTCCAACTTATCAGATTGATGTAATCTAAAAAATTAATTATTTATTTATTTTTTATGTTTTATAATTCAAAAATTAACAAATTAGATTATATATCAAATTAAAAAATATATATAATATAATTAGGTACATTAGAATAGATTTATAGTATAAAAAAATTTACCTTAATTGTCCATTTGCTTTTACAGTGCTTTCATTATCGTCCAAATAATTATTAAATTTCTCTTTATTATTATTTGTAATTTTTTTAATATTATTTTGTTGGTATAATTGTAACCGTCTAACACGAAGAGATCGTCTTTTTAATTCAGCTACCGCAGCAGCATTTGTTGCCGATGAATTATAATTTTCATTATCTGAAGACTTTGTTCCTAAACCTAAATATTTATAAAATTCTTCTTTTTGATCGGATGTTTCTATTTTATTATGTGCTAATGGTAAATATTTTCTTGGAACATTTGGTATTTTAAAAATTTCATCTTTATTTAATTTATTACCATAATCTTTACGAATTTGTATTAATTTATTTCCTGTTGTTGCATTTGATTTTATATTCTTACTTTGAACATTATTGTTAACATTTACAATTATATTGTCATCTTTGTTATAATCATTTGACCAACCACTTTTGGTTGATGATGGTGATATTTTTGGTGAATTTATTTCATCATTTTGTCGATTCGATGATGAATTTATAATATCACAATCATTATTATTATTATTACATATTTTTATTCTAGATGAACGTAATAATTTTTTAATTGGTAAATTTCTTTCTTTTGATGACATTATTGATGGTACACTTGAGCCACTATTACTATTATTTATATTATTATTATTTTCACGATAAAGTAATTTTAATAATTTTCGCCTTTCTTCAAAATTAATAACATCTTCAACATCACTTATATCACTTGAATATTCCCACGACATGACTTTATCTTCACTAGATAATTTTTTATATTTCTTCTCCAATGAATCTAAATATTTTTGAAAACAATCAGATGGTATAGTATTTTTTAGCATTGGTCGAACTTGTATACCAATTTTACCAAATGGTATTTTATTTAATGATAATGATTGTGATGAATCAATTAATTCACTAGAACTATAACTAGATGTTTTTACAATACAATTAATATCATTATCAGATATTTTACAAGATGATATAGATTCTATAGCAATAATATCATCACTTTTTGGTATACTATTTTCTTGTATATCGTCTAATGATTCTAGAAAAAAAGTAAGTACAAAAATAAATTATACAATTTTAGTTATGTAATTAAAGAATTATATATTAAATTTTACCATTAATTTTAAGTTTTTTCGATGATATCTCTTCTGTTTGTGTTTGAAATTTTAATCTTTCTATAATTTTCGAGTAACAATTTATATAAAATTTATCACCTTTACGTTTAGTTTTTGCCATAATATTTATATCTCCATTTTTACTATTATCATCATCATCATCATCGGATATCTCATGGATAACATTATTCAAAAAAATTTCATTTAATAAATTATTGTTAGTAGATTTAACTGTGCTAGAAGAATTTAACTGTTCAATATATTTTTTCCTGTTCAATGTTTTCGTATAATCTTTTTCACTAATATTAAAATCCATTTATATATTTTGTTTAATTAAGTTTTAATTTTTTTTAAGTAGTAATTATTTTGATAAAAAAATGTAATTTGACGCTAACACCTTTTATTATTACATATTTTCTATTATTGTTTATTTATAATTGTCAATTAACTATAGTTTGCATTCCATATTCTCGTATTTTTGTTTATTTCTTTTCCAAAACCGAAATTTCTCAATTTGGAAAATATTTATGAATTTTTTTACTTAAGTATTTTTCAATTAATAATTATTTCATTTTTTCCATTTATTAACATATTACAATTTTAATTTCTCACACAGAAAATATAATTTACCACCATTGATGGGAAAATGTTGACAGAAAGAAGCAAAAAAACTTTGATTCCAATTTCCAATAAGACCAAATCATGGGATTCCAGTTATTGGAAATGGAATATTTAAGTGCGTTTTTACAGTACGTTTATTTAAATATTATTTTTTTTTGCACTGCACCGCGTGTTCTACGTGGATAATTTAATTTTACATTTTCTTGTAATTTTTAGCTCCAACACATAATTATTTGATGTACATATTTTCATTAAAAAATAGGAATTACTTTTGCTAAAAAAATGCGTTTAATACTTAATTTTCCGAGGAATAATGCATTAAATATTTTAAACGTGAATCGTGTATTGACTAGAAATTTACATTAGTAAAAAACACCTAACAATTAATTTACTTTACAAAGATATTGTTTGTGCAGTACACAACACACTACGCAGTATCGAATCTGCATCGATACAATTGTCATAATATGTCAAACATACAGATGTCAAATTTTTTGTTAATCGGTAATACAGCTCACAAAGCAAATTTTTGATTTTGATTTATACGTGCCGTTTCTAATTTGAATTAAAGAAAATATTTTAAAAAAAAAAAATAAATAATTATTAATTTCTTTACAATTTATATAAAAATATAAATTAAGTGCAATGCCGAGTGAAATTATAACATTACAATTAGGACAATGTGGAAATCAAAGTAAGATATTTGTCAGAAATTGTCAAATTTTTTGTACCTACATATTTTTGTTTTTTCATTTTCTTTAAATATTTTGTTAATAAAAAACAAATCTGTTAAATATAAAACAAATTCAATTTATTATTATTTTCAGTTGGTTTCGAGTTTTGGAAACGCCTTTGTTTAGAACATGGTATTTCACCGACTGGTGTACTTGAAGACTTTGCTACAGATGGTCTCGATCGTAAAGATGTGTTTTTTTATCAGGTTTGTAAATTGATGAGAAAGAAAATTATTTTAAATTATGTCTCTGATTTGAAATTTTTCCTTTTAGGCTGATGATGATCATTATATTCCTAGAGCAGTTCTTCTTGATTTAGAACCTCGTGTTATTCATTCAATTATGAGTTCACCATATGCAAAAGTAAATTCACAACTCTTCAAATATTTTTCTGTATTTATGATTTTTTTGATTTCGTTTTAGTTATATAATCCAGAAAATATTTATTTATCTAAACATGGCGGTGGTGCTGGTAATAATTGGGCATCAGGTTATAGTCAAGGTGAAAAATTACAAGAAGAAATATTTGATATTATTGATCGCGAAGCTGATGGTAGCGATAGCTTAGAAGGTTTTGTTTTATGTCATTCAATTGCTGGTGGTACTGGTTCCGGTATGGGATCATATATTATGGAACGATTATCTGATAGATTTCCAAAAAAATTAATACAAACATATAGTGTATTTCCAAATCAAGATGAAATTAGTGATGTTGTTGTACAGCCATATAATTCAATGTTAACATTAAAACGTTTAACTAGTTGTGCTGATTGTGTTGTTGTATTAGATAATACTGCATTAAATCGTATTGCCACAGATCGTTTACATATTCAAAATCCAAGTTTTGGTCAAATAAATTCATTAGTATCAACAATTATGTCTGTTAGTACAACAACACTTCGATATCCATCATATATGAATAATAATTTAATTGGATTGACAGCACCATTAATTCCTACTCCGCAATTACATTTCTTAATGACTGGTTACACTCCATTGACCACTGATAGTGACGTAAGTTGATTTCAATATAGATTTTTTTTTGTTTTAGTTGCTTAGTGAGTTTGGAAAAAATTGTAAATTAAAATATTTTTTTCCCAGCAAACTGTTAATGTTCGTAAAACAACTGTTTTGGATGTTATGCGTAGACTTTTACAACCAAAGAATATGATGGTTTCAACTGGACCAGATAAAACAAATCATCATTGTTATATATCAATTTTAAATATTATTCAAGTTAGTAAAATATAATTAAATAAGTTTTCTAAGCTAAATTGAAATATACTATTAATAACTTCCATAAATGAATGGAATGACCATAATTCATTTTACTTTGATTGTGGATTTAGTATATTCAGAGTAGTTAGACATTTTTAATTATAAAATTTTTCTATTTTAGGGTGAAGTTGATCCAACTCAAGTACATAAATCATTACAAAGAATTCGTGAACGTAAATTAGCACAATTTATACCATGGGGACCAACTAGTATTCAAGTTGCTTTATCACGTAGTAGTCCATATGTACAAAGTAGTCATAGAGTTTCTGGTTTAATGTTAGCAAATCATACAAGTATTTGTACATTATTTGAAAGAGTTTTAAGTCAATATGATAAATTGAAAAAACGTGGTGCATTTTTGGATCAATTTAAACGTGAAGATATATTTAAAGATGATTTATCTGAATTAGATGAATCTAGAGATACTGTTGATTGTTTAGTACAAGAATATGAAGCAGCAACACAACCAAATTATTTGCATTGGGCTGCAAAAAAAGGAGAACATCAAGCAAATTAATTTTTGTTAAATTTCACAACAACAGCAACAAAAATATTCTCAAACATTTGTTAGTTTTAGATAATATTTTTAAAACAAATTTTGCCATATTCTAATTTATTTATAAAAATAATATTAAAAAAAATGTTTCTATTAATATTTTTTGAGCCATTTTGTTTTGTTAACACAAAAGTTGAGTAATAAATTACAAATTGAATGAATTTATAATTCTAATAATAAAAATTGCATAATTGTATCACTTGTATTTGGTTTATTAAACGATAATTTCTAATTTATTAATAAGAATTATTTTTAATTAAATAATAAATAAACTGATTTTTACTATTCGCATCTAAAATATATAAATGACCTAAAAGAAATCGAATTACGAACGAGTTAAAATTCTATCAATCACATAATCGAATTTGTTCGTTATTGTAATTTAATTCGTTTGTCTTTCGATTTCTTCGATGATTTAAATTTATATAAATAAATATATTTTAGAAGCGATTAGTAAAAATCTTAGATAATAGAATTCTATTATCTAAGGTAAAAAAACAGTTTATTTATTTTTTTTTCATAAAATTTAAATAATTAACATGAACGATGTATTTAAATGTTTTACCATATTTAAAAATTAAAAACAAATTCTTATTAATGCATTGGAATTTTTTTTAGTTATTAATGTTAAATGTTTACTAATTTTTTTATTGCAGCTTTTGATTAACATAATTTAAATATTAATTAAGAGTTATAATAAAGTAAGTAATAGTAGTTTTTTTTAATCAAGGTTATAAGAGCAAGATAATAAAATATGCTAATTAAATTAACTTAATAGTCTTCAAATAGTATACTATAAATATTTAATTATTTTTTTTTTTGATTTTTTACTGAAAGTTAATTATAAAAATTTGATTTGTAATCAAAAGTGAGCCTCTATTTATTGTCTAATTATTAGGTTCTTCCATAAACTACTTTTTTGTGGAATTTTATATCCTGCAAAAAAAAAAACCAAAAAGCTCAGTTTTTAGTGAGTCATGTATTTCCCCTAGCAAGTGGGAAACTAAGCTTTGGTTTTTTTTTTAAAATTTACTAAAGTTTTTGAAACAGAGGAATTATTTCTACCTTATCTAATATAATGTTTTTGCTTACTTTGCTTTAGTTAAACCAGCAATAATAGTTCAAAAGTCTACCACAGCATCATACTATCTTTTATGAGACAACAAAAAAAGACATTAATTTGAATTTAAAAAATATTTATTTTATTACAAAATTATAGTTTATTGAACTAAATAATAATGTGGGATGTCGAATATAGATTTTTTGTTTGTAGTAAAAAAAAATTATGAATTTTTTTATAAAAAATATTTATGTATAATAATTCTGTTAGTTTAAAATACAAAAAAAAAATCTATATAAATTTAAATAAATTAATTAAGCAAAAAATACTTTCCACAAATTGTCCAAAATAATTCGTTCCACATATAATTTTTATATATGTACTAGAAAAAGCTAAAAACAAATTCAAAATTTAATTTTTCTACATCGATGTATGGTACATAAAATAGTCTGTAGAAAAAAAAAACCTCTTTGGATTATTAAACTTTATATTAACTAAATTAAACCAGAATTGAGTTTTGTTTAAATGAAGAAAAATAAAAGAAAATATAACTCTTTGCCTCTGGTATATTATCGCGATCTTGACTTCAACCTGCGATTCGACTTATAACACAAACTAAAAAGTATATATAAAACAACATCCACCGCAAGACAACTTCTTTTTTTGGTTTATGATTTGTTGGTTTTTTTTTTCTTATGCTGTATTGCACACTAACACAAATAACTATTAAATCTGCAATTTAACATTTTTATATACAGACAAAGAATAACATTAAAAAAAATTAATATTGTTGTATTAATTAACAGGGTGTATCATAGGTTTGTTGATTTGTATAAGAGAAGAAAATCTTACAAAAGCTTATCCTCTACTGAGTTGGCCTAAGTTTATCTATCTATTTATGCAGCTATTAGGTTTCCGAAATTGGTTTTACTATTAACCGACTATGCCCACATAATTTAAGGTACGTCGCGTATCTCGAGCGTACTACAAAATATATGGGCATGACAGAAATCGTGCGCCATCCATACGCGTTGAGTTAGAGAGTGCCCTAATACATAAAATCGTATTCGTATAGTAGATTTAATTATGAGCTGAATAAATCTGCTAAGAAAAATTAACTCAATATTAATAGCCTAATAATAACTGACTCAACAAAATATTGAACTAATTTTTGTCTTACAATTTTCACATCTTACAATTTTGCATAGAAATTAGACACAAATCACTTTATGTGATTCCACTACAGAATTCTTAGTCAATTCCAAATATAAAAATATGTAATCAAAATATGATATTGTAGCTAGATCAAAAATTACAAAGAGTCTGTGTAGTGCCATCGCTAGGAAGAGAAATATAATTTTCGAAATTATCTTGATATGCCAGTCAATCATTTTTTTTACATCCCACCCTGTAAATAAATATACATATATACAATTATTTTACCTTTTTTTTTAAAAAAAAAACTTTATAATATATAATATAATTTTTTATAACTTTCAGTATCGCGTTGGCGGGCAGCCCATACAGATTGATAATACAAAAAAAAAATTGTCGAGAAAAAAATTCAATCTTTTAATTCAGTCTTAAAACGTTCGCGAAGTTTGTTAAACTTATAAAATTTCAACATATCAAAAAAAATATAATAATAATAATATATATTTAAATATTCTATAATTAAAAAGTTATAATTACAATTTTTGTGTTATTTTATTTAAATTATAAAATTTGAGTATATGTAAAAAAAGCATTTATTTAAAAGAAGTGAAAAATAAAAGATAAATTTATATAAATAATAAAATTTTTACTTGTAAATGGGGGCTTTTCAAAAAACGATCTTAATTATTTAACACTATTTTTCAATCTAAATTTCAATAATATAATAAATAATTAAAGAAAAAAATTATTATAGTGAAAAATATAAAAGTAAACTTTTTTTGTAAAGTGTTTTTCATTTTATATAAAGAAAATTTATTGGAAATTTTTTTAAGTTTTCTTAATTTTTTTTTTTGTTATGTATTAAGAAGAAAAATAAAATTATATCAAGGATACCAGTATACTTTTTTTTTTGTTATATATAAAATTATAAAATTTTCTTATTCAAATTTTCATAAGTTTTTGTACTAAATATAAAATTGTGCAAACATTTTTTTGATAGAGGTAAGTTTTATAAATCGATTATTTCATTTTTTTATTTCATATTTTATTAGTTCATTTTACTACACGCGATCATAATTTTATCCAATCATCTTAAACAAGTTTTTAAAGGATAAAATGGTCCTAAAGAGATTGTACAATGCATGAATGGTAATAATCTGCTGAATTCAAATTCCAAGTCAGATTTTGTTCTAAATTTAACCATTTCAAAATGCTTTATATACCATAGTAGTAAAATATTGCAGCGAAGTTAAATTTAAAGACTCAAAGTTCATTTGCAAAACAATAATTAAATAATTATAATTTAAAAGTTCATAAGTTAATTGGAATTTATTGTAGAGAAACATATTTCGACTTTATGATTCGAAAATCGAAAAGAATATCATAAAATTGCAATATAATTATTCTCGAAATGAAAACTGGCCAATGTTGGGAAATTACTATTTTTAAATGACAACATAAATTTTAAGAATTTCCAATTTATTTCGAATGAAAACTTTTACCCGGCTAAAGAATAATGACGATATTTTAATCATATTATGATTAATATGACTTGAACCTATGTGTCAATGCCATTTAACTTGGCTCCCCACAGGGGAATACACAGTTTTAAATTATAAAATATTATTATATGAATCAGAGACTAGGAAATATTAAAATTTTTATTATTAGTAATACCTAATAATATTATTTTTATTAAATAAGATAAAGACTATTTTTTGTCATATTAGTATTTCGTCTTTATTAAGCTTATTTAAGCTTTTTGTCAATTTGTGAATTATAAATTTATATATGGTATAATTGTGGTTTTTAATGTTAATTTCTTGTTAATAATTTAGCTTGGTCAACGCATTTTTTTTTGGGTGGGTAAATCTTGTATTATTATTTTTAGTTTATGACTCAAGGAGACGTGTACACAAAATTTCTGATTGGCAATACTATTTAGTTTAATCCTCTGAGTATAGTTTCCAAATTCAAAAATTTTTTCTTAAAGTTTTTTGTTATATTTCCTAATAAATTTGTTAAATGTCGGATACTTTTCTATAGACGACGTACATCTACACACTATTGACATCATCACAATTTAGGTGGAACAGTTATACATGGCTAATTAAAAAAAAGATACAAACAGACAGGGACACATTTTTTTTTTTGCAGATTTTTAATTTTTTATTTGGTCGTATTTAAAATTAGTTTTGTATCATTTTTTTAATTGTCTGCGATTTTATTTGATGTTTTTATTGCTGATTTATTTATTTATGTTTGTTATATAATTTTATTTATATTTTTTTGATAATAAAAATTTTACGATATGAAAATTGTTAGTAGTATAAAAAGTCACATCACAAACAAATTAATTTATTTAATAGAACTATCTAAAATCTGTCGAATAGAATATGCCATTTATATATAGTGGATTTGTCTACACATAAATTTTCAGTATATCAATATTGATTTGCGGATAAACATGAACTACATATTACCGTTAAATTTAATAACAGCACAAAAATATCTTATAGTAGAAAAATAAAATATTTAAGACACGAACTTGTTTTTTTCTACAAAACTCCTTATATGTAAAATGTAATGACACTATATATGTGTTAAATTATTTTTTTTTTTTTTCAAATTAATATTTTAAAGAACAACATAAAATTTCTTTATTGATGTTAGCTCCAGACAACGATAATGATTTAATTCTTAGCTCTCAGACATATTATAAATATTGATTTAAGTTTTCTCTTTTATTTTAACATACTTAAGAAACATATTTTAACATAAATATAGTCTATCATAATGTAACATATAAAAAAAAATTTCACAAACCCTTGAAATTTTTGCGTCATACCAAAAAAAAAAAGAAGTTTTATACTAAAAATTAAATATATTATAACCAAAAAAACAGTTAGAATGAGGATGTATTGATGTCAATAATTAATTATATGAAGCAAAAACCACAATTTTTGTTGTTATTGTACCAGCATCATAACCAGTTAACGGAAATATTGCGGTTTATTTATATGTATTGTGTATCTTTTAAATATATTAAATTTTTTTTTGTATCTAAACAAGAAGAAAAAAAAAGCTTTTCAAGATATTAAATTCTTATTATATTTTTTATGACGTTTTATTTGAGTTACTCTGGGTCCATAAAAATCATTTTATATTTGAAAAAAAGAAAAGAAATATAATAATAATCTACTCAACACCAATAAGATAAATAAACGATAATATCTTTTTTGTTCGTTTAAGATTTTTGTATATAAATACAATCTTTATATGTTTTGTAAAAAGAGTTCACAAAAATTTTTCTTACTAAAAGTTTAAAAACAATAAAAAATTTGCTTTTTTTTCTTTGACGTGGTGTTTTGATATCTCTTTTGTCTTGTAGGTAGTAATAACCTCTCTATGACTAATAAAAAAAAAATTAGAAATATTGGCGACGAATTATTTTAAAGCTTGTATAATTTTTTTTGCGCAACAAAATATGAAAAAAAAAAATCATTTTTATAAACAAACTAAAAAAAAATAATTACTTAATTAATTATATGTATAAAAATTACAAAACAAAATTATTGCAGTTATAATTGAAACTTTTTTTTTTTCTTATAATATAAAAATGAAAAAGTCGCGTGCCATAAACTACAGTGTGTAGATAAATGTTTAATGTCGCGCGTGTCAATAACTAAAAAAAATATTTAAATTTTTTTCTTCTTAAATATGCAACATAATTCAATTTTTAATTTATTAATAATTTTATTCAATATACTTTTAACTTTTATATCAAATTTTTTTTTTTTCAAATACCGCCTAAACATTAATTTTGTTTTCTGATTGTTATAACCTCGAAAATTCAATTTTTTTCGTTGTTTGTTTGTTTGTAATGTACCACTAGCAGCAAATATACAAAAAAATAATATTAATTAATAATATTTTATGTGTATTAATTTCAAATTTTATTTTTTTTTTGTTTAATTTTTGTGTATTAATTTTCTCTATTATTATGATTATTTGACAAAAGCCTACATAAATTTTATGTACTATTTTATTATAATATGATTTAAATTTTAAAGCTAAAAATGTTCAAATTTTATTCAGGTTTTTTTACATTATACAACATTTAAAATTTATTGATTTATTTTATCTCTTTTTTATATATATACATAAATGTGTAGGTTGATTATTATATATAATTTTTTACTTGTCTATTTTATTTTATTTTTTAAAAAATAGATTATAATAATAAGAGAAATAGAAAGAAACAAATGTTAAATTAAGTAATTTTTCTATAGGATGAACTTATTAAAATTATTATATTAATCTAAATTGTTTTAACTATGCTAAGCAATTTACCACAATATGCAATAAAATTAAATAAATATAAATATTTGTATACTATTAAATTTGCATCAAAATCATGTCTTGAGAAATAATGCCTCATATTTAATTAAGATTTTAAATAATTTTTTTTTTTACATAATTCATTTATATGGGAGTTTTTGTAAAATCAAGTTTGTGTCTTGAGTTTTTTGTTTTTTTTTCTATATACATACAATAATTATTATAACTGAAATTTTGTTGTTCCATAATTATTTGTTTATCAGAATGGATTTTTAGGATGGTTAAGGAATTGTTTTGTAAACCTATTATCTTTTTACAGGAGTGGGTAAAATAATTGCATCAAAACTTTTTGTGCAAAAACTTCGACCCGAACCTCCTAATTCTCTTTCTCAAAAAAAGGGTGAAATTGATTGTCAAGCAAAGTCTAAAATATATTAAAGAAATACAAATTTTTAATTGCAAATTTCGAATAACAAATAAAATAATCATTTAAGTTATGATGATTTTGTTTAAAGACTTTTTATTATAATTTCGATTTTAATATCATAAAAACTTTTTTTATATACCAAAATAATATAAAATTAATATAAAAATTTTTTTATTTCAAATTATCTTTGACAAAATAATTTTTTTTTAGCTAAAATAATTAAAGTTTTATTTTATTGCTTAGGCGATAAGAAGCTTTACATAATATTTATTATTGAATAATATAAATATGCAAAATAGATTTAAAAAAAAAATCTTACGAATGTCATATAGAGTTTTTTTTTAGAAAAATAAATATGTACTGCATAGTAAAAGGTGCGAGTGTAGGCGCAGTCGCATTGAAAAAAATGTAGGTATATATTAATATATATATATATATGTAGCGAGACTTAAATAATTGTTTTTAAATAAAAAAAAAATCAAATTGATAATTACTCTTTTTTTTACCATTGAATCAAAAAAAAAAAAAAAATATTGGTAATAAATTTATGCAGTTTTTTTTTATTTTTTGATTTTGTAGTGGGTTTGGGCGTTGATTAAAATATTATTTTATACTATTTATGTACAAAATTAAATAAATTTTCAATATTTTATTAGGTCATTGTGCTAAATTTATTTTTTAAACAAAAATTTATTGCAATAATGATCAAATTATTACAATATCAAATATAATTAATGAATTTCTGTGATAATCATTAATTTATTAAATATTTTTTTATAACTTAAATTGAATTTTTAAATATTTTCATAAATTATAAATAATTTTTGTATAAATATTAATAGTAATTTATGTTAAGTGATTTTTATATTAATTTAATTGAATTATAGTTAAATTTCTAACAATTTTCGAAAGAATATTTTTGTTTTTTTAGAATTTTAAAGAAGAAAAGTTCAAAAACCTCGAAATACAAATTATAAATGTGTATTCTTTAGTATTTTCATATATATATTCAAAATTAAGTCGTTGTCCAATTTTAAGCAGACATAAAATTGTATATTTATAAATATTTTGTTTATATATAAAGTTTGATAATTTTTAATTTAGGTAAAAAGAAAATTATAGAATTGTGAATAAAGTTTTCACATATAATCCATATTTGGAATTCAATAAATCTGATTGAGCTTTTTTTATTTCCATTAATTTTTTTTTTTTGCTTGTTATATGAACACCGCACCTTTTAGTTCCTTAAATGTTATATAAAAAATAAATTAAATTGGTTAACTTTTATTAGTAAATATAAATTTCAAGTATAACTCAATTTTTTATGTATAAAAAAAACTTTTTATTTTGAAGTTATAGTTCTTCGGTTTATATATTAATAAACACCTTCATTAGAATTGAAATTTTTTGTGAAAAATAATGAAAGAAATCTATAATAAATTAGTTTGAAAATATCTTTTGAAATTAAAATGATTTATTGAACTGGTATAGAGACTATCAGAATTGAGACATTTAATACATACATTAAATCATTTTTTGATCTTTTTAAATTTTTATATCGTTTTTAAATTATTAGACAATTTAAGTCAATCATTTATTGTCGATCTAATTTACTTAATTTACTCATAGAATACTACTTGCAAGTTGAGTGTCTATAGACAATTATGACATTTTCTATTCTCACAAATGTTAATAAATTCGTTTTCCATTCTCTAAAAATTCTGCCCTGAAAAGATATAGAATTTTCTGCTTTGTAAACTTTCGAAGGTTTTATAACCTGAAGGTTTGACAAATATAACAAAAAAAAAAACAATAATAATTTCTGTTTCTTTACACAACTTTAATAAACTTTAAATGGTAGCCAATGATAATTTTTATTCGTAATAAAGTATTTAATTATTTTGTAATAATTGTGTTCAGGGCAGTGAGTGGATATAAATTTACAATCGAAAACCGAACACGTGTTTTATTTCAATATTATTTATACTCTTGCGAGTAATTGTTGAATTTTAATAATTAAATTAATTTTATTTTAATATATTATTGAATTAATTTGTAATTAGTATTATGTCAAGCTTGAAAAAATATAATATTAATTGAAAGAAATTAAATTTATTCCTCGATTTATTATAGACAGAATTATATAAATGTTTTTTTTTTCCAATGAACAAATCTTCATTTATTAAGTGTACACAAATTTCCTTTTCGGAAAGCTTGTAAAATATTTAATTTACATTAATTTTTTATTCAATATTATACAAAAATTTTGATGTTAATAAACTCTCTAATTTTATTATTGCTAATTTAATTTTTATTTTTTGTATAACAATTAATTTTACTTAAATTTTTATGCTTAATAAATCAAAAATTTGTGTTTAGTATTTTGTTGTTGTTGTTTTTGTTAATTTGTGTTTTTCGTAGCCTTGCGCTTAAAGTAATTTCCGATCACTTATCGTATATTCTATAGCTATACTATTAATTGGGGGAAGTGAAATAAACATAAAAGCAACAAATAAAAAAAAAAATATATATATTTAAGTAATTTTTCTTATGTACTTAATTAAATAAATAAAAATTTATATATATGTAATATAAATCACTTGAAAAAAAGGTAAATTTTTTATTATTTACATATTGCATGCAACAAAGCGCGTGACCTTAAACCTCAACGCTTTTGAAAAATAATAAACTTTTACAATTTCAATTTTTTTTTTTTTGGTTTTATATTATATTACAATGCAAAAATTTCAATTAAATATATATGTATAAAATTGTGTATATATGTAAAAAACCAGATGTTAAATTAGTAATAAATATAAATTTAATTGAATTTTTTTTTATTACAATCAATTCTCTTTTGATTATTACTTTATTTTTAGAAATGGAAATTAATGAACTGAACTATATTTAATTTTTGAATTTGATTTAGAAATTGATTTGAATTTATATTTTAAAATTATTTTTTTTCAATATCAATGGTCCAGTTTTTTTTTTTGTAAAACAATTATAGAAAATTATTGATATTTGTAAATTATTTCTGTTTCTGTTCCATATGTTACGTGTGTGAGCATAAAATTTTAGTCCAGTTTTACTGGAATTAGGTCTGACATTAGGTCTCAGTTTTGAAATAAAGAAAAGTAAGTTCAAATTTATAGTATTACAGAAATACATAAATCACAAAGGACAATTTTTTTATAGAAAAATAGTTAAAAAATTTTACAATTTTATTGAAAAAATATAGGACAATATTTTAAATTTGTTAGTAATAAAATATAGCCTTTAAAATTTACAATTTTATAAAAAAAAATTGCCTGAAACTATAAATCAATTCTATAAAGCAAAAGTGGGTATTATACCCAGCAACAGCATTTACAAATAATTATATGTCTCGTAATTAAGATTAATTGAAAAAAAAACAATATTTCCATATTCTCATAAACCATTTTTATATGGGATTTCGTAAAATCAAGTTCGTGTCTTGATTTTTTTGTTTTGTCTATATAAAAATGATTGGAAATTTTTTTTGTGTATGTCAGAACGTATATTTTATAGTGTTAAGGATTAGTGGAAAATTAATTTCAAAGTACTAAAAACATGTCGTTATAGGAAAAAAACAGGAGATTGTATGCTTTAAGGTTACTTAATAAGTATTTAAAAATATTAGTTTTTTAAAATCATTTTCCTATTATCTACTACATAGAATTTATAGGTTCAAAATAGCTTAATAGAATATTTCAAATAATCTTAAAATAATTATAATAAAAAGAAGGTCCAATGTTTCATATTTGGATTGTTGTATTGTATTGTATTAAAAATCATGTTTTCTTTATTTTTAATAAAATTTAATCTGTTTTTTCTATTGAAATCTTCTTAATTTGAAAATGTACATTTTTTTTATTTCAAATTTTTTTTTATAGTACATAAAAAATTATTATTGTGAAATTATTTATATGTAAATTTTTGTGTTGTTGTTATAATATAAGTTGTATATAGTTAGTAACACAATGAATTTAATGTCATTGTTTCATTGAACTCAATATATGGTATATTAGAAGACAGGATATAGAAAGGTCAATTATATATAATTAAATATCATTATTTGAATTATTAATGAGAAAAAAAAATGAACAAAACCTACGCACAAAATACAATTTTTGGTTTTACTAATAATATTTTACAATTTAACAGAACATTATACGAGTATATATATAAAAAAAATTCAAATTTGGTATTGAAGATAATTTTTTCGAACCGAAACAAAAAAAAAAAACAAATTTAATCTTGATTGTATTTTGGTTTCCTTGTTCTTGTTTCAATAAATTGTGAAATTGTTGTTAAAAAAAAAATTCAAGGATTTAAAATATTTGGTAAATCGGAAATAATATATAAATTATATTTAGGCTGGTATAATTTAAATATATTCCAATCATGAGTTGGTACTGTTTTATTCATCTCATCTTTTCCACAACAGCCTGACTTTTAGAGGTCTTCCCGACATTCTATTGCTATACTCCTTAATAAAAAAAGTATCATTATATGATTCATATAAAAAGTATCATTATATCGAAAAGTATCATTATATGATTCATATTAACCCTTCTAAGGTGTAGACATTTTGTCCAATTTGAATGTATTTATATATTAAAAAATTTGAACTAATTATTGTAAATGTTTAAATTTTCCCTATTTGGTAGATATTTTATTTAACACATTTTCATGTCCATGACAAAAAAAGTAACGCGGAGGTTGTTCGGGACAAAATTGTGCCTATACATTTTATAAGTAAGTAAATCTTAAAAACTCTTTAAAAACAATTTAACCAAAGAGTCTGCAAAAACTTCTACAAAAAAGACTTTGCAATAATGAGTGATTTCCCGATAATTCCTCAAAAATTAAACAAAATCAAACTTCTCAATAAAAATACGAATTCAAATTAATTATACCATAGTTGACTATACGGTTATTTAGTTTCAGTTCCAATATCAGTTGTTTTAGTTTCTATAAAATATATATTTTAAATTTTACGTCTCCATGAATTTTGGAAAATGACTTTAGACCGCCTTCATTTTGCTCTACGCGGCCAAAAGTCACGCGGCTTAAAGTCTATGCCCTAAATTTTACTGGTAAGATATTCGAAATGAGGATCAAATTTAAAAAAAAAAAATACAAATGAACGTTTATATATCCTAAATATGTATGGGGACATTTTTGTCCCGAACATCTTTGATGTAGCTTTAATTAAACACCGTAGAATGGTTAAGAATTTTTACAATATTTAATTACACCACAAAATTGTTACAGAAAATATAGTATCTAATAAAGAAATCCCAGAATTTTAATTTTACTCTGTTTCTGACTATAATTAATTTGCGTTTTTATTTGCCTTTAATCATAATTATTTATCAAATCAAATCCAGGTCATTGCTACTCGCTAGAATAAGCTCGCTCACATTTAAAATTTGGGCTGGGTAAAATGTAATAATAATAATTCATTATTATTTTTTCTCCATTTAAGTATTTTTTGTTACAATTTTTTTTCTTTCACACTTTTATTATATAAAAATCATCATCTTACGTTAATAAATAATGTTATTTTTGTTTTTGTTATGAGAAATTTTCACTCATCGCATTTTTACATCCGTTTTTTATTCGTCTATGCTCTGTTTTCACAATTAAATGCACTACTTTTTTTGTTGTGTAGTTACTTAGTATATTACTTTTCTACTATTGTAGTGTAGAATTATGATGATGATATATGATTTTTCTTTGTTGATTTCAATTTTTACTTTTTTTTTTTTTTAAGTTAAAAACTTTTTCTTTCATTTTCTTTTTTTATATGTTTCGTAATTTTCTTGAAAAAAAAATTTCGAAAATTATTAACAATTAAAAAGTCATTTGTTATTTTTTATTATTTTGATTATGAATGTTTTTTTTTTAGCATATGATGAGTTTTGTATTTTCATATTTTTCATATTTTTTTGTTATGTGTGTAATGTATATAATTTTTTAAGTGTTTATAGTAGAAGAGAAGTGTCACAAACAAAAAAAATGAAATAAAAATTTTGTTGCTTAAAGACAAAGAAAAGTGAAATTTTAAATCGTCTTTTTTTTTTAAAGATAAATTAAAGTTGTTTTTTTTTAATGGAATTAGGTTACAAAAACTCATTCAATTGTTTTGGTACAAAAAGGCAAAAAGGTATTAACATTTGTAACATTTGATAGGTTTAGGTTACAGAACGATGATACTATTACTAAACGCTCTAATACCCTTTTTTCAATAGCCTTTTTTGCAAGACGCTTTCGTGATTTTGACAACTCCCTTCAAATTTTCAGGATTTTAGTGTCAATTTCCGGTCTCTTTTTAGTCAAAAAGTTGTCAAAATCACGAAAGAAGCTTGAAAAAGTCTGGCAAAAAAAGAGTCTAAGTGAAACTACTGCCACTACCCTAGACAATGAAGTGTTGGACAGTATACAATGAAAATTGAAATTAAATGCTTAAATTCTCAAAGTGTTCTGTTCTGTTCTGTATAATCTATTAATTATTACCCTTCAAGATTAATCAAAATATTGACTACAAAAAGTAATAGCAATTTTATTGATCAAATTTAGATTTAATTGTATGAAAATAATAATTCATTAATGTTGATTCTATTTCTTAATTCTATTTTGTAAATGAAATTGTGCGTAAAGAAGTAATAGCCCAGTTAATTTTGACCCGGAAAACTAAAGAAATTTCTTATTTCTGTTATATAAATTATCAGTAAAATTACTCACAATATTTTAATGCTATATAATTTACTAATAATGATGAAAATTTTTTACTACCTTGTTTTATATAGTTTTCTTTGAAAATTTCCAAAAGTTTACCATCATTTTCACTTTACTTATTTCAAATATTTCTTGTTTTGTTTTTTGTATCCAGTTATTAATTTATAGAAAAAATTGTGCATTTAATAGCAATTAAAAGAATCTTGTATGTAGTGAATCATGTATAGTGAAAATAAGTCAAACTATTGACGACGAAACATAATATCGTATAGTGCAAAAAAAAAAATCAATTTGTAAATTGTCATTAATGATTATTGAAAATATTGATTTTTTTTTATAGTGATATATCAATTATTTCTTTATGACAATCTGTTAATGGTAACTTAATCTTTCTAGCTGACAGAAAAGAAAAATTTGTGTGAAAATAGTTAAGCTATATGAATTTTCTATTTGTACAATGTTAATTAGTTTTCTTGATTATGAATCTCGATGAAAAATTATATTTAAATAAATTTTGCTATTCATCCATGGAAGCAAATGATTTTTTTATTTTTGTAAAAATTTCTCATAATTTTCCAAACAATTTAAATATCTAATTTATTAATTACTTGGAAATTTATCCAATCTTTATTTATAATTATTATAAATTGTAAACGTTAGTTGTGGTAATTAATTATTATAGAAAATTATTAAGAGAGTAATTAGAGTGTAAATGATTTATTAACGTTAAGTAATATAAAAATTTAGAACTTTTTAAAAAGTTATTAATAAAATACAGAAATTTTCTATATTTATGAAATTTAAAATGAAATTTTTCTGTATAAATATATCATAATTTAGTAATTAAAGATTTATTCAGAGAAATATGGAAATTTCTTGGTATATACGACAAGAATTTATATTTAGCTTTTTGTAAATTAATTGCTAATCTTATAGTCCCTGAAATTTTACTCAAATAAATTGTAAATCATCTCATTTTTTGATTAGCTCTTACTATATGCATCCGTTTGTGAATATCATCAATAAAAACCGTAAAAAAAAACATTAAATAATTCAATTCAATTAAATTTATTGATTCTTTTCAAATTAAAATTCTAACACAAAAAACTTACTAATAAATATTTTGCTTAAAAATAATTTCTTTAAATAAGTTATGCAAAATTAAATTATCATAATATTATAATAAAAAATATAAAAGATTTAATTAATTTGCAATTTAAAAACTTGTTTTTCTTTACAGTTAATATATATATGTACATGTTTATGTATGCAAGACAAATGCTGAAAAGGAAATTATAATTAAGAATTTCAAAGATAAAACAAAATTTTTAATTTAAAAACCAAAAACAAAAAAAGAACGCATAAAATTTTGACAATAGAAATTTTTTGAAGAGAAAGAAGAATTAAAATGGAAGTGGCTATTGGTACAAATGGTAATACACCATTTCAACGTGAAGTACGTGAATGGCAAAGAATTGATCCAAATACTGGTGCTTTATTAACTGGTAGATTAGAAGCAGATCGATGGATAAATGGACCACTCAATGCTTATGGAAAAGTAAGTTAAATTCTTTGAGAAATTCTATAATATTCAATATAACATAAAATTTTTCGTTGCACGTAGATAGTATAAATCGTAATTAGTTATTGAAGTGTGTTTACGGTAAAATAAAAACTAGATTTATGGAAAGTAAGAAAGTTGTTTAATATAAATTAATGTAATCTTTAATTTCCGGCAAAGATTTCTATATTTTTAAGCAACATGAAAAAAGAGTTCTTGGGAAAATAACTACAAAACTTTATTCTAGGTTTTTTTGCAATAAATTGGGCAAATTAAGAGATTTTTCAATTTTGTTAATAATGTTAAGTTATGGCTAGAAGCCAACTGGGTATGTAGTACAAGTGTCGCATAGTGTCCACGTATACTATATTGAATTAAAGATAATTAAAAAACCTACATTTTGATGTAGTATACGTATAGATGGTAATGAGTTTTTCCATACTCATCTCATACTTTTTTTTATCATTAAAATAAAAATACTACATTTCTATGAATGTAAAAAAACATTCCATGTTTTATGCCAAAAAAATGGCAAGGGGTATTATAATATAAAGTAAACCAAGCTTTTTTTGCGTAAAACATCGATATTCTTCAATATAGGTGAATTTTTGGTGGGTATGGAGGGGAAATTTTAATTTTAATAAGAATATCCCAACCAATTCCAAAAAACTTTAAATTTGATAAATTTTTAAATACAGTAAAAAATCAAATACATAGATTCTAAAAATAGAGATTTCAATCTTTAATTTCATATATAAAACATAAATATCAGACAACAATCGTGAAAAACGTGTTCTTGTGAAAATAAAACGAATTCTTGTCTTGGTTCTTTTAATATACTTATTTTGGGCGAAAACTTCTCAATTACCACTAAATTATTGCTGTCTTCTTCATTTGTCTTACTACAATTACGACGAGATACCTTTTCACAGAAATTTTCAAAACACCACAAAAAAATTAACAAAAAAAGCATCCAAAATAATGTCAACAGTCAACCCCACCAGATAAAGAAAGAAAGGGTCCACATAAAAATTGATGAAAATTAAGAAATCTGATTGTTAATAAATAATTATCATTCAGCAAATTTCTCTTTTAACCCATTCCATTTGATTTTGCTTTTGGTTACCCTCCCAGGCCAGATATTAACTTATAAATTCATTAATTTTTAGATCAATTCACAGACCAAAATTCCAAAATAAAAATATGGATAAATGGGAATTTAATTTTTGTAGCTAGCATAAATGATACAAAAACTGATTCCATATATATGATTCATGTCTAACATATATTATAAGTTGTTAAATAGAGAAGGAAAACACTAAAAATTTATTAGAGCATTAATATTAAATTATAATTTTATAATAAAGTGAAATTGTAAAGAACTTTTCTATGTTACATTATTTAACACTTTCAAACTAATAATTTGAAGTTTCATTTTGTATATGTTAAAAATTAGTAAATTCATGCTATAAAATATGAAAATTAATTTCTGATATAAAATTTACATACGCATAATGAATTTATAATAAAAGTGTTAAATATAAAGTAAGTAATATATAAATTTGATATTGTATAAAAATTAAATATCACTTTTGATTTTTATATATATATTTAAATTTTACTATAATTTTCTAGCTTAAATTGAGGGCCATTTATATATAAACTAGCAGATTTCAATGAAAATTATATTATAATAATTATTATATGTATATATAAATATTTTATTTCAAAGCATTCCGAAAATTATAATATAAAGTAATTTTAGAACCATTTTAGCACGCGATGAGATAATTATACAAGATTTTTTAGAATGCGTATAATTTCAATGACATAAATAAGTAGTAGAAAAATTCTTCTATTCTTACAGACTGCGTCACCATATAGTGAGGGAGATATAGTAATCTTACCAATTTTAAATTTTTTATAATTTTTGTAGATAAACAGAAATTATACTTTTTCTTATATTAATCAAGAATATTTTTTTAGTTTTATGATATTTTTAGTTTGTCTATTTTTATTTTAAATATAATTTTAATATCAGACACTCTAAAAAAAATTCTCAAGTGATTTTTTATTCAAATATATAAAATAATATTTAAAGTATAATTTAGTAGTTGTCCACTTCAGTATCAATTTTGTCGATAATAATATAACTCTTGATGCATAAACTCTTATATAGAAATATTTGCAAAATTTATATGTAAAAAAATTTCCTGTTAATTAAAAATATCCTTGAATAATACGGAATATAGACAAAAAAATCATTAAATATTTCTTATTTTTATAATAATCAATAAAACTTTATCAATATTAAAATTTTATTAAAGCCATATATTAAATTTATGATCGCGAATTGTCTAATGCCAATAGTTTCCAATGAATAATTAATTACAATGTTTATTAACAAAAAATTATTGTATTTTAATCTGAAAATCTTTCGTACATTTCATATTTATTTGTATATATATATATGATTAATGAATATATACTATAAATTGTACTCATCTTTTTTCTTTAATTTTACAAAAAAAATTTGAACTTCATCGATGGTTCAATGTTAATTTTGCAAAAGTATATACAAACATATATATGTATGATTAAAAAACATCATGCTATTTATGTATATTACCGGATAATAACAGTATTATTATTGTTCTGGAGCTATAATAAAAAATTAATTTATATATACACAACATAATTTTTTTTTATGGAACTTCTTTAATAAATTGTTGCAACGGAAATATTGATGTAGGATTTGTCGTTAATGCATTGAAGTTATTGTTAACAAAAAAGCAAACCTTGTATATAAACACAATTAATTTTATTTTAGATAATTATAAATGACCTTTATTGGTTATTGTTTCAGGGAAGTTCCCATATCATTTCAGCGTATTTTTTCATTCAATAAAGAAGAGGAAGGCAATATTTTTATTATTTTATAATGAAGCATAATTTCTGTTTAGATAAAGAATATTTCTTATCATGGATTCTACATTTTATATAAGTTGATTTTCTTTACAAAAGCGGAAAGATTTAATATACCTTTTCCATTCATGAAGACTAGGAAAAATCATTTACACTACAGTGTTAGTTCCATCTTAAAATGATAAACATTTTTATGACCACAAAATAATGCAAAATTTTACATTGGATTGTCAAAAAACTATAGAGAAAAAATAGTAACTAGTGACATCATCTTGATAGCTCACTAGTTCTCCTGTTAGCTGAAGGCGCACTAACACAATTTAGCAGCTATGTAGGCCCTATACACATTTTACAACACATAAACAAATTAATACTGAAAAGCACTACTAAACTTTTTTAATAATATCCGCCCTATATATTTTGTCATTATAAAATCAAGTTTGTGTCTTAACACTTTTGTTTTCTATAGACATTTATTCAAATTAATATTATAAAAATTTTAATGTTAATAACTAGTACTCGTATTTATTGAATCTAAAATGAATATATAGGAATAATAGTATAACCTAAATTCATTATATTAGGTATTACGACTCTCAATTCCCAATTTAATGAAATTTCAAAGAAAGTCACATCATAAAAATTTTTACCTTTAGCGATTTACTATTAAACTTAATTTTAAAAGTAATCTTTAACATTAAATAATAAAAAAATACTGTAAAGAATATTTGTAATTTGTTTAAGTTTATTTTTTATTTTTTGGTTAAACAAGAACTTGAACTATTACAAAAGTCGATTAAGTGGTTTAGTCGTGCATAAATCATGAACTAAATTTTAATAAGTTAACCAATTTTTTTTTTTGTGTATGAATATATTTTCATAATTTCGAAATAAACCATAGTTTGTTATTATTTTTTTTTCCTTCATTACTTTTCGACCTCTTTTGATACCACATTTCGCAAAAACATAAAAAAAAAAATGTATAATTTTAAAATTTAAGCAATAATAATTTTTTTAAATGCGAAACGATGACAAATTGTTTAAAATTTAAAATTTTTTTTTTTCGATTTGATTTGTTTCCAATACCATATATGTATATATTTATAAATTTTATAATGCAATTCGATATGATTTATTTCTTTAATTTTAAATTATATTAAATAAAATTAATGTTTTATACCATAAATTCTATTAATATAAATTTTTTTTTTTGTTATTTCTAGGTTGTTGATTCACAAAATATTTCCCAACCAAATGGTACACAACAATCACAAAGAAAACAATTAGAATTATATCAAGCACGTACATTAACTGGTGGTTCAATGCAAGTAATACGATCACAAACCGTACAAAGAACATCATCACGTTGGTCATCATCACCAAGTACAACAATTACAAATAATAATTCAACAAATGAACAGAAAAATTTAATTGATAATAATAATATAAAAAATTTTATTACAAATGGTAATAATCATAATGAAAAGAATTTATTAATTAATGGTGATAATAATAATAATGATAATAAAAATATTATAAATAATCATAATAATTATTATCAAAATAATCAAAATCATAAAATGTTAACAGCAGCACCAAGTCTTAAGCTTAGCAATTTAATGGTAAGTAATTTATGTTACGACAATTTTTTACAGTCTTTTTTTAATCTATTTTTTTTTATGTTAGTAGTTGTTTTAATTATTAACTAATTTTATTTTTTATATTTTGAAATTTTAAAATATATATAGAAGAGCAGTAATAACAATAATAATAATTGTAATGGAGGTGGTATAAATTTATGCGGCAGTGAAAAAAACAACCTACACTATATTAATAACAACAATAGTTCTATGCCACTAATTCAACAAAATTTACAAAAGACTGAAATTCAAAGAAAACAACAAAATAATGATAATAATGAAAATGATATTAATAAACCAATACCAATAAAATTACCATTAATGGTACAACAATATACCAATAATTTACATGATAATTGTAATATATATGAACAACATTTACTACTACAGCAACAACAACAACAACAACAACAGCAGCAGCAACAGCAACAACATAAAAAACAACTTCGACCTACAACACTCGATTTAAATCGAGTGGGTGGTGTAGTAGTTGATTTTAATTATGACGATGTCAATGAACATAAAAATTTAATGAAAAATAAATTTACCAAAGAAAATGAAAATGATTTGTAAGTTTTTTTTTTCAATAAATAATAAAATAGACAAAATCAAATTTGAAATTAAAAAACATTTCATATTTATGCTTTTTTTTTATTTTAGTTATTTGCAGCGTGGTCGTTCTGTATCTACAGATGATTTAGCTACAGATTGGAATGAAAATAATAGTAATAATAATAACAATAATAATAATAATAATATGAAAGATGAATCATCAGAATGGCGACGTGTAAGTAAAATACGACGATCATTTCAATTTCCATCACCGAATACAACAAAATCATCAATTAATTCAAATTCAATAATTCAATTAACAAGACCAATTGATTTACCAGAAAATTCAGTTAGTGTATCAAAGATACGAAATGAATTAGAAAATGGTAGACGATTAAATACAGCAATGCGTAATAATAATATTAATTTAGCGGCATTAGATACAATATTAAATGGTAACAGTAATAATAATAATAATAATAATAATAATAATGATATTGATTTGACAACAACAACAGCAACATTATCAACTATTAGAAACAAAAAAGAAGCATTTTTAACATCTGAATCATTAAAAGAAATCAAAGGTAAATTGAAAAAATTAAGTGATGAATCATTGTATAAAGATGATTTTATAACAAATGGTTGTATTAAATTGGATATAAATGATAATAATAAAGAAATAAATAATGAAAAATTCAATATAACTGATGAAAAATCATTACAATCATCAACAAATTTTCAATTATCAACAAAATTAAATTCAATTAATAATCATACGAATGATAATAAATTTGAAAATCGATCATCACGTTATAAAGATACATTATCAGCTGAATGGCATTTACGTCGTAAATCATATGGTTTTGAAAAAATGACACCACCGGATGATAATAAAACAATGTATCGCCAAGAAACATCTACAGATAGTGGTATTGGACGATCTAGTGAATTAGGTAATTGGTCACCAACAACAGAATCAAAAGGTACAATAATTGCATTTGGTGAACAACAAACAAAAAATTCAACAACAGTTGTTTTAAATGGTATTAGTGAAACTAATAATAATACAATACAACCAAAATTACCATTAATTCAAAGAAGATTTCGACCATTAAATTCATTAAGTCCAGATACAAATGAAATGAAAAGACATTCAATTGCTGTTGATGAAACAAAATATGTACGTGATAATTTACGTAAAGTTTTTGATACAAAAACATCAATACATTTAAATGGTTTTTATTCAAATGATAATAATAATTTAGTTGATGAAATTGGTCGGCAACAACAACAACGAAAACGTGTTGAATTTTGTAAAACTGAAGTACATTTTGCTGCTGAATCGGGTCGTGTTAATATTGTTGAAACAGATGGTAAACCACCACCAACAAATAATTTCCGACGTCGTCGTAGAAGTTCTGGTAATACATATTTAGATGCAATTACATCTGGTTTACAAATTATGCATTTTGGTGATGAGAAAAAAGCTACAATATTAGAACAAGAATCTGAATTATCATCAGATGATTTACAAACACTTCAAAATAATGTTACAGTTACTGTACCAATTGTTAATGGACTTGGTAATAATGATGACAATTCAATAACAAAAAATCTATTGGATGAAATTGAACAAGATGAAATTTCATTAAGAGGAATTTTAAAAAATAAACCAATTAAACCGAAACCATATCATCTAGGTGAAAATATTGATACAAGTGAAAAGTTTTGGGGTGTTAAATTAAAACCAGTGACTGTAGGCAATGAAACAGATCGAATATTTGAAAATATATTAAATAGTAATAATTGTGATTCAGGTAAATAATTGGACAATGTAATTTCTTATACCGCAATATTAATAATTTTGTTTTTACAGAAAAACCAGATATTACAAATACTGGGAGTGTTGATCGTGTAAAAATTGTCGAAGAACGTAAAAATGGTACAGGATATTCAACTAAAATAAATCTTAGTCTTACAGATGGTCAATTCGAATGGAATACTAGTAAGATTTAATTTTTAAATAAAAATATTTTAATAATTATATTTTGTTGGATGATCTATTCTTTAATAATAATAAAATTCGAGAATCACATTTTTTTTCTAAAAATCATATATAGTCAAAATTTTAAATTATTATCTTCCAAAAAAAATAATTCTTTACTATATGCTTTTTTCCTATTTTGCCTAATCCAAATATATAATTAAACTGTTAACAAAAAAAAAAAAAAATATTATGATGTTGCACTGTTTATTAACATATAAAAAATATACCAGAGAGTAAAATTAACAATAAAACCAAAACATTTTTACAGATTCAGAATCTATCAAACCATTAATATCAACAACTAATACCATTGATAAAATAGATTTTACAAAAAATTCATCTCATCTCATTAGTAATAATAATAAAACAAATAATAATGATCAAGAATGTTTTAAATCAACATCATTAATTATGCAACAATTACGTTCAAATTTAAATCAAATTGATAATGAAAAATATATAAATAATAATGTTTACCAACAAAAACCAATAAAAAGTTCATCAGCAATAATAACAAATGCCACGAAATTAATCTCAAATATGACAACAATTACAAAATCGAATAGTGCAAATAGTATTTTTTTGGAAAAACAACGACAAAAAATTTATAAACCAAAATATTCATCATCATTAGATGGTGATATTATAATAAATGATTCAAAATATTATGGATCAAATGTGAATCATAATATTAAAGAAAATTCATCATATAATATACAACAACGAATTATGAGTGTTCTATCTGAAGAACCACAAAAAGATCATGATAAAAAACCAGTACCAACACCACGTATTAAAGTAATTGGTACAAGTAATTTGATACGACGGATAAATGATGGATATGGTGGTTTCGAAAGTGATGATAGTGCTAAAGCAGATGAAGAAGTCAAAAATTATTTAATTGGATCTGATACAAATAAAGTCCTTAATGTGGAAAATGAATTAAACGGAAATTCTAATGAAATATTTGGTAGTAGTTGGAGTCGTATTAAAGCACAAAGATTTGTACAGAAATCAAAAGTTATTTTGAAAGGTAAAATACAAAAATATAATCATCGGGATGTTTTAATAAGAATAGATCATCCTAGACAGTTAATCCTTTTTAGAATAGTATACATTCATTATAATTCAGTTTTATGTTATTTTGCAATGGAATAATATTTTTTTTTTAATATTACAGAAGTTCCACAATCAAATATTATGTCAATAGAACTTAAATCACCGGAATCAAGTTTAAAAAATTTGCCATCATTAAATTGTCTTGATACAAAATCTGTTGCACAAGTTCCAATAGCGAAACCACGAACCACAGGTAACTATATATATTATACAGTAAACTAAACTATAATAAGAAAATTGTAAATTTGATTTATTTATTACAGTGAAATCATCTTTATCACCGGATAATAGTTTGCCGAATCAAAAAAATGTGGAGAATAAACATAGCTACCCCCAACGATATGAAACGAAACCAATTATTAACGAATTCTTGCCAGTTGTTAAGGAGCCACTTAAAATTGTGACAGCAACAAATGGAGCTCGTAAACTTCGAGAACATGAACTCTCTTATTTTGGAGTTAAATTAAATAAAGACGATAATCATATACAACGAACTACTAACACAGATATTAAGAATCAACATTTTAAAAATAATATTAAAAATCATAAAAATATCGAAGTTATTCCGAATGTTGTGTCTTCAAAATGGAAATTATCAAATGATAAACCAGATTTATTACGACATGGTCCAGTTGATAAACCATCATCACCAATTGTAATAAATTTAAATGATCAAAATTTAAGTAGAAATACAACGGAAAGTACACCAATATATGAGAATTTACAACCATCCAGTAAGTATAATCGTAACAAGGATATGGATCATGATGAAAAAAATTTGAGTGAAATGTCTGAAACTGCTGAACTAACATTGAAGGTTTGTTCACAAATAAATTGTGCAAATTATAAATTTTAAATGAAAAATTAACTTTATTTTTTAGGCTGTAACTGATCGCCATAAGTTACAAGCACAAAAATATCAGCAACGACTTGAAATGCATTCTTCCAAGCCACTTGATACAATCGATGAGAAAAGATCAACACGTACTTACTATGATTTAGAATCTGAAGAGAAATTTAAAGGATCACCAACACTAAGTACCGATAGTTTTCAACGAAAATGTTGTTCACGTAGATCGTCATCAGCATCTTCAACTGGAAGTATTTCTGATTCTGGATCAGTACATAAATCATCTTCAAGATCACGATCAAGAGAAAAATTCGATAATAATAATATAAAGAAATCTTCATTATCAACTGCTGTTGCTGTTCGTTCTCGCACCGAACATCGTTCAAGCAGTCGTGATTCACAAAAAAGTCATAATAATTCTTTGGAAAATTATAAATTGCCATCAACACCACAAAAAATTGAACGAAAAATCAAACGAACTGTCACAAACCATACGACACATCACAACAATGACAAACCAGAACCAACGTCACGACATCATCGACGAGATGGTACAAAAACAAAATCTTCTAGCGAGCGAAAAGAATTAACTCAACGCCATGGCGATAAGTCATTAATGGATAAATCTTCATCTAGTAGAAAAGAATCAAACCAACATCACCATCCAGAAAAATCAATATCTGAAAGAAAAGATATAAAAACTCATCGTCATGGAGAAAAATCATCTACAGATCGTAAAGAATCTAGTCGTCATTTAAGAGAAAAATTATCAAATGATTTAGATTCTATTGATCGACATAAACAAAGTCCAAGATCTTCAACAAGCCGTACTGTAGCAAATGATAGTAATAAACATAATACATCAAGATCTTCAAAAGATAGTAAAGATCAAAATAATATTAGATCAAGTCAAAGATCAGCTAATAATCGTACAGAAATTACTGATAATCATCATATGAAAATAAGAACAGATAGTAGTAGTCATGATAGACATCGTAGTCAGGAACGTCATAAAAATAGTTCAAGTACACGAAGTTCTAATGGGAAACCTAAAGGTATACAAGTATATAATAATAATTTATAAAATTTTATCCAGTTCATAATTTTAATATTGCAGTAACATCTTCCTCAATGGATCAAAAAAATCGTTCAGTAAGATCAACAAGTGGCAATACTACAACAAATCCAACAATTGTAAACTCAATGACGTATGTATCTGAACAACCACTATTTACATGTATAATACCACCGCCTAGAAAGAAACGATTAAAAAGAAAATTAATTAAAAATTTTGAAAATGTTGAAAATAATAAAAATATTACTACTAGTACTGCTACAACAACTACTAGTAGTAATAAATATAATTTATCAAAATTATTACCACCAAAATATACACATTCTTCGTCGTCATTTGTTTTTTATTCATCCGGAATGATGACAAATACGACAGATACGTCAACGATAAATAATAATAATCGAACAAACGAATTATTAGAAAATGAAAATTCAAATTTCTATTTTTTTAAAGATGGAACCTACTGTAATAATATCAGTAGTGGTACCAATTTAAATACAAATTGTCGAATTAATTCGACCGAAGTGAAACAACGAAATCATTTTGGTTTATGTACATGTTCATAGCATTTGTACATGTAATAAAAATTATATTATTTTTAATATTTACTATGTCAACGAGGCTGTGTGTCATGTCAGAATGAAATTGTTTTATTACGCGTAAGCATCTCTTTAAATATTTTCTTGGTTTTTAAAATTAATATTTTTAACAAATTATTCAAATTATTTGGTCGGAATTACAATTTTTTCTTTTTCAATTAACTTTTATAATCATTTTAAGCTGCGTCCACATAAAGCGATCGAACAAATGTGCTGTGCAACAGCAAGTCTTGCAAAGAATGAAAGAACGGCAACGAATTCTTCTCCAACGTTTGACCAATGCAGAAACGATTTTCGTTCGATTTTCATGTTTACCGCATTTCATTCGTTCGCTAAAAAATCGTTTGGTCTACGAATTTACCTATCATATTGAATATATATACATATCTTTATGCTTGTATATAATGTGGAAGCAGCTTTAACTTAAACTTTATGTAGATTTAGTTTTCTCTTTTTTTTGTAGTTATTTAAAGATTAAACAAAAATTTCATTTAACTATCATAGAACTCAACTAAAAATTAATTTTAATGGTAAATTAACATAAACTTTTGTGTTTCTGGTTCTTAATTTTAATATTTTTTTTCTTATTTAGAATTTGTCGTGGAATGGTATATTATAATTTTCAATAATTCATTAATAATTCATTACAATTCTTGAAATTATTACCATTTGGTAATGTCAAGACTTAATTATTTTATAACAAATCCCACCAAATTCTTGCTAATTACCCTTAATCGTTCGGTATAACTTTGTTGTAAGACACAACCGCAAACCAATAAAATAGAATATAATAAGATTACGAGCAGTGTGACAGTATGTGATAAATTTTACTCTGCTTTATTATTGCAATTTTTTTAATCAGCCTCAGCATATAGAGTGAAACTGTCACTCTATTGCCTATAATTCTAATCATAACTTTTCAGTCATATACTCGAGTTTTTCAGTTAATGATATACAACATTGGAATGATTTATGGAAAATATCAATCTACAATACAATATAATCTATACCATTATCTGTCGCTGTAATTTAATCTTCATCAATTTTTTTTCTTATATACTGAAATGTTGTTTATAAAACTATATTATAAAATCCAAAAATAGAAATTTGAATTTACTTTTTCTTTTAATAAATTTATCATCGCATTTTATTTTTTTCTTCGTAGTGGTCTAAATTAGTTAATAATTTCTTGTAGTTTAGTAGAAATTATTTATATTAATAAAATTTAAAATAATCTCTACTAAAATTAAAATACTAAATTTAAATATATTTATTATCAAAATATAATTGTAATCATAAATTTATTTTCTCCAAATATTTCCTATATAGTAAAACTTCATCGTCACGTCATCATCGATCAAGAAAGGATCATCCACGAAAATGAATTTAATTTTTAAATTTTTTTTTTTATTATATTACTATAAGTTAAATATATAAAAAATTGAAACCAGAAAAGTTTTGTGATTATTTTTTTTTACTATTTTATTATATTATTAACAAATTATTATTACATATTATTAATTTTTAATAATTACTAATTGATTATTTAAAATTTTATAAATTTTCTTTAATTTTTTTATGATAATTTTAAGTTCCTGCACAAATTTTTATTGTTTCTCCATTTATGAAATCTTATATATATATCGAATTTTTCCTAACAAATAAAATTTATTTTTTATTATAATTATTTTTTATATATGCTTTTAACATTAAAAATTTGATTTGCCTAAAATAATAATTCAATAAAAATACATAAATGAATGGTAAATTTTAAGTTTATTCTGTTCTAGGATAAAAATATTCTATCAAATATATATACATATATAAATAAAAAAAATTAACTTTAAAACAAAATTTAGTTTAATTTATATATTTTGAATTAAATGGATCACTAAATCAGGATGGTTGTCATTTGCAACGAATTATACTGCAACTAATAATGAGAATCAACAATTTTAATCATAAAAATATCGAAATTATTCCGAATGTCGTGTCTTCAAAATGGAAAATATCGAAAATGATAAACCAGATTTATTACGACATGGTCCAGTTGATGAACCATCATCACCAATTGTAATAAATTTAAATGATCAAAATTTAAGTAGAAATATAACGGAAAGTACACCAATCTATGAGAACAATCCAGTAAGTATAATCGTAACAAGGATTTGGATCATGATGAATTTTTAAATTTGAGTGAAATGTCTGAAAATTTACCAGTGATGTAAATTTTTAAGACTGGGAAAAATGCTGGTAGTCGAGTCCAATTACTGACAATAATAATTGACTCACTAGAAAGCCATTAGCTATAAATAGTTTCTCCGCTAAAGAGAAATTTATGGTTCGCAATCCATAAAAAATAAGTAGGTCCTAAATTGCAATAAAAAAATATATGGAAAACCTCTAAGGAGGTAGGAATAGAGGCCCCGCATGGGGTTGTTGTGCCAAGAAATGAAAAATTAACCTTTTTAAGGCTGTAACTGATCGCCATAAGTTACAAGCACAAAAATATTAGCAAAGACTTCAAATGTATTCCTACATATAATGACACTTGATATAATCGATGAAAATCTAACAAAACCAAACATTTACCATCAGAAAAAGTGTCCTAATGAAAATGAATTATTTAAATAATTTCTCTTAATTCAAATTTATTGAAAATATATAAGTAAATATGTATGTATATAAATTATGAAACAATCATTTTTTTTTTATTTATAGAAAATTATTTTTATTTTTTTTTTCGGAACTCATCATCCAAAAAAAAAATTTGTTTTTCTTAACAAATATAAAAAATAATATGCAATTATACAACTTTTTTGTAATTTAATTTACACTTGGACTATTAGCTGTATATGTAACTGGATCACTTTGTGTTAATTTATCACCAGTTTTTTCCAATTGTGTATAACCATTTTCTTGATGTACAACACTATGAATTGTTGGTTTATTTGCATTTGGTACAACAATTCCTAAACTTTGTTGTAATTGCCAACGACGTGCTTCACGTATTGATTTATTACGACGAATTGTTTTCGCCAACATAAATGCACATAAAACACCAAGGAACTATAAAAGAAAAACATAATTATATTTACATACATACAAACATATATGTTTATTTACTTGAACAAAAGCTACAGTTGTTGCACCAGTTGCTATTAACATTGCACTTTGTGATATTAAGAAATCCATTCGTGATAAACAACCACTTCTATATGGTTTCTCACATTCTTTTTGTGTATTATCTGTAAATTCTTCACAACATGATGGTGGTATTTCAAATGATGTTGATGGTGTTGAGGTTTGTGCTGTTGTTGCATTTGATACAAGATATCCTTCCCAATCGTGTGCACTATAAATTCCACAACATTCCAACTAAATATAATGAAAATATGAAGTAAATTTTAATTGAAACTTTTGGTATTTATAATGATGGTTGTTATACCCCTTTTTGCATAAAATCAACTTCTCTTGCAATATTATCATTACTGCTATATTCTTCAATTGAATGTTTCATTGTTCTGATTAGCATTACTTTTACTTCACCTTGTAAACAAAATGCTGCAATTGCAGCAGATATTTCCAAAATGAATATTAAAAATAAGAAAACTCCATACTATACAAAAACAAAAAGGATTTTATATAATTTAAATTAAAATGATATATGTACATACAATATTGATGAGCATAGTACTTTCTTTCATTGCACCAACACAACCAAATGTAGATACCAAAAGCATTATACAACCAACAGCTATTAATAGGGCTGGTGTTGAATAGAAATGATTATCAATAAATTGATTGAAATCAGAAAATATGGCTTGAATTGTTGTACCAACCAACATTAACAGGATTGCAGTTATCTTGAAGAGAAAAAAAAACAATTATGGAAACTTATTTTTGACATAATAAAAGCTTAATTTTTATATAAATGTGATTACTATCTGATAATGATAAGAGAAAGGATTATTTATTGAATGATATTGCATAATCTAGTGAAATATATTAATTTGATAAATTTTTAAAAGAGAATTATACTTGTAGTCTATTAACACTAGATTTATGGCTGTTGATTTGATGATTTTGTACTAAAAAAATTAGTCAAATTCAAAATGGGTATACCGCATTTTAAAATACAAAATTAGGGGGTGTGGTGGAGGTAATAAATTAACCTTTATATATATACTTCATTATGTAATTAAAAACTAACATATGTTTAAAAAAAAATAATATTTAAGTTTTCTATATATAATCATGAATGAGTCAAATTGACTCACTCCGTAAATCTAGTGTTAAGAACTTTAATGTCCATCATAGCTCAACTCAGTCAATTTTTCTGTCCATCTGAATCATTTTTCTCAAATTGTTTTCATCTCTATCTTTTTGTTTGTCCGTTTATTCACAACAAATTGATTTTGATTATGACAGAAACCAAAATTTGTGAATAACCAATTACTAAGAAATACTGAGTAATAGTGTCTATAACAAAACCAAACATTTACCATCAGAAAAAGTGTCAATAATGGAGTCAATAATGCAAATACTTAGTAATAAGTAAAATGTGTCAATAATAGAGTTGGTTATGCGTAATTTATGAGTGTCGTTAAGTGGTGTAGTTAATGGTTGTAGTTTTAATGAATTTTAAGATATTAAATGGACATGATAAATGTTTGCTATAAAAGTAACTATAATAAATTCTGTAAGGTATAGATAAATTTTCCGTACTATTAAAAACTTTTCATTATTATGAAACTACTCGACAGTTGATAATTTAGACTATTCAACTAATGAATATATAACAAAATTATGTTAAAGCATATTTTTTAATTAAACAAAACAAATTTTTTTTTTCTCTATTATTATTTTCTTTAATTATTATTATTATTATTTTTCATTTTCATGTTAAAATTTTATTGACTTTTCTATTCCGTAAAACACATAATAATAAATTTCAAAATAAATAAAGACGTAATAAATGTCTTGGTGTTTTTGGTTGAATTCATATTCGGAAAATCTTATGCAATTATACAAAATGGAAATTTCTTATACATAGATACAAAAAAAAAATCCCAAAATCATATTTTTTTTTTAAAGATTATTAAATTAATTAATAAATGATCTTATAATTTTTTATATATTTATGATAAAAAGTATAATAATTCTTTTTTTTAATCTATTTAATTAATATTTTTTTTACATAATTTAATTTCACAATCTAAATTTTGTATATGAGTCTATTTTTTTTTATATACCTTCATTTTCTTATCATATTTTTTTTTATATATATTTATGATGGTTCAGATAAGATAAAAACAAAAAAAAAAATTCTGTTTTAATATCGCATTTAGAATTTTAAATGTATATATCGAAAATTGTATAATATATAATTTTGAAAAATTATTTATTAAAATTAACAGAAAAAGGATAATTACAAATCATATATATAAAAATATTGATTAAATTCAAATACATACCATAAACATGATATTAATAATTAATAACATGTATTTAACACAACGCATTCCACCATTTAAATCATAATTATTACTCATTTTTGATTTGTTTGTGTATAATTTTCTATTTTATTGGTAAATGTAATCTTAATAGTTCTGTAATTAATTAAATAAATTATTATAGAATATTATATTTTTAATTAAATTATAATTAACTATATTTTTTAAATGGAATATATAAATTTAAATTTTATTTTCTTTATTGTAGCAAGAAAAAAACTTCTTCACGTATCAAATGTTCACGTAAACTGAAAGCTTAATATAAGCTTTTATATTGTTAAACCTAAAATATTGCAATGAAAATTTGTATATATACAAAATAATAATGAAAAAATACAAAACAAATTCGTTATACTTCGCACCTATATAAACACCTTTTTTATTATTTATATATTTAGTGATAAAAATTGTTTATCAAAAGTTAATAAATTTTCTATTCGAAATTATTTTAACTGAATAATAAAAAAAAAAAAATAGAACAAATTATTTCCAAAAGTTTTGTTGTGTTTTGTCACATATAAAGGGCTGGGGTGGTTTTATAGGACTGGGAGTGATTAGGTTCCCGCGTATATGAAAGGGTAACCTGCTGACTGTATGTAAGGCTCCAAGTTATATATACGATTTAATTAAGTTTGTATCGTCCTTGCAGTCATGTTGACTTTTATAATTTCTCTAAAATGAGAAAATCAGATCAGTCCTGGCTGGCAAATAAAATCATTTTTAGAAATAATCTCGAGAGCTAGGCACTTAAAACTTAAATCTACTCTATTTAGTCCGTGAGGCAATGACATACGATATATTTCACTCTTTCATCTCTCCACATTATTATGAATATGACAGTATGAAAAATTATCTACAACATTTTTATCTTATCAATCATTTCTTATTAATATTTCTGATAACAAAAGTTTTCCAATGAAACAAATAAACCAGATTTTTAATCTAGAAAAAATCTAGAAAGTATTTTATAATTTTATTTTATTTTGTAAATCCCCTACTCTGTGTTGGATTAATAAATATAGCGTATAGACTGTAATTTGATCGGTATGACTTCATATAAATATCGTTTCACTTTGGACTGAATACTATATACATAAACAGAAGATTGTATTTCAAATAATTTTACTTTGATGGAGAAAAATTTAAGTATGAATTTTGAAATATTTCATTATTTAAGTAATGAAATTATAGACCAAAACTATTAACTTTAATATAAAATAAGGTATACATACAATAATATTTCAGAAATTTATTAAACAACATTCTTTATTACAATAAATTGATTTTTTTTCCCCGCTTTCAATTATGGATCAACAAATGATACCATTATATATCTAGTACCATTTGTAACCTTTAAACCTTCATGTAGATGAGTCAATTGGCCAGGATGCATAAGCATCCAACCTCTTTTTGTATTTGTAACTGAACAATTGTAACGAACAAATCTACAACCACCACCAACATAATCTAATCCTGGTGTATTTAAAGCAATATTTATCGTATATGTTGATGTATCAAGATGTGGTCGTAAAAATGATTGTTCATCTGGTTTATATCTTACTATAAAATTTACCAATGATCTAGGTGGCTATAAGAAATATATTATTAGTTTAATTGGATTAAAATTATTTAAAAAAAAATAAATCATCTATTACATGATGATAGTATCCAACATAAACAGTTTCTTGTAATGGTCGAACATAATCATCTAAAAATGCTAACCAAATTTCTTGTAAACCAATTTGATACATATAAATGTCACTAGTTGGTACAGGATCACTACTAGCAGACTCAGACTAACCAAATATGAAACGAAACGAAAATATTTAAATATAATTTTTTGATTTTAGTATTTAATATTGAAAATATTTACTTGATAAGTACCACCAGTCCATTGACCAAAGTTTTCAGCTATTGCTATAAGTTCATTACAAAATTTTTCAGTTACAATTGGAAACCAGAAAACATCAGGACATGGCTATATGCAATTAAATCAATAATTAACTCATTTCAAAGAAATTTTAAATTGATATTGAAATATACTTCTGCATGTTTAAAATTAGATACTAGTTGTTTCGAATAATCTGGATGTATATATCTTCTTTCCCATTCTTTTGGATTAGTAAAATATTCAAAAAAATCTGGTCTTACAAGACTTGTATTGTAATCATCGGTGTTTATTAAATGTCCATAATCTTTTAGATTTACAATATTCATCTGTATATCCTGAATGTTTTAACAGAAAAAATATAGTTTATATTTTGAAAATTAATTTACAATTATGTATTACCTCTTTTAGCATTTCAGCACATAAAGATATCTCAGCATCTTTAACAAAATTTCTAAATTTTATATATTTAAAAGCATTTCGTTTCATTAAATAACATGAAGTTACACAAGTTGCATTCCAAATTCCTCTATACAAAAAATATAGAAAATATTATGATCAGAAAAAAAAATTTAGTGAAATTCTGTGATGTAATGTAATTTATATTATAAACCTTAATGATCCCTTTACAATATCCTTGTAATTCTGTGATTTTACATATGAATTTGCTTTATTCAAAGTACCCCAAAAATTGCTGATAATATGATTTTGCTGTTGTATCAATATTGGACCAATAAATGACCTATAAAATATAGTTATAGCTAAAAATAGTATCTAAATTCTAATTAAATAATTTTACTTATTAAATGCAATTAATTCTGTTAAAATATTTGGACTATCAATCTGTACATCATTATCAACAACAAACACATAATCAATTTCTTTGCCTTGAACTTCTTCGCTAAGAAAAAAAACATTAAAAAATTTCGAATTAGCTTTTAATTAGTGATAAATTGATAATTTATACATTGTAAGTAGTTTCCATGCTTCATCCATGATTACTTCATCTTCGGTTTTATTTGATATAAATAATTGATATGATTTGTAATCATGACCATTAGTAGAAATGAATTTTTCAAATATTCTATCATATTGCGGAGTCTATATTAATTAGAAATTTTTATAATAATATTAGTATTTTTTTTTTGATAATTTACAACATATTTCGTTTTTACATTACAATGAAGAAATAAATCAATTTTATTTTTTGGATAATTAATATTTAAAATATTTTCAAGATATTCATTGAAAAATGGTACTGGTTTCTTTGCCAACAATACAATTAATATATTTGGTAAATAATTTATCTGGAAAAATTAAAAATCATGATTATGTAATTATACACAAAATGAATATTAAATACTTTATCTTCGTGACAAATATTAAAATTTCCCGAAACATAATTTGTTGTTGAATTCAATAAAAATGAATTTTTCTTTTCTATTTTAATCCGTTCAGTAAAATTTGAATTATTTAATTGTTGATCATCAATTTTAGTTTGTTTTAATGACAATTCTATGTCAGCTGAAATTGTTTATTGATTATATACATAAATAAAAAAAAAGAACTTTACTTAATTATAATTTTTTTAAATTACCATTAAAATTATTGTTATTGAAAATATTATTATTACTTCCTAATTCGTTACAATATTTTCCATTTGAAAAAATTAAATTTAATAAAAAAATTACTTTAAATATTACTAAATTATACATTTTTTACAAAACTGATGAAAATATTTGAAATTCATTGATTTATATATAGATTTTTCAGAATCAATGAAGCGTTGTATAAAAATTTGTTTTGGTTTTTTTTTTGTCAATTTTAATATATAAAACCATGAAATAATTTCTCTATTAGAGACAATAATTTCACTTAAAAATTTACTTTTACTACATTAAAATTATTTAATTAAAAATTTCTTTCAAAGAATAGGAAAAAGTAGTGACAACAAAAATCAGTGTTGATTATATAATAGTAATAAGAAAATGTTAACCAATGTTAGAAATATTTACATTTAAAATTACATTTTAATGTGATATAAAAGATTATAGTGTTATATATGCAACTAGATTTAGAAATAGAAACAGGTAAGGGCTGGGCAAGTAACACAGATACCACTGTGTTCTATAGTATACCTGTTGTAGTGCCCTTTTGGATGGTTCGTAGAGCTCACTAGAAAAGATCAGACTCTTGATAAATTTGAGTATATATTTAGTGAGCTGGATGTAATTAATATCAGAAGGTGTGGAAAACTAGAGCATTAAATTCCTTAGATAGAAGACAGACCTACCACCTGTACATTCGCAAAGAATGTGTAGTAATGTTTCCTCCTCGTCATTTAATGCTCTGCAAGTTAATCGGGACCTGTCAAATTTACTGAGGTATATGCAACTAAGATAATTATTACAAATTCTAAATTTTGTTCCAGTCGATGCACTCCACATGAGGCCAAGGTCTTAATGTAAACTGTAGCTCAAACAACATGATTCACTGATGATTTATTTCATTTAAATTCAAAAATAAAACAATAATTTTATATATTTTATTTTAATACTTATTTAATTTTTATTATATATTTATACGAAATACAATATTGAATATATAAAATTTACATAATATTTATATCAATTAGTTAATTTAAATTTGTTGTAGGTATATATCGATTATAATATGCAGGCAGAATATATAAAATGAATTTTATAAAATAATCTATAAAATTATAAAGAAACTTTTAAATTTTATAAATTTCCAAAAATTATGATATTTTGTAAATTATTTTTAATTGCAAAAAAATTAAAATATACAAAAAACAAAAAAAAAAATTAAATTAAATTATTTATGATTAAATTTTTTAAGCATAATCACTTAAATAAAAATAATATAATAAAAAAAACAATATCATAAAATATAAAATAAAATAAAAATAAAATATTAAAACAAAATATAACCAAAATAACATTTTTTTTTTTTAAATAATATTTTTTAAGTGTTTATTTAATTTCTATTTATTTATTTTTGGTTTCCTTTTGTTATCGCTTTCTCTTCATTCAAAATACACCACCACTAATTCCGTTTTTAATTCTCAATTCTCTAGCAATATAACATGAAAATAATATACCAGCAAACTATATTTAAAAAGATAAAAAAATAAAATATGATTTACCAACATATAAAAACAAAAGTAAAGAAAAAATTATAAATTTAAGTTTTTTTTACTTGTATCACAGCAAATGCAATACCAGCAGCTCCTAAACTAACAGCATGTCTTCGAATATAATCAGAAAATGAATTTAAACATCCTTTTGCACGTAACTTTTTATCCTCTATTACACCTTCACATGTTAAATTACCAACAGCACCATTTGGTATTCGACAACAACTTAATGGTACAAATTTATCATTTGGATTTGTAGTAGCATTATTTAAAATTGGTATCCATTCTGTATATTTATTTGTACCACAGCAATCAAACTTTGGAAATATAGAGAAAAAAAATATTTAATTAGAATGTTACAGAATATCGTGGCTGAGGCTTAGGGCCTATATTATTGGTCTATTATGAGCCAAATTGGACTAAAATCTAATAAGAAAATATGCTTGTGTATAAATTGAGTATAAATTAAATTGCAATTAGCTTAAATTGATTTAAAAGGAGACGAGAATAAATTTAAAAATTAAGGAAATTCGATAAGAAAAAATATCGTTACAATATTAAAAATTATATATAAAAAATTGAGGAAAATATAATGGCACGACAAATTATGTTTTTAGAACGACAATAATTGGTCCACGACAAAATATTTATTGAACGCGACAAATTATGTTGTTATCACGATAAATAAACGAATTTAATATTTTGATATTGCCTTAAACTACAAACTTTATTACTATATAATGTGTCGTTTATTTAAAATTTTGCCATTCTAATATCAAAAATTTGTCGTGCTGAATACTTATTTTGTCAGGCCGATAATTTATTTATAATAAAATTTAAAATAAAAATTAAACTTACTTCTCTTTGTACAGAATCCCATAAATATGTAACAGTTGTATCTTTATTATATCTTAACATTGATTTTTGTAATTCACCTTTAACTAATTCTTTTGTATCACCACGTAATACATAACCAGCAATACCAGCTGATAATTCAAATATAAATATAATTGTTATTAATACTGAAAATGTTAATATCATGCAATAATTTTCTCTATATGCACCATAACATCCAAAAAATGCAATTATAAATATAAATGAACCAATAACAATTAAAAATGTTGGTATTGAAAAAAATTTACCAACTAAAAATTTATCATATTCTTTATAAACACCAGCAACAGTTGCACCAACTGATATTAATATAATTCCAGTTAACTAAAAATAGATTTAGAATTTTTTGGAAAAAATAAAATAAAAAAATAAAAATTAAAATTAATTTAATAATTAATTAAAAAAAAATTTTATTTACAATTTTATTTAAAAAATTTGTTATTTATTATTTAAAATTAAAGAAGATTCTTTGACGCAGATCAATCACAAACTGAGTGAAATATTTTTGAAAATTTAATTTTTTTTTCAATATTTTTTTTTATGCAATTTTTTTTTTTATTTATCACAGGACAAATACCAAAAATATCGGATGAATGTAACAAAAGTTCAATAATCTAGAGCTAGACAGTAATTATAGGTTGAAAAATTAAATTTTTTTTTTTAAGCTATTTTAATAAATAAATAAATTTCTATGCAATAAACAAAGGCAAAAAAAAAAACAAATCAAAATAAATAAAATTCTTATCAAAATTGTCTCGGTTTTAATGAGCAAAATAACAAATTGGTATAAGATTTTTTCTTATCAGTTTTTGAACTTGTCTAATAATTTTTGATTAATCTAATCTCATTTATTTATTATTTGTTTATACAAATTTCACATTTTATAATTTTGAATTGTTATTCTCTATTAAATTTCTGTGATTAATAATAATAAAATTGATCCATATTTGGTTAGTGAAGAATAATTTACATATTTACATAAATTCTATATTAATACTAACTTGTGGGATAATTATTTTATTGAACCAAAATATTTACTAAAATTATGAATATTATGATTGGAAATTTTATTTCGAATATCAATAAAATATTTAATTTTTTGAATTTCTTAAGTTCATTTTAATCAATTTTTTTTGTATGAAAATTTCAATTTTTGAATCTAATAACCCATTTTCTTCCATAATTTTTTTTTGGAAATTTTACTAATTTTTTTTAAAAAAAATAATTTTGATTTTTCTAAGAAAATTTAAACTGAAGAATTTCAGAAAATTTTTTATTTATGTTTTTATTAAAAAAATTTTTTAGTATGTTAATTAAGAAAAACTAAAGAAATCATATATGAACCAAATGAACCATATTTTAATATGAAATTTATGACAAAAAAATCAGTGTTGCAAAACGTTATATCTAACGTAACGAGATAACGAAATAACGAAATGAATTTGAAAAATGGTAACATGTTATAAATTTCTCAATTTAGTTTCATATCGGAAAACGAAACGCTAATACTTTTTTGTTTTTCATTACATCCAAAATCCTATAAATAATCAAATTTCAAATACGGCTTTATTGAGCTTTTACTCCACATTTTGTAACTGCAGACATGTTCAATTATAGTTATTGAACATAATGTTTGTCATTGCCATCAAAATATTTGAAATTATTGCTCAACATTTATATAAATTTGATAAAATTAATTGATATATTGTTAATTTTTTAATTTTTTTATCGTTATTTTAACGATACTCATAACGTTACAGAATTTTCAATTCCGTTTCAAAACGGAAAACGGTTAACGTTATGAAAAAAATTTTCCGTTTTGCAACACTGAAAAAATTATTTATTTAAAATTATTATATTTTATTAAAATTAGAATCTTACAACACAAACCTTATAAATTAATTTCTACTAACCACAAATACAAAATTAAATGCAAATAAAATGTGACGTATACAATTCGCACTTCCAGTTAAAATCGCCATTTTTTTTTTTATAATTATTATTATTTATTACTATATTAATTTTTTGGTTATTATAATTAATTTTTTGAAATATTAATTTTTTGTAATTTAAATTTTTTCGAATCCAGAGATGACTTCCACCTTTAACTTTTTTATTAAAAATTTACTGAAAGAAAATGTAAATATAAAAAAAATTTTGTTTAATGATTTTAGTACAATATTATATTAATTAATTAAATTTTATATATAATTTATAAATCAATAATTAATCAAAAATATTTTTTAAAAAAACAATTGATAAAAAATTATTGTCTACGTTTTACAAAAAAACAATAACGATTTTTTATTTTGGGTTTTAATAACAAGCCTTTATAAGTACCCCAAGTGCTATCAGAGAGTGAAAAAGATAAGATTATAGTCACTTAATAAATAATATTTAAACCTATAAATAAAACGATAATATAAAAAAGTAAATGGCGAATTTTTGGGTAATGTAAAAAAAATTTTATCATAGAAACAAAATTTTATGAAAAATAAAAAAAAAACAAAGAAAAATAATTTTAATAGATTAAATTTTTAGTTAATTTTAAGTATTAGTTTATAGATTTATAAAGTTAAGTTAAAAAAATATGAATTTTGCTAATCGAAATATAAAATATATAAGTCAGATTAGGTTTCATATAAAAATATGAGAGTACTAGCACGTATTTGTGTCAATATATGATTTGCAAGTCAAATAGTCATTTTTCCAAAATGAAGACGAACTTTTGATGAACTTGATTTTGAAAAAGGATAAATTTAAAAATGTAATAGCACAAAATTTTACCTTAAAAATGTAGGAGTTTAATTTAAATTGTAATTTAATATCAAAATAAAATTAACGCGTATTAATTTTATGACTTTTTTGTTATTGAAGCTTATCGATTTAACTGATACAAAGTATATCGATCGACGATTTACAAGCATTAAGTCCAAAAAAGTAAGTTTTGAGTAAATTGATTATTTAATAATTTTTTGTTTATGAAAATTCAAGGACTTATTACTCTTCAGTATTTTGACAGTACATGATAGAAATTACTTAATATAAAGAGCCTTCAATTTATGATAGTCTTCAGAAGGCCAAACTTTGTAAAACTTCGTAATTTAGTAGCCCTTGCGGTCTTTTTTACATAATAAGCTTTTAGAATTTGTATTATTCAATTTTAATTTTAGCACTTAACACTTTTGTATGATCATAATGAATCTATATTATTTATAGTATACATATGGATATTTAACCAAATGTGATAATTGAAAAATCTTTATTTACTGATGATTAATAAAGCCGCAAATATATAATTTATTTATAGTAAATATTATTCTATTTTAATAAAATTGAGATTCAAGTTTAATACTTCAATTCTTTTGATTTATATTTTCGTGATCCATTTGAAAATTTAGATATTCCTAAGCAAACGAAAATATGATCGATAAATCAGACAATTTTTAATTGTACTTTATAATATTTTCTCATTTCCATCCGAATCATCCGATCTGATAAAATTTGAATTATATGAAAATTTGAAATAAACGATTTGAAAAGGATCTATGGACAACTGAAATTTTTTTATACGCATGTAAAATTATTTGAAAACTTTATAAAATTTAAAAGTCTTATCTCTAAGAAAATAATTCACTAAAAGCTATTTCACAATAATTCTTGCTATCAATTTTCAAAAAAAAAAGTGTGTAATCATTGATTACGATCTTTTCAATTTGTAAATGTAACCTTATTACAACTTTAAAATTTTCTTATCTATAAACTTTATTTATAAATGGAGTGACTCAGGATGTCGTCTATAAGAATTTGGCCTAGACAAGTCCAAATATCAAAAATTTTTAAAACCCTGATTAGTAAAATTTTAAATTTTATTTTCGATCGTCTTTTTAATTTATTTCATAGGGTTTTTCGTTCTATATAATAGGTTCTAAGCTTAATTAATGTCAAGTAAATATACTTGTTTAAATTATTACTTATTCAATATATTTTTTTGGAATTTAAAAAACTCTATTGGAAATTTTAGTTAGATAAGAAAAATTATCGTGTAAATATTTACAACAACTTTTTTTTTAGTTTAATCTCAATCAGAGCTTACAACGTCTGATTATGTACATAAATTTTCACTAGGAATAAAATATACGTAACATTTTTGTATACTCCCATTAATTATTTAAAATAATTAATAAAGTTTGCCTACTAAATCTGGGTCCGGATTCTTTATCATCCGAAATGTTCGAATTACGAGCCATTTTCCGAAATTTTGACAAATGTTAATTCTGGTAAAGGATTCACACGGATTACTTGAAACAAAAAATGGTTAAGGAGAGGTTCTCGAAATTTCGGACAATCCATCATAACATTTCGGATGTTACAGAATCCCGATCCCGACCCTGATCTATTTTAATATTACATATTACATAATCTCATATAAAATTTCACTTTTAAGATTCCATGTTGCCGGTTAAGTATTTGAAAATTGAATAATTGTACAAGCTTTAATAGTTAGTAAACATTTTCAATCATTTATTTTCAACAGTTCTTATATACAAAAATATTAATTTGTATACCAAAGATATTTTGTTGACAAAATATTCGCTCTACGTCGAGCGTGTACACTTTCATTTAGGTTATACAATAAAAAAATTTTTCTCTTCAAATCGTAATTCAATTGATATTATTTTTCTTTTTAAATTATAATTAAATTGTAATTATATAATTGATTAAATGAAATTTATCCAAACTTGTTTGATTATTAAATTACTAATTAAATTTTTAAAATTATTATTGAGAATTTAATTTATATAAAAACAATTTAATATAATTTGATATCTAAAAAAATAGAATATTATTATTTTTCATTATTAGAAGAATTAAAAGTTAATATTGGTGTACACCATTTTATTGATCATGGGATTTAAATTCTTTTTAGCAATATCAAATCAAAAATATATACTATGTATGTAAAACCGTTTAGCACACATTACTCCTATACATATACATATGTAAATACAATATTTATACCGTATATAAATTTCTGAAAATTTATGAAATTACGATAATAAAATACAAAAAAAAATTGATTAAATCAACACTTCTCTATCTATAAGGTAAAAATTTTAATTTTTTTATGACACAACACAATTCAAAAAATTTTTTTTTTTAATTAAATTCTAATTAAATTTTTAGTAAGTAGAAATTATTAATTTGTAAAGTCAAGTTAGTATAATAATAATTTTTCTATTCTTCGGAAATAAAAATAACTTGACACGTCAATAATATAGTAACAATTGTTTTTAATTAAACTTTACATAAAAAATAAAAAAAATCCAAATACATATTTTGCCATAAATACCATAACAAATTTCTGGTTAACAAAAAAAAAAAAAAAGCTTATTCTACAAAATCTAGAATAATAAATAAACTTTAGAAAAAACAAATTTTGTTTTTTCGTTTGTAATTAATATATATAGACATAAAAAAATTTTATGTCTATAAATATAAATTTATTTATTTATTTTTTGAAAATTATTATTAATAAAAATATATCTTAAAAGAGACTTTTTAAAAAGCTTCCGCTTCTTCTTACCTTATCAGTAATATTTTTGGAAAATTTCAAAAGAAAAAAAACAATTTTGTTTTTTCAAAAATCTATATCTCCAATCACTTCGAAAATTTAATTGTAACTGAAAATGTGGGAAGATCTTTTCGAAAAAGAAAAAAAAAAACAAACAAAATTCAAAGCTTTTTCTGTTGTTAATGTGTTAAGTTTGTTTAGCATATTTTTTAAATAGTATTTTTAGCTTTATGACGATTATTATTATGCCTTTCAATTTAATTAGATTCTGATAAAAAAAATAAAAGCATATATGTACATACATATATGTTTTCAATGTATATTTAAAAGATCGAATAAATTTACTATATACACTATTAATTTTATATATCAACGACACATTTCTATATTATTGCCGACAGATACAGGGGTACCTTTGGATGATTTATTCAACATTTTTTTATTATTACAGCTTTTTTTTATGTCCAAGTTTATTTACGTTTTTGATAGCAAACAAAAAGAAGAATTACTTACATATTATATTGATTTAATTTATTTGTTATCATATAACATAAAAAAAGTGATAAAATATCAAAAAAAAAAAATTATTTTCGAATAAAAACAAAAATAAAAAGCTTATATTGAAGAAACTTTTTTTTCCAAGAACTTTTTGTTTTATCTAAAATAATATTGAAAACAGAAAATTGTTATCAAAGGAACCAAAAAACCTTAAACACTAATAAAAAGATAGAGAGCATTCCAATATATTTTATAGATAATTGCTCAAAGTCCAAGGTAAATTGTACACTAAATAGTTTGTCCAACTTGAAACTTGAAATTATAGTTTGGTGGTGCTTAAATTTTTTTTTGGTGGCCGGATATTATTTATCGGATAATAGTATCATATGAATGGCATTTGGATAAGATGAGAAATCGATTGAAAAACTCATATGGAGATGATTTATACAGACTCCTAGAAAATTTATTTCAAATGAATAAATGTAAATAATCAACAGTCGACCGAAGATTTATTATGTTCAATAAATTGAGACTCAAAGTCTGAATAAAAGATCATTTTAGTTAAATTGTTGATTTTTTAGACAAAATGTAGATTTGTTATATTCAATATAGACAAATTTGGTATCTATTGACGCGAACTTTGAATTATAAGAAAACTATCCAAACAAAGTAGAAAAATCTTTTAATTTACCCAAGATAGAGCAAAAAAATTTTTGTATTTATTTTCACAAGGACTCGTTTTACAGGATGGATAAAAATATAGAAATCTCTATCTGATATTATATGAAATTAAAGATTGAAATCTCTATTTTCAGAATCATTATGGTTTTTTTTATTGTATCTTAAAAATTTAGTATTTTTGCTATAACTTGGTCAAATTTGAAGCCCAATTCCCAAATATTTAATATATGATTTATGTCTTTACTATATTTTAGTTTGCACTTTTCCGAAGTCCATTTATCAAAAAAAAAAATCGAGTCAAGTGATAGTACTAGTATACTATATATTTCTATTCAAAGTGAAGTTATTTATGTATTTTATGTATATACAAATATATGCACATATTAACAAATTTAATATAATATTTCATTAAATTATTTCGTTGGTTTACAAGCAAAATTCACTAAGTACATTTTCCAAGTTTTTGGTTTTTTGTACTAAATTAAGTCATTATAATGCCAACTTTATACTGGCAAAACCTTATAAGTCGTAAATTGATATTGTTTAGGTTTTTAGGCGCACATTTATTGCACTAAGTCAATCGTGCTATTATAATACAATCAGAAATCAGATATTAAATATCGATATACAAAAAACTATGTTTTTTGACTTAGTGATTTCTGCTTTTAAACCGACGATTTATTGTCTTGATCAATTCTATTATATAATAATTGTTAATTCAAAAACAAGTTATAAAATCAATTGTGTTCTAAAAATTTAGAACTTTCGTTAAATATAATATTGCAATTAATAAAAGAAAGTCAGTCGTTAATTAAACTTCTTGAGGTCAAATTGTATAAGCACAAATATTTAATTAATTAATTTTATAATAAATTTTTAATAAAAAGAAAGTTTTTTTTTTTAGTTTTACTTATTAGAATTTATTTGAACCATTCTTACATTTAGTACATTAAATAACTTCACAGTACATTAATAATTATATTTATTAGTACATTATTTAAATATTTTTATTTAGCATTAAAAGAGATAATTTTAATTTAATGCATAACATTTTTTAACCTTTAAATTTGAACTGATAATATAATCAGCTTTCGCGGTTTATAATCTTAAAAAATTCTAATCATCTGAACTCTGAACAAATATAAATGTAAGATGCTTTCTCATCAGTCATTAAAAAAATGTCTAAATTGTGGGGTGGTAGATTTACAAAACCAATAAATTCAAAATTAATATTATTAAATAATAGTTTACCAGTTGATTGTCGATTATATGCAGAAGATATTGATGGTAGTAAAGCATATGCTGAAATACTAAATAAAGCTGGTGTAATTACAGATAATGAAACGAATTTAATTACAAAAGGTTTAGAATTGATACGTTTTGAATGGATTGAAAATGTAATTAAATTTAATGAAACTGATGAAGATGTTCATACTGTAAATGAAAGACGTTTAATTGAAATTATTGGTAAAATTGGTGAAAAATTACATACTGGACGTAGTCGTAATGATCAAGTAATTACTGATATGAAATTATGGATGAAAAAAGCATTAAATGAAACATTATTTTCAATTACAAATGTAATAAAAGATGGTATAAAATTATGTGAAAAATATGATACAATTTTAATGCCAGGTTATACACATTTACAAAGAGCACAGCCAATTTTATTTGCACATTGGTTATTAAGTCATTTATTTGCATTAGAAGAAGATTATAAACGTTTAGAAAGTTTAATGGATAGAATTGATTTTTTACCATTGGGTAGTGGTGCTTTAGCTGGTAATCCGTTTGGAATTGATCGTGAATTATTAGCTAAGAAATTGAATTTTACAAATGTTACCAAAAATAGTATGCATGCAGTAGGTGATCGTGATTTTGTTGGTATAATTAAAATTCATTAAAATTTTAAAATATTTTGTATAAAATAATTTTTAAATTTTTTTCAGTTGAATTTATTTTTTGCTGTTCAATGATCAGTTTACATTTATCACGTTTATCCGAAGATTTAATTATTTATACTACTAAAGAATTTAATTTTATTCAAATTTCTGATGAATATTCAACTGGTAGTAGTTTAATGCCACAAAAACGTAATCCAGATAGTCTAGAATTAGTACGTGGTACAAGTGGTAAAATTTTTGGTTGTTTAACTGGTTTAATGATGACTATTAAAGGATTACCATCAACATATAATAAAGATTTACAATCAGATAAAAAATTTATATTTGATTCATTCGATTGGACAAAACAAATATTAGATGTAATGCAAGGAGTTTTATCAACTTTAATAGTAAATACATTTTTTACTGAAAATGCAATTAGTTCTGATATGTTGGCAACAGATTTCGTATGTTTAATTTAAATTATAATTTTTTGTTAAATAAATATTTATTACATATATGTATTTTGTGTTATAGGCTCATTATCTTGTAAGAAAAGGTGTACCATTTCGTACTGCTCATCATTTAGTTGGAAAAATAATTACATATTCTGAAACAACTGGATTAGAATTAAATCAAATACCATTAAATTATCTAAAAACAATATCAGATAAATTTGATAAAGATATTTTAAAAATATATGATTATAATGCTAGTATTGAACAATATACAGTCACTGGTGGTACAAGTAAACAATCAGTTCAACAACAAATTCAATATTTAAAACAAAAATTTTTGTTAAAAAAAATGATTTTAAATAAAAGTTAAATTTTCATATTCAATTTTTCTTTATTTATCAGATAAAATTTTACAAATTTCAGATGACAATCGATATAATGGAAGTCCAACTACTGTAAAATAATCACCTTCAATTTTTTCTATTAAAGTTCCACCAATTCCTTGAATACCATAACCACCAGCTTTATCACTATAAATTTCAATAAAGAAATAGGTATATAAATTATATATAAATATTTTTTTTATAATAAAATTAAAATAATTTATTTACAGTGGTTCTCCAGTATCGACATAAGATTGTATTTGTTCTGGTGTTGCTTCACCAAAATATACTTTACATGATTCAGTGAATCGTGATACACCTTTAGAATATTGTATTGCCACACCAGTATATACTATATGTGATTTACCTACAAGTCTGAGAAATATTCATTTAAAATTTTTTTATAGAAATAGAACATTTCATTATTAACTCAGTTAACATATCAAATGCAATTTTTGGATTTCCAGGCTTGCCATACATTTTATCATTTAATGTAACCATTGTATCAGCTGCAATTACAATATCTGGTGGATTATTTGATTTATTTAATCTATTATATACTTCAATAGCTTTTTGATAAGCAGTTTCTTCAACATATTCTCCGAAATTTTTAAAATCTTTTAAATCAAGATTTTCTTCAAATGTTGAAGGACATAATTCAGCATTTAATCCCTTAAAAATAGTATGTTGTTTATTTTTTTGGTAAATTAGAAATTTTCAATGTGTGTAAAATCAATAATAGAAATTGTAAAGTAACAAGCAAAATATATTTTAAGGTAGATAAAAAGGTTTTTTTTATTTTTCAAATATTAAATTTTATATACTACCTGCTTGCTACTATTTTATTACCTGCTTGTTACTTTTTTTTTCAACAATATTTCAAATTTACAATATCTTTTATTAATTGTTGTCGCCGAGGTGATCCACTAGCTAAGATAATTGTTTTTGATTTTAGATAATTTTTAAATGGTCCCAACATAATTTTGTTATTTTATGAGTAGAACTAATTTCAAAATATAAAAAACGACTCTAAAATCACAAAGTCAAACACCACAATTCTAATATATTGATTTGATTGATGATTGGATAAATTTATCAAAACCAAAACAAATAAACATGTGTTTTCCCCTTTAAGAAAATTAAACGTCAAAATCGTAAGACCAATTTTAAAGGTTATTTTTTTTTTGTTCAACAATTTCTTATTAAAATTTAGTAAAAAACAGTCCAAGATTTATAATTTTAAAAGAAAAATGAAATAAAGTTTTGCAGATAAAAATTCATTTATCATTTTATGTAAAAATTCAATCAAATTTAATTGATTTCATTTTTGTTTGTTAAACAGCAATATATTTTTCTGCAGGGTAAGAGCAGGTAAACAATACAATTCACACTCTGACATCTAGTGGTGTTGAAAAGTTAATAATATTGGAGCCTACTTAAATAAGCTGACTTGGTTCGAATTCGTTATTATTTAATTTAATAAATTCTCAGGCGCTCATGAATGTTATATTTTAAAACGAATTAAACTAGATAATAAAATTTAAAATATTTAAGATAATTAAAACTGCAACAAATAAATTTAATATATTTTATGAATTTCTTTTAAGAAATCAAAACCAATTTTTCTGTTTTTCTTTTGACATTAGACGACTTCGAGCTTCGAGCTACCGTATATAAATACGCAAGCCGCCAAGGTGCCATTCTTTTTTTCGAAAATTGTCTGGCATTTTTTTTTGTATTTTTTTTCTATTTTTTCTCAGTTTTTCAAGTAAGTCCTTGGATCAAGCACATTCGTAAAGTTTGTTAATAGAAAAATAGTGGTGAACAAAATTAAATAATAAAATTGCAGTAAAAGAAAATTTGTAATTTCAAAGAAAAAGTTTAATCGCATTTAATTAAATTAAATATAATATTTTTTTTTCAAATACGCAAAATAGAAAATCCTAGAAATTAGAATTTTCAAACGCATAAAAGCAGAAAAGAAAATTCTAAAAAGAATATAAAAATTTTTTGTGTGGAAAAAAGGGCGTCCCGAAAACGAAATAAAAGAATCATTGAATTTTTTTTGTTTCTATTCATTTTTCGATAAAAGGAAAGAAAGTCATTTTTTATATGGTGAAAGTTTTCTTGTCTTTCTTCATTTTTAACCTGTAATAATTTTTTTACATTTTAACATTTTTTTCCGTTTTGCTATCTGTAAAGTGAAATTTTTGATTTAACATTTTTTTGTATAAAATTGTAATATTTTTCATTGGAAATTATAAAAGGAAATTCTATGCAAAAACATTTAAATACATTTTCCATTAAAAAAAAAGTGTTATTTGTGTTTTAAAAAACGAGTACAGTAAAAATTCTCAATAGAATTTCTTGTTAAAAAATTTGGAATTTAAAATTAATATTTGATTTTTGGTTCTGACAAAAACAGCAAAATTGAACATTCTATATAATAATACAAATTTGTGTTAAAAAGAAAATTTCTACATTTGCCAAGTTAATTTCAATGTGTATGGCTATTGTGGTAAGTAAAATTATATAAAATTTTCTAGATATATTTTTTTTTCTTCATAAATTTTCAATTTATAATTTAGCTAAGAATTATAAAAATCTATAGTTGTAATATTTTTCTCATTATGGGAAAAAAAATGCCCATTAAGGCGATGTCACGATTTTTTTTTTCATTAATTATCATTTCCCCTACCACCGTTTTTTCGAATTTTTCGAAAATTGATGGCTGGCTGTTTTTTTTTTGTTTGATGGCGTAAATGGAGAAGTTTTTCGTGTTTTTTTTGTATATTCTTCATACGTCAAAATTTTCTTTATAATAGCAATTTGATTTTAATTTATATTTTAAAATGTATAACTTACAAAATCAATTAAGTTTTATTATTAAAAACAATTAATTTAAAATAAACAAATTTGGTATATGTAAAAATTTAAATTTCTAATTTTATAGAGATTAATAAGCCTGAACATATTTTTTCTAAAAATAACCTACAAATTTTACACAATTTTTATATATGGAACAAATTAACCTAAAAAATTTGGCATTAAAGAGGAATATAAAAAATAATTTCAGTCTTTAATACGAATATACTATAATTTAATTTAGTAAAAAAATACTTTAATTAATGATGTCATCCATACTGCAATTTGTGACGTAACAGTATATAATATGACGTCATAAGAAATGCATTTAAAAATAGATGTAATTGATATGCATAAGTAATTCTAATATAATTGTATGAAAATTAGTTTAATTTTTTTTGTAATTTTTAAATTTTTTTTACCTCTGACGCCACAATTGACCTTTCAAAAATATCTAATGTAAAAGTCATAAAATTTGAAAAAAATGTTAAATTTAATGTATATTATCATTAAATTTTGCAGCAATTTATTTTGGGTTGGTATATATACAATTTTCTACATTCTCGATAACGAAAGTGTAGGGTAGGGAGAGTGTATAAATAATGTCCACAGGAATTGTTTATACAAATTTAATTTTAATAGTTGTTATCTTAACTTTGGTTTTCCATTAGATTAACATCCAAGTTTGAGATTAAAATTGGAATTTAAGTATCTTATTTTAATAAAAATAGTTCTAATGATTAGTCTATCTATATCTATAATACATGTAAGTATGTAGGTTTCTTTATAAAATTTATCTAGACAAGTTTATAATAAATCACAATATGTATTGACATTGTCCCTTATCTTGAATTTATGTACATACATAAATGGGAAAATTATCAAGAATTTGATTTTTTTTTTAAATAAATTGTTATATTAAATTTTTATCACATAATTTTTGTTTTCTGGGTGTTTTATCTTTATTATTTTGATTATATAATGTATATTGTATTTATAGATATTATATTTTCAACAAATATTATAAATTTAAAAACAAAATTTTATGTAAAATACATCCAAAAGGCAACATTATGTTTACATGTACGTTATTTATGGTATACTTATATATTGTAGGTTGTAAACAATAATATTATTACGATAGACCCATATTAAACAAACCGAAGAATGTAGGGAAAAAAAATAAAATTATAATAAATAAAATTCTAAAATGATTATGCTCTGAATCATAAGAATTTGTAAAATTTTAGATTAATTTCTTATATAATAAAATTGAAGTCAAATTTAACAAACGAAAAGTTTTTTTGAACTAGAACAATTACAAGCTCTGCAAAGGGACCACAGCAGTAACTCGAGCTTTATCGTTTTTAACCTACTAATATCCATTTTATAAATAGAAAATTTACACAAAAACTACTTACATTACAATTAAATATTCCATAAACTTAGTAATATGAGATCGTTTCTAATAATTATGTATACTTATGTAGTAAAAATCACAAAATTCTACGAATTTTAATTAAGTATTATACATATGCAAAAAATATAATTAAAATTTATACCTACGATATAAATTTGTTCAAATAATTAATTAAAAATGGGAGCTTAATAATAATTATTATATTAAATATGAATCATCATTTATAAAAAAAAAAATTAAACATACAATTTCAAACAAACAAAAATATGCTTAAAAAAATTCTCAGAAGTTTATTTCATTAAAAAATTATTTATATTTATAAACAAAATTTACGAATATTTTTATATTGAAAAGATTATATTAAATACTACAGATATTTTTGAGTAAACAGATTTTGGTTTAATCCTTCTATTATAAAAATGAATAAACTAAAATTTTTACAGGTGGTCTCTACTAATTTTTTGAATAACAACCCCTAAAATAATAATGTTCTTCGTTTTCAAATTTGTTGCAATTTTTCTGGTCTAATAAAATATACCCTACGTAAATAATAAATTTACAAATGGTCGCAATGCTACAATATACGTATACATGTATATATATATATGTATATATAAAAAAATTAATTAAATAACATTTTTATTGATTCATTTTATAACGATTTTCAATTATATGGTATATATTACATGCTGAATCTATTGTACAATTTGTTGACACGAGTTTCATATCATTTCTATTAACACAAACAAATATTTTTTACTCATATGAGGATTTTTGTTTTGTTTTGTTCTTATTTTTTTATGTATATTTTTGGTTCTTCGTAGTTTCGTATTAGATAACCATAATCATCTAAATATACTATATATAGTATATATACTACATATATTATGTATATTAAAACAGTATTCGAAAAGAATTTCACAATTTTATGTAACTTTTTTCTATTGATTTTAAATTTTTTTATTAAAAAAAAAATTTTTCGCTTTTTTCGTTTCTGCAATTTTTAAACGACGAACAAAAAAGAATTGAAGGCATGAAATCTTAATTTAATTATCACAAAAAAACAAAATCAACATACTTACTTATTGAATAATAACAATAATGTTTTTTCTTTTATCATTGTAAAAGTTACTTAATTAGTATTTATATTAATTAAAGTGCAGAAAGTAAATTTAAATTATTCAAACTAATGTTTTTCTACAAATAAAGTAGCTCACATGATTTTTTTAAACGAATATCAAAACAAACTATAAATTGCGTCATTGATATGATGCTGATGCAGTCAGTGTAGGTACTTTTCTTTTGCCTGCGTAATGTACATTATTAATTTTGTTTTAAGGTTTTTCCTAGTAATAAATAAATAAATATACATATAAATAATGTATAGTATAATATAGAATTTATTAAACTTGACTATTCAAATTCAATGTCAACTTGAATGCAATAATAATAATACGTATAGAGAAAATGATTTAAAATTGTTTAAATTACCATTTTACGGTTAAACAAAAATGTTAATTGTACAACTTTACATTAAATCTTATGATATATCAGAATTAAATCAGAAATATTTAATTTATATATTTCATAGTTTTTTTAAATTCGATATTCAAGCTTTAAGCTACAAGGCAGACAATTAAAATGCTTCTGTGGAATATAATTATAGCAAGTATACTACAACTGGTAGACGACGGATATGTTGGTTCACAGACTAACCAGTTTCTATATTGTGATTTACTATATTTTAGCTATTTGCTGCGTTCAGAACTATCAAGCCCCCTCTAGCGATTCAATGAGCCACAGCAACAATTAAATAGCCGTTCAGTAAAAATTTTCGCTTAGATATATCAATCCCTCAAAACACCCACTTATGCAATATTTCTGATAAAAATTTATTGCAAAGTTCTATTTAGCATTAAAATTTTCAGCTAGAAAAAAACATTAGGTGCGCGAAAAATAATCGTTCAGAAGAAAAATTGTTCGAGCGCTATAGAGGCACCAGGTAGTTCTAAACGCGGCAACTGATATTTTTAACTGTAATATTGATTTTGTTTGTGGTTAAGATTTAACGAAAATAATATATCTATAAATTTTATTATATTCGCACAAAATAAATTAACCTTCATTTATGTAATACAAATGATTAATTGTTATATAAAATTTGCATTCGATATTATGGTTCTAATGTATATTTAACAATTTAAAAAAATACTAATATACTTAAAATTACAATATTAAACCTTGAAATTTATATTACTTAGTACACGAATAATTTAATATTTGGGAAGCAAAAGATACTGAAATCCAGGAAGAAGTAAAATTATAACGAGTTTAGAGGTCAAAGAATAATAAATTCTTGTTAAATTAACGATAGATTTTAATTAATTTTACCATAATTTTTTTTTTTACCTACAATAATTATTTTGAAAATACATATATTAATAAAGAAATCTGCTAAAGCTTAGCTAAGCAACAAGCAATTTTTTTTATTGCTGGCTTTCTCTTTATAATACTCGTATACACAATCAAATTAACACATTAAAAAATTGTTTATGTTTAAAGAATATAAATTTAAAGATTAATGAAGCTAACAAGATTGTTTTATTATATTATGTAATCTGATTGAGAGGAAAATTGTCTACAGTTGTGCTTCTAGAAGTTTATTGTACTTTTTTGGGTTAAATATTAAGGCCAACGCACAATTGCAGCAGCCGGCGAACAATTGCAAAATTAACGGCAACGCTAGACAATTTAATTTCGGAAGGTAAACTTGAAATTTCGGGTGGTAAGTTTTGGGATGCAAAATTTAGTGAAAAATCGAGGCAGGCAAAATAATTTAGTGGACAATTACTACCTAAAAATTATGGAAAATTAAAAAAAAAATCTAGCTACAATTGAACGAGGTTTTTACAATTAAGCGAAGTTTTGAGCGAAGACTTTTGTCGTTAATAAAAGTGAAAGTTAACACTATCGATTAAAGCCCTTATTGTGCCCCGGCCTTTAATATGTTAATCAAAATATGACCTGATGAAGTTAGAGCTAAAAATTGAACACATTCGTAAATTGAAAGTAAATCGAGAAGTCAATTAGTAGTTAAATTGCTTCACTATATATATTTAAAATTTACAAAAATGAATTTACCAGAAATGTGTTAATTACTTATTATTTATATATAATATTGCTAAATTTTTATAACATCAACATAATTATTTTTGTATATAAAAAAAAAACCGGTGATTAATCGTAATATAAATATTACTTATAAGTAGATATCGTAGGCTACTACTTGTACAATAAAGAAAAAAGTAATAATTTCCATGAATTTTTTTGCAAAAACAAATGAATCTTATGCGCATTTTATAAATTAATTAAATTTAAATATGTACGAAAGAATTTCAATTTAAGTATAACAAAATTATAAAAAAAAAAATATTTACTTTAAAAATTATCATTAAAGTGAATAATTCTATCTCCAACTTCTATCTACAGAAAAAATATTATAATCAAAGACCTAATTATTATGTGAGTCCCAAACTTCTAATAAAATTTTACTGATAATTTTTTATTATTTTGATAATTTCATTTCTAATTGAATTACTTAACAATTAACATTATGCTTTACACATGAATTTCTTTTAACATTTATGTTATATAATTAAATTTACTTTTCTTATCAAAGAATTTCAAAATTTTATTCTAAAACACCAAAAATATTCTAATCAATTTTTTTGTTGTTGTATTAGGTTAGCAAAATAAATGATAAATGATATAAGGGAATAATCAAATTGAAATTACAATTATAATTTATTGGTCCATAAATTTTAATAAATTATATTACAAATTTTTTTTTTTTTTCCATTATCTTTGTTGAGGTGTGTGTCTCCCTACCAAGTTCAAGGCTTCGACGGAAAGTTTTCGTATATACTTATTGATTTGGGAAAAATCTTGATTGTTGTGAAGATTTATGTAGTTAAGGAATTAATTAAAAAATTGTGGAAGTATCAAAGTTTATGTTGACTAATTTTTTAAATTAAAAAAATATATATGATACTTTAAATACTTAGGCCGTTTTCGTTAACGTCAAATGATCGCAATACTGCAAACTGCAATGTATTAATTCTTTTTACTGGTATTTTGACTCGACAGTGAAAAATCGACAAATTTAGCTTAACGAATGCTCCTTCTGTCGACTGATTGCTGTATCGTTGATTAAACTAGCATATTACTGCGATCATTTGACGTTAACGAAAACGGCCATATTTTCAAGTACATAACCAAAGAATAATCCGTAACAAAATCTTAATTAAATTATGAATTTTAACAAATATAAAACTTATTCAATTAATATTCATTAAAATCCTCTATTAAGTAATTATCCTCTAAAAATTTAAGATAATCTGAAATTTGTGTGTACAAATTTCTCAAAATATTTAAAGGAGTATTGGTGACACGTGGAAAGCATAATTTTCCAAAAAAAAAAAAAAAAAGCTTGCTAAGGAAACTTTTTTTTTTATATAGTAAGTTTACGGTATGAGGCGCACACCCTTAAATTACATTTATGTATTACATGGGTATATATACTTTTGAAAGAAATTTCTACAAGAAGAAAAACATTAAAAATAATCTAAAAATATAATTTTAAATAAATTTATTTAAATATTTAATGCACCAACAAACATTTTCAAGAACAAAATTATTCTAAGGTAAGAAATAAATTTATAATTTTAGTTCATACCAGTACCTTACTCAATAATTTTAAACTTAACCTAAAAAAAACATACAAATATATATTTATATGTACTAAATTATATACTATCTATATATAGTATAGTTTATTATATCTTTTTGTCCTATTTAATATTCCTAAATATAATACAAAAGCCATGACATAGCAACAGAAAGAAAATTTCTTTTTGTATATAAGTAGTCGGAAAAAATGAACCTACCAAATTGCCTCTATTTGTTCATATATTTCAATTTAAATTCTATACAAAATTTTATACATATATTTAACCATTCATTGCGCCAGCCCCAAAATATACAATATTTTTTTTTATCACTCTCTTGACATCCTTTTTTTTGTTGTTGTTTTTATTCAATATTTCTCGTGTGTCCTCATTTAAAATTCCATATAATTATAGAATTCTTGTTGTTGGTTGCCAACTTAAATATAGAAATTTCGAGCTTTTCTTTTTTTTTAAAAAGCTTTTTCGTAATTTATTTTCTCCATAAAATGATTTTTTTTCATCCTTTTCAGGATGTTTTTAAGGATCGAGAAATGGAAAGAAAAAAGAAACAAATTACACGTGGCAAGTTTTCATCCTACTACTCCTTCCTCTTGGCTTCATCTAATTTAACACAGTTTCTTGTTTTTTTGTCCCTTAAAATGCTTTTCTTCGATTTTCAATGTTGTATATTACAAAATAAGTAAACCCTGCAGAGGGAATGTAAATTTGATTAGGAGAATGTCTGCCTACTTTTCAGGCCAGAAATTTTTTTTTCATGTAATAAGTATATATTATACAAAATTTCCAAAACGAGTACGTTAACCTTTTAAGAAAATTATATTAAGTTTTCAAGGAATTTTTGTATATTTAATAATTTAATCTTAATGAAAATTTGATTATACAAAAAAAAATAAGTAAAGCGGATTTGAATAAATTGAAGGGGCTTGGTTCTATATTTAATTATTATAAGTCAATTGGACTGATGAAATAATAATGATTTAATAATTTGAAATAAATACTGTATAGAGTTCATTTTTCTATGTAATGGAAAATGTTTGCTACTATCATTAATGGAAATCAGTCATGTAAATGGCGAGGTGTAATACCTTTCCTATCCGTCAATCAAAAACAAGGCCAACCTATAAGTAAAACGCAATTATACTGTAGAGAGGAAAGAAAAATGACTATTGCAATAAAATTGAAATGTTAATTTTGAATTTATCATCAAGGACATTGCTGCCACACCTAACTTTAATTGCACATTAAATTAATTTACAACTTAAAAAGGAAAATTTGAAATTGAATTTTTTTATTGTCTTAACGAATGCCATAAAAAGGTTTCCTTTTCAAGGATCCTTTTTTTTTGGTAACGACTCTACAAAAAAACATACAAAAAATGTCTGGAATGGCTTGTTCGGTTTTAAAAGGTTTAGTTTTTATTCATCTCCTTCCAAATCAAAATTCATCCTTTTCCCACAAAGATTTGTGTTTATTTAAGAAAAAATAAAAATCTCTCTGTAAGAAAAGAATCAATTTGACCTGAAATTCTCTACTTATAATAAGTTTTTGAGTTCAAGTAAACGACATTGATCTGTGAATATACTTCCTGAAATCCATAAAGAACAAACCACCCACACGTCTTTAAGACTTTATTTATAAAATTTATTGATTTTCTTCAACATTTTTTTTTTTTTTTGAATTGTATACCGAAATGAAGAAAAATGTTAGACACTATCTATAGAAAGGATAAATCAATTATCTTTGTCTTTTACAATCTTGGGAAAAGATAAATTTCTACAAATATTATTTATTTTATCTTAAATAAATAATAAAAAAAAAAGAACGACATTTATTTATTTCAAAATTAATTCTATTATCCTCTTTCAGACTTGAGTAAATGAACTTTAAATATTTTTAAAAAAATATCTTTATGTATACCATATAGCTTAATGTAGTTTTTCTTGTTTTTTTTAATATCATGATTTTTTTATCCCTTCAAAAATATATTATATAGTATAAAATGTTGTAGACGTGTCTACAAAAGTTAATTTTACAGAAAAAAAAAACCAAAACTAAATTCCAGACAGAGTCAATGCCACTGTAAGAAAATTTGAAGAAAAAAATTTATACCATTACTATAAAACAGATTTGCAATACAATTTGTTTTCGTTCTCTTCATGTTTCACCAATAATAAAAGAATCATCTTACACGAAATCACGAAATATGTATATATAATACATTAAATTGAAGGTATAAGTAACCAGGATCAATTGATATTCAGAAATTCTGTTGAAATGTATAATGCAGTTCATATATATACTAAGACCTGTGTTCTTTATAAAAATGAGTCTAAATTTAGTTTACTAAAGTGGAATTGATGAGGGTCGAGAACTATTTACTGTAGAATAGATTAGGGTGGAGGGGCTTACAAGGTCGCCATTAACGAACTACGCATATTCGGCTAACGAATCCTGTTTCTCACAGTTGGCAGATTGAACATCTTCAATTCCTCTTTGCAAATTTTTAGTTATGTTAATTTGATAAAGGAAACTATAATTTTTGGCAGATAGACACAGCGGTGAGGTGATTAAGCTATACGTGAATGCATGATAACCTTGAACTGTGCCATCAAATATGTGACGAGGTATGTGTGACCATCTAAGAAGATATTTTACCATAATTCTCAAACCAAGCTAATTACGAAAGACTCACTGAACGTGTTATTGGTTGTAAATTCACGTAAACTGGTCTGTGTAGGTAGTGCCCATAAAAGAAGAATAAAAAAATAATTACGAAGAATTAAAAGCCTTTTATCGATTTATTGTTTACACAATTTTATTGAATAACTGAAACAATTTTTTTTTTACACAGATGATATGGCAATTAACACAGGTCTTCAATTAACATATAGTCTATCTTTATTATATTCAACATAAATAGAGTTATTTGATATTCTATTCAAAAATTGAATATTAAAATTATATCAAAAATAAAAAGTAAATGGGGGAAAAATTGAAATAATAAAAAAACAACAAATGTGACCGAACCCCATTACAACTGCTTGGTTTTTTTTTTTTAGAATTGTTGGTAAACAAAAGAATAAAAACAGAAATAACAAAAAAAAAATTCACTTCTACAGAGGCCATTGAACCTAACGCGCAAAAATTTGTCTGGTTATTATAGTTTTTCATAGTATCTTTTATGTTGTTATGTTTTGATTGTCGTCATTGATTTTTGTTTTTATGTATATATGTATTTATGTAAATTTATAGACTCTCCATTAAGGGCAAAAGGGGTTAATATCAAATTTATACGTTGTAATAGGACCTGTTTTATTTTATTATTAATTCCAATTGTTTATAAGAATTTTTGTAATAAATTTTCCTGTTCAACTTCTGTTCAAATTTCAATTTATATATTTATTTAATGAAATAATTTATTAATTTAAAAAAATTTAAAACAATTTACATAAATGAATTAATAAGAATAATGTGGAAGAAGGTTCCTGTTTAGCATTTTTCATTAAATAAATAAAATGATTGACCAAAAAAATTTATACATTTAGTTTAGAGGTACTATAAAAAATTTAAATTAAATTAAATGTGTAAAATTGCGGTCAAATTAATGTTAAATTTATTAAATCAATTGAAACAATTCATGTTTTTTCGTTTTTGTGTGAAATATTAGAATTTGTTATCAAGTAATAATTACTTAATTTATGTTCAAAGTACATCGTGTACAAAGATCAAATCATAAGGTCATTAATTTGACATTGATTATAATAAGACAAAATTCTTTTTAAATGATGGAAACAAATAATTCTGACATTGGTTCATAACTTTCCTTTAGAGATTGACAAAGGTTGACAAAGCTTGCTGTCTATGTACAATTTTAAGTTTCTAATTATTCTTTGGTTCCTCTCAGAACTCGTTGAAGGGGAATGTAAACGTTTTAAAAGTCTGTAAAAATGTTTACAGAGCTGTAAACTGTTAGTGTTAACAGGATATCCATATAACTCTTATACGTAGCGTTAACAGAGGCGTCAATATGAACTGTGAATGACAAAGAAATTACCACTAGATCATCTCCTCTGGCATTGTCCAACTTTATGCTACACACAAGTATGAATTTTGGATTTTTAACATATTTTCTACAGGCTTTTTATATGTACATGGCTACAACATCGTTATGTCAAGGATATGGGGGTTTGGTATGAGACTAGCTTATTTACTGTAATCAAAAGTTACAATAAAATTTAGCGAAGACCTCTAAGGGCTCTAAGAGGCAGGCCTAGGTCCACATCGGCTATTGACAAGAAGAATAAAAGTTCAATGGTTCCTTATCATGTTAACAAAAATTCTCTAACCATTTTTAATTTATAAAATTTAGGTAAAACATTAAATCGGAACCGTAAAATTTTTATCCATTTGTATGTGTAACAAGATCTTATAAACCAGAAACTTATTTTACAGTCGTCTGTCTGTGATAAAAGAAAATTTTCACTTGTGTAATGAAATGTGAAACTGAAAAATGGATAAACAAAAATAATACTCCTATATATAATAATTTTTAAAAGGGCAGTTTTCAAATTTGTTGCTACTAATAAAGTTTATAAACTTTTATTAATTTGTATTTTGAGACTTGGTTTCAAGGTTATATACAGTGCTTTTTTTTCTGTCCCGCTTCCCGTCGACCGAAATTCAATGAAATGGAATAAATTCACTGTCTGACACATTCGAAGCTCATTTTATCGCAAAAAAAAAAATGTTAACCTTTTTTTTTTTTTTTTGTTTTTAAACTTTTGAAAATTAAAAATAAATTTATTTATTTTTCTTATTTATTTATTGTGTTTTTTTTCAAAGTCTGTGCGGTGCGCGATGTAATTTTTGTTTAAAAGATTTATTTATTGATTTATGAATTTTATTTAAAAAAATGATTATATAATTTTTTTTATACATATTTCTCGAATGAGAGGAAAAAATGTCTGGTTGAGTGATTATTGTATTGGCAAAGTTTTTTTAACACAAAATCAAATAAGTCAATTTTCATAATTTTCTTAGGAAAATAGTTTTAATTTTGTGTACATTCTGTCCGCACGAGGAAACAGCGAAATTTCGCGACAGTACAAACACGGAGAGCATTGATATGGTCACATTGATTGTGTAGTCCTCAGAAACTGTCCTAAAATCACTTGTACTGTTTCATAAATAATTTTAGTCTAAACAAAAAATGTAATTTAATCCACCATAGTGAAATTTACCATTTTTCTAATGAATCGACAATAATAGGAGATCCTTCAGACAATAACCGACTACCCGAAATCAACGCGTATGGCGTACGATTGTCAAAAATTTGATATAGATATATAGATTGTGGTGCGTGGCGTATCTCGAGCGTACGACAAAATATGTAATTTTTGTTTAAAAGATGCTGGAATTAAGAGCGTCAAGCGTGTCACGATAACGGCGAGTTTATCAGCTTCTATACATTTCCATACATTTGAACTTTTTTTTGACATTTCAAAACTTCAACGTCATACGCGTCACCGTCTTGAGAGAGTCATGAACGTCATACGCGTCACCGTCATGAGAGAGAGGCGAATGTAACAACTGAGGCTAAAAATATTTTTGTCTGTGGTATTACGTCAATTTTTGTTAAATCCATTTTGCAAGCTGGTATTCTAAGAATACATAAATTCACTTAAAATGATGACAAAGGAAAAATTACGCTACATTTTTTTTCCGTTGTTGCCATAATAATGTAACGTAGAAGACGAACTTAATTTTTTATGATAAATCATTTCGTATTTATTACCAAAAAATGAAGATTAAATATTATTTTGAATAAATTTTATTATGTCTATGTTTATAAACAAAAAAGTTTCCTAAATATTTATTTTATATTTTATTATTCAAAGGAAAAATTTGTTTTCATTTATTTATTTATTATTTGTGTGTCTCAAAGATGAAAACACAAAAAATAATTGTGGCGCTTTAAAAAAAAAAATGGCCAATTTTTTGATGACAAAATATAAAATTGAATGTTTTTGCTTTTGGTTTATTATTTTTAATCAAAATGCTTAATATCAAATAATTAGCAAAAATATTCAAAAATAAATAAATAAAATATTTGAAGTAGTTTTTCTTTTTCATAAAATTTTGAAATCATGCTAAAAAATTTTTTATACAAATTAAAACTAAAAATAGAAAGAAAAATAATAATTTTATATATTTACATTTTTTATGGGGATAAAAAATAATTATTTTCTTTCTTCTTGTTTTGTCCTTGGGTAAAAGAAATAAATAAATATAAAAATTTGTGGTTATTTCAATTTTGTTTTTCTGTTTTGATTTGACTTTGCGAATGTTATAAAAAATGTCGAGAGATGTCATTAGGATGGCTCAGTGTTTAGTAGTAAGCCACCACTGCTCCAATGAGGTCATTATCATTAATTCCCGGCCGATGAATCGATGTCGTTCTAAGTTGATAAATTATTCTAATGATGGGAAAAATGCTATAGATGTCGAATCCAATTGCTGACAACAATTGAATCACACTACAAAGCAACCGTAAGTAGTTTCTCCACTACAAAGGAATTTATGATACGGAATCCATATACTTATATAACAATTTTTTATAGGTCCAGAATTGCAATAACATGTCGTGAAAACCTGTAAAAGGTTATCCCATATCGGTCTGTTGAGCCAAAAGTAGAAGAAGATAGATCATTTTTTCGGTTAATGTTATTTTTTCCTACTCGTAAATATAGTAAATTTCGTATAAAAAACGAAACAAATATTATTCTAATTGTCAATTTTAAGGATATTCGTCTATAAAATTGTAATCATATGCTGACGTTCCTGTTATTTTTAGACCAATTTTTCTATAAAATCATTGGATATCAATTTGGTCCCTAAACTGACAGAATGTTAGTTGTTAGCATAAAATTTACAAATTTATAGGAGAATTTATATTGATTCAAAAAATAATAGAAAACCATTTATAAATTTATGTACTGTTAAAATTCTGTTACGAAAATCTGCGAGAGCGAAACCTCTTCAATTTCAATGCGCTCGATAATGTCCTTGTCGGTGTTACACGTGGATCTTAGTGTTCCCCGTGTTAAAGGTGGGTAGAAAATTGTATTTGATTCTAAAAAGAAAATTATATATACGTAAATATGGTTTTACATTACAAATGTTACTAAATTACTCATTAATATTACTTACATACAAATAAAAAAAAGTCATTTAATATATTTTTATGTAAATAATTTAAATTTATATATACACGTGTGCTTCTTATAAAAACAATTTTTTTTTAGTATATAAACAACAAAAATTGTTGAATTATGAAGAGAAACATTGAACTTATGTATAAAAAGAAAATTCAATTATAAATAACGTGTTGAACCTTTTAAGTTATATAATAATTTCTTTGTAAAATTATTTTAGAAAAATAAAAAAAATTCTCTATGAATATTTGATTATTATTAGAAAATTGTTTACATAAAAAATCTATATTAACCTTTTATGTAAAAGATATTTGAAATAATAATGTAATATATATACTTTCAATGACATTTAACTTTACCCTTTGCCCAATACATAAAACTATTATGAATAATTGAAATATTTTTATGTTAAATTTAATCTACTTATGTATTTAATGTATTTAGAAATTTCCAGATGAAATTAGTCTTTTCCCAAGAGAAATTTTATCCGTTTTTAAAAATTGTTTACATTTAAACAGGATCTAAATTTAACTTACTTGATCTACTGATTCTGACAACCTCCACGAACACATTTCTGTGCATTTCCAGATTCTCAATACTACTCAGAATTTGTACATCACATTTCGTTTAAATAGTCATCATTAAGGACCTACTGCTGGTTGGTCTATGAGTGATTCATTTCGCCTCTGTTACCAAATGTAATCGAACGCCCTAATAATTTTTTTCTGTTACATAGTTTAACATACTGTCACAGGATCACAACATGGATTTTAAAATTTGTAAAACAAACTAATTGAATTTGGGAAAAGGAGAATCTGTAATAGACTAATTTAACTTGGAAATGCTATAATTATAAACCATTCTATGAAAAATTAATTGAAATAATATTTCTTAAAGAAATATGTATTTCTGAGTCATAGAATGAAGTGAAAATTATATTATAATAAATTTCTCTTTACCCAACCCAAGAAGGGTAGGAGGAAGGGCGAGAAGAGTTTTTTTCTATATTTAATACAATTTTCCTGGTTTTTTTTTACTTATATCCTAAATAGAATTTATTGTGTACAACAAATCGTTTAAGCTAATTCGTAATAATAAATTAGTATACAAATTTTAGTATATAAAAAATACGAAAATATTTTCTTGAGTTCACTAAACTTTTTTTTTTCACTCTGTAATTTGTCATGATTTTTATTATCGTTTTATTTTTTTACTAACAAAAAAAAAAAAACTATGATCTCATAAAAAATAATCTGAATTAGATTTTTCTTATCATGTGATTTCAAAAATCAACTACATATATAAAAATTTAAGATTTGAATTTCTAAAAATATTGATTAAAAAATTTGGTAACATGTTTTTTTAGTTTCTCTCTCGAAATTTTTCTATACTTATATCCTTAATGACTATTATATGGATTAGACTAGAATGTTTTAATTGTCCTGTCTGTAATAGATTTTCCTTAAAGTGTGATTCCACAATATTCTATAAAATATTCCAAGAATTCTTTTAACTTTTTAACAAAATTAGCTTTTGAATGTCACGTAATTCGAACAGCGAGATTTGTGACAGAAGATTTGAATATTTAGCATTTTTGGACAGAAAAATAGATGCTAATTTTCAATACATTCACTATCTCACTTTTCGAACTAAAATGACAAGTTTGTTATTTAAAATTTGTTAAAGTGACATCTGAATTTTTAATATTGGTAGACCTCAAATAAGGCACAAAGACAGATACAAGTCCAATTTTTGTAATTTTTAATTAAAATTAATTTAATATAAAATTATTAAGATTAAATTTTGGATTTGTCAAATAATGAATGATCTTCTGTTTTGATAATGAATAATTAAGAAAGTCTTATTCGAAGAGCGTCGTGTCGTGTTTCATTCGATGACGAAATACAAAAAACCACTTCCACCATTGCCGAGAATTTATACTTTACCGTCCCGTTGTAAAGCATTTACACACCATGTTCATATAATTATAATGATGCTGTCATAACCACATCTCATTTTTTTTCATTCTATATTTTATTTAAAATTGAAAATTTTCGTTTTTTTTTTTGCCAATCTAATTTTTTTCTCCTTCTATCTAAAATATCATAAAAGTTTTTTTTTTAGTCCATACTTTAATCTCGTGTCCCATTTAAAATTTATTTTGTTTTAAATACTCTTTATTTTTTTTATATTATTTATTTAAATGACTTTCATGCAAAAAAAAAAATATCTAAGTATGATTTTATATCTATATAACTATGAAATTTTGTATAATATCTTTAATAAAATATTTAGATAAAACGTCAAGATATTAAATGAAATTTAATTGTTAAGTTAATGAATATTAAAAATTTCCATATTTTTTTTTATTCATTATTACTTATGTATAAGAAAAAAGCTGTTGTGACGTTCGTCTGCGAAACAAAAAGAAATAAATTATTTAATATTGTACATAAAGATTCTCGCAATTTCGAAATTATATTATAAAGTCTTTTTTGGTTAGTTTAGTTAGAGACGTTTCATTATATACTATATTTATATACTTTCATATTTGTACTATCGAATATCGAACACATATGAAATTCTAAAAAGATACTAAATTTGTGTAGTCGTTTTCATCGTTATTTTTTATTTGTAGTAGATTTTTTCTATATTGTCCTTTCCGAGATCTCTTCATTTGACTAGCCAGCGTTCTACCCTCTAGACATTGTTCACAATATTTCGATAAATTTACTTATCAATCTGAGTAGTTTTTTACAGAAGACCCTACTGCACTTGCATAGATACATTTTCGACAAGTCAGAAATGTGGAAAAGTGTCAGTGAAGCATTTTATTTAAATAATTCGTACAGAATTGATTTATAAAGCCAAAAGGCTTCATTTATACTAGTAAACACTGTGATGAATTACGAGATGAATCCCTGGTCGAATATTAATTTTTACTAGTGAATCAGTCAATTACTAGTGAATCAGATAATAGTGAACGCTGCGATACATTACGAGGTCTATGGTCGAAATTTCATTTCTTTCATTCCATTATTGTCTATTCCCTTTTTTAACTGATGGTAAGTAAAATCGATAATTATGTCAATTTTCTGACTGGACAATACTACAAGAAAAACCATTTATAAAATATTTCTACAATATTTTACCAGATATACTGAAAATATTAGCAAATTTAAATACTCGTGAATATTTTATATTGAATATCTGAAATTTATTTAAAATGAATTTTTTGTATATAGAAAAGAAATCAATTCGTAGGGGAAAATCGGATTATATTTGCTTTTCGGCAAAAATAAAAGCTTTTTTTTTGTAATAAAAATAAAAACAACAAAAAGTTTTAATTAAACTTTTTCGAATATTATCATCGCAATGAAAAACTGGTGGGACCGACGACAACCCCCAACCACCTTCATTTCAGTATTTCATTTTAATAAAAATATATTTGAAAGTCATGTTTAGTTGCTTTTAAATAATGAAACTTGTCTGGTCTAATACAAATTATTTCAATATTATTATTGTACTCGATCAACGTCTAAGAATTGACACTTGTCGATATTTAATTGAAATTCTATCAAGGCGATTAGCTGGAGAAATTTAAACATAAAAAACTAAATAAATATAAATAATAATTTTATAAATTAAAAAATAAATATTTAAAAAAAAAAATAGAAACAATTTTTTTTTTATATAATTAATTTTATATAAGTTTTAATCGAATTAATCGTTTTTTAATTACGACTTTTGTGTGAAAAAGTGGAAAACTTACAAAGGTGTGTGCAAAAAAAAAATTGAAATATGTAAATAGTTTTTTTAATATATTTTTGTAGAATTAGAAAAATGAATTTAATTCCGGTTTAGTTTTTATGTATATAAAAAAATTTTATGCGGTTCAACAAGTTTTTTTAAAATTATAAATTGAAATTTATTTTTCATTTAAATTATAAATTTTTTTTTACTATAAATAGTTTTAATTTTGTTAGCAAAAATCAATGTCAAATTTTCGAAAAAAAAAAATACAAAGTAATAAATTTTAATTTTTTCGGTTTAATTTAAATTTTAAATTGGGTGAGATTTCTTGATTTCCGAAAAATTTAAATGTTTTTTTTACAAAAATATTGAAAAGTGTTTTAATTGTAAAAAAAAAAATTCTTGGAAAAAAAAAAAGAAAATTTGGAAGTTTGAAATGAAAAATCATCTTGAAAAACAAAAAAATTTATTTTTTGTCAAAAAAAAAAAATGAAATATAGAAATATTTTATTTTATTATTGTATTTATTTAAAAACTGATAATTTATCGATTCTCGACCTCGTTCTGTTCTGTGTATACTCAATAATAATCGGAATTTTGTGCTTTTACTAAAAAAAAAAAATCTTTTTCAAACTGTGTACATAATTTTTATGCCCTTTTTTTGAGTTGTGGTTGTGAGTTTTTTGACACAAATAACAAAAAAAAAATTTAAAATTCTAAAATGTTTTTTTTTGAAAAACTTAAAAATACAGGAATAAAATAAAATTTTGATTGTAAAATATTCCAAAAAAATGTTATTAACCTCATATCAACCGAAATATATACTCAAGAAATTTGGGGGAAAAAAATATTATTCTTGGCCTTTTAGGATTAATGATTCATCAGGAATAATGAAAAACTTGGAATCATTAATCATTATCCCTTTCCGACAAGAAAATTATGTGTAAATATTAAGGAAACAAATACAATTATCGGCCCGACAAAATAAGTACTCAGCACACGACAAATTTTGATATTAGAAATGGTAAAATTTTAAATAAACGACAAGATTAAAGCAATTAAATTTGTAGTTTAAGACAATAACAAAATATTAAATTAATTTAATAATTAAATTCGTTATTTGTCGTGACAACAACATAATTTTATCGTGTTCAATAAATATTTTGTTGTGGAGCAATTATTGTCGTTCTACAAACATAATTTGTCGTGCCATTACATTTTCCTCATAAGTTAAAATCCTATAATCTCGTATAGACAAAATATAGACTAATAAAATTTACATTTTTAATACAGTAAAAAAATTACAATTTTAGATGAAAAATTCTTCCATTTTCACTTTTTACTTGTTGTAAAATTTAAAAAAAAATCTTAAAAAAAAAAAAAAATGTTATTAATTATATTTTACAATTTATTAGAGTGACGTTAGTAAGTTAGACGACGACGAAATTAAGTTAATTTACTTATTTGATAAAATATTTAAAAGTTTTTTTTGGTGGTAGTGGAATTTTTATCTGTTATTTTTTTTTTTGTTTTAGAAAATCTAAAAATTGAATATCATCCAAAAAAAAATTTTTTGTATCTACTACATTTACATACCTATATCTCTTTTAGTTATATGTGTAATATTTGTATAACAAATTGTTTAGGTAATATTTATATTAGGAGACGGAAAAAAAAATATAAGTCATAAGACTATTTTACACTTTATGGTGATTATTTCAATTACGTTACATTATTATTACTTTTAGTTTTAATTTTACACATTTGAATATTATATTTTTCAAAAATTCACACTACTAGTAACTTTGAAAATATAGTATCTATAAAATTCAAAATACTTTTAGTATATATAGAAAAATTGTTAAATAATTAAATTAAATTTTCAAGTTTATTGAACTAATGTTAATTACTTATGTATATATGTACGTATACCCAAAGTCTCTGAGTAGAGGGAAAATGAAATTAATTTACATTTCTACTTACTATAATTCATAATTTCCGTTCATTATTTTCATTTATTTTGTCAATAATTCGAAATTAAACAAATTATAATCGAAAAATAAAATCAATATAGGAAAAAAACCCCCTCAGCTGATTTTCAATTTCTTATCAATTTGACATTTTTCTCTTATCAAATAAACTCATGTCAGAGATTGTAAAGAAGAAGAAGAATGAAAAAAAATTATGTTGTTACATTAAATAAATTTCTATACTTAAAATTAATTAAAATATTTTTTATGAGTAATTTTCATATTAGAATTCGTCATTTATTTAAATTTAATCTTAAAAATTTTTTTTATATATAAATTAATTTTTTAAGTAATAAAAATTCAAAATTTGAAATATTTTCTTATTAATTTTTTTTTTTGCCTATTTTATTGGGGGGTTTTATAATTTTAAATTGGTTTATTGGAAAAAATAGAAAAGAAATATTTTACAATATAAATTTTCCCTGTGATGTTCTTCTACTGTGAATTTGCTTCCTTTATTAATTTTCTACAATGTAAATTTTCCAAAGACACATTTCGAATTTTATATATCGAAATTTAATTTATAGAAATTCAATTCTACTATTTTTGTTTTTGTGTGAATATAAATTGGAAAAAATGACATGAAAATTTAAAGTAATTTCTTATGTAACTTTATTTTACACAACTCCATTATGTAATGCTATTCCATTATAGCTATTCAATTTTTATATATATTTATAGATTTTTATAGCCATTTTTAATGCAATTGGCTTCGAGAAATGAATGTCTGCGCCTAATATAAAAAAAATTGGAATAAGAAAAACGACGTCGTTTCCAATTTGCCTTTTATTTTTTTCTGAAAATTATTGGAAATGAATTTCTTATGCAAAAAAAGATTATTTTAAGAAAAATGGTTTTTTATTTCTTTATTTACTTATGTAAATTTTATTAGAATTTTCGGTTTTTGTATACTTTGTGAAAATTATGTAATAAAAACATTTAAAAATGATTTCAATTTTAAAATATTAAATTCAATTCTAATTTTAAATTTACTTTTTTAGGCGAAATTAATATTTCTTATTTCCGGTTAGATTGCAATTTATATAAATAAATAATAATCATATTTTATGTTCTATTTTCTATATTGACTGAATTTATTTAAATGAAATTTTTTATGTTTATTATTCAAAAAATAATAATTTTAATTATATAAAGAAATTCAAAGATTATCTCTGAAAATTCATTTCCATAAGAAAAATTGAAAAATAAATTTTTGTATAGTTACAAAACAATTGAGGAAAAATTATTTTTCAGAAATAAATTATTTTTCTGTTTTGTAAAATTCATTTTCTATGCAATTATCCTCTCTTTATAATTGCATTTTGCATAAATTTTGTTTGTTAATTAATATTGAAAGATGTTTCAAAGGTGTAAGGAAATTATAAAAACATTTTTACATTTCAAGGTAAATCTCTCGTCTTTCTTCCTCATAGCCTAGAAAATTTGTTTGAAATTGTAATAATTTTAATATCAATAAATCAACTATAAAAGCTTCGTTGTATAGTGTGGAGAAATTGTTAATTTAGAATAAATTTGTAATAATAGAAAATTGTTTAGATGTTTCATAGAGTTTGCCTATAAGTCGTTTACGATTTCCCTGACATTTTCTTGTAATTTTGTATCTATTAATTAAATATGGATTCCAAACCATAAATCTCACTTTAGGTGGAGAAACTAAAGCTAATATTGGTCTTAATAATTGAGTCGAAGTCAATTGTTATCAGTGTAAATAGGACTAATTTGTCCCCAATTATGACCAATTTACTATTGGCTAGCATTTAAATTTCAGTCCTTTTAAATTTACTATTGTCACATTTTTTTTAAATCTGATCCAACTTAAGACTTAACAGTCCGGAAATTCGAACTTTAGGAATTATAAATAATTTCAAGTTCTATTATTTTAACGACTCTTAACTATAAAATATTAAAAAAAAAAATCAAGTATATTGTCAAGTATAAATATCAAATGTTCACATTGACACCTACTAAATTGCAATTATAAAAAATGACGTCAATTTATATAAAAAAAAATGCTCTTCAGTCAGAAAACAATTAAAATAAATTTAACTATCTTTATTTCTCTGTTTTTATGATTGTTGTTTAAATTACAGAAAAACAGAAACAAAATCATTAAAATTATTATTTTTGTACACTTGTTTATGACCTGAATATTAAATTCATACGAAATAAAAATAAAATTTATTAAATATAATTTCAGCTGAAAGACAATGAACTACGTTTTAAATTCTTCATTTTTTTCATTTTTTTTTTGAAATTATCACACTTTTTATTTTTGAAAATCTTTTAACAACTTTCGATAATTACAGAAATAGAAAAAAAATGTCCAAAAAGACACAAGAAAAATATTTTTTTAGCACTTTTTTTTCTAAAAATAATTTTTTCACTTTGAGACTTGAATTATTTGTTAAAAGATATTATGGTTTAGGGAAAATTGATTGTAGCAAAATTTATCGCAGAAAAATTCATTTTATACTTGGAAAACTTGGTCCTTGTCTGGGAGAAAAATTAAGACAGGAAAAATGCTAAAAATTGAGTCAGAATTGTGACAACAAAAGTGTGTTGTGACTCACTTCTAAAAATTTATTAACTTCTTTCAAAAAAGTAAATTTATCAGCCTACTAGTACTTAGACTTAGAGGTTCGGAATTATCTTGAAATTACAAGGTCCATAATTTCCACATAATCTTGAAGGGAAACCCTCTCTTAACAAGTAGATAGCCACTTAGAATTATAAAAACCAAGAAAAAAGATGATTATGATAAATTTTATGCAATGAATTTTCCATATACCAAATATTATTCTCGCCCTCTACACGAATAATAATAAAAGAAAATGTGTTTTTATATTCAAAATAAATTAACGATGTTTTGTGTACCATAAACAAAAAACAACAAGAACAACAAATTCGAATTCTTAAAATAATGGATCATGTGTGTACAAAGTGTGGGCCAAAAACAAACACCAAAAAATTATTGACAAGAACTCAAAAAAAAAAAATCGTTGAGAAAAAAAACCTCAACAAAAACAACAATTTTACCGAGAAATTTTAATAAATATTTTATTTTGGGATGAAAAATATATAAATTAAATAATTTAATGATTCAAACTAAATTAGAACTTGGTTTTTTTATATTATTATTTCTCCCAAAAAAAATTAATGAAAAGACGATTAACTTTTTTCTACGTAAAAATTTTTTAGCAAAAAAAAAAAAAAAACAACAATGACTAAAAAAAAATAAACAAAAATTTTGGAGTAAATAATTTTAATATGTCAGAAAATTTATTTTAGTTACAAAAAATTAAAGCTAAAAATAGAATAAATTTGATATAGAAATTCTTTTATTACTCTCCTCCCTTTATCAACAAACCTAAATCAAAAATTATTTTTATAACTTTAATTTATCAGCATTTTAAATATTTACTCTCTAAAAAAATTTGTCGTAATTCAAAGTTAAATAAATTAGGCTGTTGAATATTTGAAGATTTATGCATCATCGTGTTACTTTCCGAATTATATGTAGCTAATCATGGACGCGACCTATTCTGTTCTGAACATTGTCTGGTGCTCGTATGGTTCAGTACACTTTTATAACTTATAAGCTGTTTCCGTTCTAAATGACAAGATTAAATTTGTTGGTTAATTAAATTATAATAAATCGTAATTTTTTTTTTAAATTTTGAGATAATACATAAATTAATTAATTTGACCAGACAGACAGAGGGGGGGGTATAGGTACTTCAATCTTTTAGATAAGAAAAATTGATAATGAAATTTGAAAAGGGAAAAATTAATCAATCAAAATTGAATGCTGGATTTTAAATTAATTTATAGATTTCAGTAAAACCCCCATTGAAGGAAATTCGATCATTTGAGATATAGATTAAAAATTTGATTTTTTTGAATGAACCTCAACTGACATTGATGAGCTTCAAACTTGACAATTCGCCTTTAGTAATTGAAGTTTTTGTCTAACAAACTTTTCAACTCAAAAAATTTCGTTTTCTCAGTATTTTTACAGAGAAAAAAAATTATTTAAAATAATTTTTACTTTAATAAATTTTTTTTTTTAATAATTTTATTTACGTATTTCAAATAATAAATTACAAAATATTTAAATATATAATTTTTTTCATATTTTTTTTTTTGTTATAAACAAATTCGTCGGAAAAGTTATCTTTAATAATTATATAAATATTTTTATGTATAAATAATTTTATAATAAAATATTTTTATATATGAAAATTCTTATAAACAAAAAAATATTTTTCGCTTGAATATATTTTTTTTTTTAAAAAAATTATTTTCGATCAACAATAAATAATAAACAACACGAATATTTATTAAAAAAAATATATATAATTGGGTAAATAACCAGACGCTAAAAAATGAAACTATACTAATAAAAAAAGCGCCAGCATACTAAACATTTTTGTTAGCTTTGGTTAATGTTTTTCTCATCATTGAGATTGAACGCCGGGTAGTATAGTAAATCTGATTTTCTAGGGGCCCCATAAGATGCGACTAAGACTCTACGAGTCTACGATCCGATTTTCAACCAATCAAAATATTGTCGGGTAAAAATATGGTCTCACTGACAGTAATTTGTTGTATTTCTTCGTGTCCTTTTACTGTTCGTATAATCATCAAAGTCCTTTGAAAAAATGAATTTGGATTTTCCCAAAAGTTTGAAAACTATTTCTATATAATCACTTTTCCATTGTAAATTGCCCTAGGGGCCATAAAGTCGAGGAACTACATCAATGGTTAAAGGCAATAAAAATTTGCATAAAAAAATTCCAAAATCGTGTTGCTTGTCAATTGCATATTCATCAAAATCGGAGAGAAGATCAATTAAATCGGAAAGGAATATAGGAAAAGCCCTATAAATAATAATTAGATTTATGTTACGTTATAAGTCTGAATGTGTTGTGTAGTTACACAAAAACGGTCAAGGTTTCGATTCGCGATTTATTCAAATTTTTATTTTTGGATTAATTTTTCTGTTCATCTTTCAAATTTTTTTTTGATTGCTATAAATTTGCTAATCATTTTTTGATGAATTTGATCGCAAATGTTTTATTAATTATAAATAATAATAAAAACCTTGATAAATTAAATTTTGAATGAAAATTATACTACACAAAATTTACTACTACCTAACTTAAAAATTGTAATTTATAAAAAATTTTTATAATTTATAATTTTAAAAATTGAAATACAAACACAAAATAAAGATAATATAATTTTTTTATGATACAAATTAAAAAACATGGAAAATTAATTTACAAAATTTTAACCTTGAATTAAAATACGACAAACTTTTTCCTTAACTGCTGCTGCTGCTGCTTTACATTCAACTACGAAAATAATAATTATTATTATTAAAAATATCTTATTTTGAATGAAAAATTGTTTTTTTTTTTATGATGGTTTACTTTTAAGTATTGCGTGTCGCCTTTTGCAAGGACATTAAACACAAAATTATCCTTTTTTTGTTTAAAGAAAAAAGAAAATGTTTACTTTGTAAAATAAATTCAATTTTTCATATTTTCTTTCTTGTGATAAAAAAACTTCATTTAACTATTTTGCCAATTATAAATGAGTTATTTATTAAAACAAACATAAACAAGAAAATAATAATAATTATTATTTTTTTTAAATTTTATATAAATTTAAAATTAATTAGAAATTTTTTATCTTGATTAAAGTTTTTCATAATTTTTTTTCTGTAGTTTTTGTGTAGATATTTCTTTGTGTCAACAGAAAAAATTATTATTTATTAAATGAATTTTTGGCTCATGTTTCCAAATAAAAAATATTATAATTTGTGTTTCATTTTTTTTTTTATTGCAGCTGGTTAGACCTATTCCCACATCTATGGAGTTTCACCTAGACAGTGCAGAATACTGCCAGGCTCAGCACAAATAAAAAGGAAGTAAGTAAAAAAAAATAAATTTTTATTAATAATTATTTAATTTAATTAGAAATAAATGATTTAAAATTAAGTATAATGAATTATATAATTAAAATTTTGTAATATCTACAAAATTAATTTATGTGTATGTACATAAAATCAGTGAACTGTTTCAGAAGAATCAACAAGTAGCAAATTTTATTATTCTGACAATTTAAACAAAAAAAAAAAATATTACTGATTCAGAAAATTTAATTACTAACAATTTAACAAAAATATGTTATCAACTGTGACAAATTTATGTTTATAATTAATTTCTGTCTTAATGAGATAAAATTATCGTGAATATTATGACTGCTATTTTCTGAAAATTGTTAACTTGAAAATTGTTGCATTTTTTTTTTAAAAAACAGACTACCAGAAAGAAAGCTTTTTTTGAACATAAAAATAATTGACTTTTCACTCATTTTTTAATACTTATAATATAAGAAAATGGTAAATTTTATTTAAACCATTGATTTATGTAGTTAGAATTTGTAAACAGTGACCATGCTACTCTTCAGTTAATATTGACCAATAGAGTATTTATTTTTGACATTTTTTTTCCATTACATATGAAGTATTTGATTTAATGATTTAAAAATTTGAAGAATTGTATATTTTGCTTTATAGAATTTGTACTCAGCACTACGATAATGTTGTATGGCAAAATTTGTACTCAGCACTTATTTACATATTTTGAGATAAAGCATAAAACATAGTAATGATTGGATTATACATACATACATATATGTACTCAGCATGTCATATTAAGCTTGATCACATTTAAGTGCTGAGTACAAATTTTGCTATACAACACAACATTATTGTAGTGCGGTATAAAAATTCTATCAAACAAAAATATACAATTTTTCAAATTTTTAAATCATATTTTTTTGCATATATTTAAAAATTAACAATTTCAATAAAAAAAATTAAATATATATTCGAAAATTAACATTGAAATTTTCTGCGTTTTTCTTCATATCTTTACCAATAAATTTAATTGATCGTAATTTCTTTCTAATAAAAACACAAAAACCTAAAGAATGCCATTTTAAGTATTTTTTGTTATTTTGTCATTTTTAGATTTTTTTGTTGATGTTTTATAAATATAAAAATTTTCTTAATTTAAAAATAAGAAAAAAAAAATTCGAAATAGTTCACTGCGCATATTATTGCATAGGAAGAGAGAAAATCTAATTTTTTTTTCTTATTTCTCTCTCGTATATAATTGTGTGGGTTGTTTCAGTGTCACCCCCAATTTTTTTTAAAATCCAAATAACAAAATATATCAATAATTAAATATTTCTCGTGTCAAATTTTATTTCCGAAAAAGATTTCTATTTAAATATATTATTGCAGCTACAATATTTTATTAAAGAGAAGGAACCTATTTAATTTATTATAATCATCCAAAAAAAATAAAATTGAGATTAAAAATGCATTAAAAATTTTGAAATTTTGCCAAAGTCAACAACCGCTTCGGCCAAAAAAAAAAAACCAAAACAAACTTTGAATTTTAAGATTTTTTATAAATGCAAATTTTTTTTAAATTTAAATTTTTGTGGAACCATAGAGGGAATGAAAATTTTAAATATAATTTCATACTTGATTTTGAATTTTACAGAAAAATAATTGATTTTAAATGAATTTTTTTTATAAATTAAATTAATTTTGTGTTTAGTAAGAAGAAATTAGAAATACATATTTTATTTTTATTGAAAAGTTTTATTTACGGAAATTAATTAAAAATTGAAAGTAAAAATTTTAACTTTATTTAAGTGGCGCTAATTTATGAATTTGTCTCTCATAAATATTTTGAATATTATTTAGGCCAAATTCAATACTCGTTATAGGGGTGTTTTTTGGCCAAATTTTAAATAAAATATTTTCGATATTAAATTTTTCATATGAGATATTCTTGTGCCCCACTGTGTATCAATATTTTCTTCGAAGTTTCATAATTTTTTTTTAAAAAAATATTTTTCATATTTATTTGAAATTTTTAAATATTAATTTTTATTTATTTATTTATTCTTTTACAGAAAAGAACGAATAAAAAAGAAATAGAAAGAAATTACAACAACAACCAAAAAAAAAAAAATAGAAAAATTATATAAAAAAAAAAATCTCCGGGAAAGTGAGAATTTTTTTTTTAATAATATTACAACAAAAAAACAGAAAAGAGGATAAACAACAAAAATATTATCATCATCTCAAAAGAAAATAGATTTGACGACAAACCAAAAAAAAACAAAAGAAAAGAAATTTTCGAAATTAAAAAAGTCTAAAAAAAAAATCGACAAAATCAAATAAAAATCAACAAGGAAAATCCATATCATCCGAAAATTCAACAAAAATCAATAAAAAAATAATTTCATGTTACAAAATTTTTTCCAAACAAAAATAGACATTAATTTCCTTTTTTTAAAATTTAAATTACAAGCAATTTCGAATTTTCGATAATTTCCAAAATAATAAAAGTAAAAAAAAAAAAAATTCTGTTATCAAAATTTAATTTTACTAATTATTTTTTTCGGTATTTAAAATTTAAATAAAAAAGTGGTGCACGCGCCTAAATTTAAAATCATAATAATTTTTTTTTAATTAATTTTTACATGTGATAAAAAAATTAAAATTAAAAAACATTAAAATTCAATTTATGTTTCCTTCAATAAAATAAAAGTAAGGGAAAACGAAGAAAATTCATAATAAATAAAAAAGGAAAATCATTTGTACTTAAAAGAAATCTTCAAAGAAACAACAAATTAACTAAAAGACTTGAAATTCAAAAACAAAAAAAAATTTATAGTAATAAAAAAAGTTGCAAAAATTAATTTACTTAATTTTTTTTTTTTTGAATAATCACATCTTCCTCACACAACACACTCAATCAACACACAGTGAAGAATATTAAATAAAAACTAAATGCAAAAATTCTAAAATAAAACGGGCAACTTATTTTTTTTTAGTAAAAAAAAAAATAAATTTAAAAAAATTTCTAATTACTAAAAAAAACCCAAAAATTCTTCTTACCAAAGGCCTTTTTTTTACTATTAAAATTTATACAAAGTAAAAAAAGAAAAACATTTCTAAAAATTATCTAAAATTTTAAAAAAGAAAAAAAGTTTCAGAGAGGAAAAAATATATTTTTCTTCAAATTTTTTTTTTTACAAAATAAAACAATTTAAAAAAAAGTAATTATAAAATTTATATTTTTTTAACAATTTTCACTATTTAAAAAAAACTTTCTTACTATAAAAAATATTTAAAATATAAATAATTATTTTATAATATTTAAAAGAAATTGCTTAAAAAAGAAATTATTTTAAAATTTTTATCTGTTAAATAATTTTTGTCCTAAAAAAAATTTTAATAATAGTAAAAAAAGATATAAAAATATAAAAAAAATTATAAATAAAATAAAAATCTTTGTTGACTGCTGCAAATTTTAATTCTAAAAAAACTATCACTAATAAATTCGCCGCGTAATTGTGTTCCTTTCTGTTGGGGCATAAACACTCAAGTGGTACGAGAAAAAACGAATTATTTTTTCTTAATTGTTTTTTTATAATTGTTAAAAAGCCAATTTTTTTTGTTAAAAAAAAAAGAAGGTAATTTTAATGACAAGCATCATGCGTCAAAAGGATATTAGACCTGCACCAGCTCGTATTGAATTTAAAGGAATGCAATTTTTAATAACTGATCGACCATCAGATGTTACTATACAGCATTATATTGTCGTAAGTGTTTCGCGGGTTTATATTATCTAAATGAGAAATTTATGTAATTTTGTTTTTTTTTTTTAATTTTTTAGGAACTTAAGAAGCACAATGTCAGCACTGTTGTTCGTGTCTGTGAACCAAGCTATAAAACTGAAGAGCTTGAAACACAAGGAATTAATGTTAAAGATTTAGCATTTGAGGATGGTACATTTCCGCCACAAAAAGTTGTTGATGAATGGTTTGAAATATTAAAACAGAAGTAAGTTAAAAAATTAATTATTTTGTGTATTAAGGTCACAATTTGTGTTTCTTCAATTTTTTTAACAATAATAAAGAAAATGCACACTAAAAAAAATTTAATACACTCTAAAATTTTGGTCCACTTTCAACAATTTATACACTCATTACCCAGATTCTCTCGCGACAGATTCAAACTTTTGCCCATTTTTTGTTTTAGATGCACAAAAATTAATATTTTTATTTTACATTCATACTCCACTCTGATATGGCTTCCGTTTGCCACCATAGTCGGCCAATACCCTCTGGAAAGCGGCCATACAAAGTTTTAGCCCATCAAACTGCATTTTCGACGGAGTAACAGACAGACAGACAAACTCTGTCAGATACAAATTAGAACAGTTGACATTAGACACAAAATAGCACAGTTGACCTAGAAATGACAGCTAGAATGACATATGCAAATTTCAAGTCGCACCATTTGGGACAAGATCCTGTGACAGACAATGAATTTTCTGTTTATGAAATAGATTTATTTAATAGGCTTTAAAAAAATTAAGAATTTTTATATCTACTTTTTAATATTTCTGTTCTATTTGACCTTTAACATTTGCATTTACATTTCTTTATTGGTTTTTGTTTTTACTATCGTCACAAAATGTAATTTGCAAACTATCCTACCTTAAATAATCTTTATCAGATTATTTTAATTTGAAATATTTGAGAACTTATTTAGTATTTGTGATATTAATAACATTACTACCAGTTACTTATTTCATTAAATTAAATTTTTACTATGTAGTATTTTCAATTTTATTAGAAAATTTAACAATTTGCAAGAATTTTACATTTCGCTACTATTTTCATATAATTTACCCTTGAAAATTTATTTTTCTTGTCGTTTTTGAACTAATAAAATGTCATAAATTCAATTTTAAAATAAAAATATGTTAATTATCTTATATTTAAAAATCCAATAAAACAGGAAAATATTAAAAAAAAATTTAAAACTAATTTTTTTTTACCATTAAATTTTCTTTTAACAACAATTTTCTCTTACTAATAAAATTTTTCTTTTAAATATAGAAACAGGAAAAATAATTTTGTGCATAATAACGATTATATATTTTCAAGTTCATAAAATTTGTCTTTTTTGGCAAATGTTTTGCACGCGACATGTCGTGGCTTATTTTAAATGAAATTGATTTAATTTAACATATTTGACAAAATGAGTTTTTTTCTTTAGATTCGATTTCGAAAACTCTGTTGTACAAATATATTTTCATTTTATATTTAGTTTTTTTTTTATATATATTTTTAATGAATTTATATTTTTAGTTACTCACAAAATCCGGAAGCTTGTGTAGCAGTTCATTGTGTTGCAGGTTTAGGAAGAGCACCAGTTTTAGTTGCATTAGCATTGATTGAACTTGGTCTTAAATATGAGGCTGCTGTAGAAACAATTCGAGAGTAAGTAAATTTTTTGGATTTTTTAACTAGAAAAATTAATTAATTAAAAATTATTTTGACTATAAAAATATACAAAATACTGATGTGACACAGAAATGAAAATTAAAATACAAATTCGTTATAAACCGGAAAACGAACGAACATTACAAAGAAATTATTATTTTGAAAATGAAGTTAAAATTGGAAATTCTGCAAAAATATGTAAAATTAAAGCTTGTATTTGATACAAAAATTGACATTATTTAAGTACTATTTATTATTATTGGATTTGTAAACACAAAAACTGATCAAATTCCGATATATACTTAAAAATTTGTTCATCTAAATTTCATATACACAAACCATCAGACATAAAAACCCTTTCCCTTTTACTTTACTTTAAAAATATTCTACATCTCAACTAATTTCTATAATTTTCAATTTTCTCTTATAGCAAAAGACGAGGCGCTATTAACGCAAAACAGCTTTCATTTTTAGAAAAATATAGACCAAAATCAAGACTAAAGCACAAAAATGGTCATAAGAATTCATGCTGTGTGCAATAGATATCAAAAATTCCCACCAGATAAAAAGTGTTCATTTTAACCGATTATCCGAAAAATTAAAAAAAAAAAATACCAAGTTTTAAAAAAATAATAAAGCAAATTAAATTCAAATTTAAATTTAATAAAAATAAATAAATTAACTACAAAAAATATTAATATTACAACAAAAAAAAAACAGAAAATAGAACAAAAAACCAAAAGTAAAAACAAATATTGAACAAAAAAAAAACGAAATAAATTATTATAATTAAAAAAAGTAATTGAAAATTATAAAAAAGAAATATATCACAGGTAAAATGTTAAAAATAATTATTATAAATAAAATAAAAAAATAGAGACCATAATTTAATTAAAAAATATTAAAACTATCTTTAAAAAAAAAAAAACTAAAAGAAAAATAAATTAAAAACAGAAATTTTACATACACACACACACACAAATCTAGATATTAATATTTAAAAATAAAATTATTAAAAAAAAATATTGAATAAATTATAAATAAAAAAGAAGCAAAAAAAAAAAATTGTAAATTTTCTAAAATAAAATAGAATAAATTTGTAAAAATATAAAATAATTGAAAAAAGAAATCAAACAACAAACAAAAACAAAAAAAAATAAACCTAAAAATTGGTAAATCAATAAAAGCTCTAAACAGAATGGAAGAAGTTACAGTTGATAAGCGACAAAGTACGACAACAATGTTTTATCACATCAAATTATAGAATACAATTTTAAATGGGATTAGGAAAATTGCATTGTGGTGGCACACAGTCAACTTTGACATTGACATTTGTCATTTTAGGAAACGATATATTTCTAATTTTGTGTTAAATCTCCTCTCGGTTGAAAGTTTTAAGCCAAAACAAAAATCTCTTATTAAAAAAAAATATTGTAATTAAATTTTGAATTGTGAATAAAATATTTTGTCACCAAATTGTTTAATGGCTCTGCGCCTGCGTCTGCTTGTATTTAAAATTTTCGTCGCCGCGCCAGTAGTTAATGTTTTGTGTTCACAAAATTTTGCAATTGTCGCTTATCCGTTGTATATTTTTTCAATTCTGTTTAGAGCTTAAATTTTTAATTTAAAACAAAAACAAAAATTACTAAAAAAATTAAACAAAAACATGCTAAAAAAAAACTTAAAAGGAAAAATTAAACACTTTTTATATATATATATAAAAATAAAAATCTATAAAAAAACGAAAAAAAAAAATTACAAAAAAAAATTAAAAATTTAAAAAAAAAAATTATATAAAATTTTTAATAGATTTAAAAAAAAAAATAATTAATTATTTTTTTATTTCTCTGTAGTTTCTTATTTTTTTTATTATTATTATTTTAATTATATTTTAGTTAAACGAAATATTATTATTATATAAAAAATAAAGTTTTTAATTTTTATTGTAAAAGAATTAAAAAAATAATTTTAAAACCAAAAAAAGAAAAAGGAAATAAGAAAAACTTTTTTTATTAAATTAATTTTCTTTTTTTTTCAATTATTAGAATTTTTATTTTGATTTTTTTTAGATGACAAAAAGTATATAATTGAAAAAACTTTCTTTTTTTTTTTGAAAATGTCTCTTTTTTTTTATAAAATTTAATTTAAAAAAAAAAAAACATTTAAAACAAAATTAAGATTTGTATACTTAAAAAAAATTGTAATTAAAACAACAAAAAAAAAATAAAACATTAAAAACAAAAATGATATTTGCAATATTATTTAAAAAAAAAAAAACACTGACATTAAAAATGTTTTTATTAAAAATGAATTTTATTGGTAAAAATTGAAATTTTTCGGAGTTAAAGAAATTAAAATTGGAAGACACAATAAAAATTTAGAAAATATATATTTTTTTGGTCCTCTTCTCAGATGTGGTGAAATTGAGTTTTTCTTTTGAAAATTCGGCGAATTTGTGAGGCGAATTTGTACGGCGAATTTATGAGGCGAATTCCAGAATTTAATAGAAATTTCGCCGTAGAATGTTGAGGGTTTAAAAAATTATATTTCTTGAAGTTTTAATCGTAAAATTCGAGATTAAATCGGATTTGAAGTAATTCCTCTTCGTTTCTCATCCCCACTTCATTTTTAACCCCAAATTCAGTTTTAGTCGAAATTTTTTATTTTTGGTAAATGGAAAAATTCATTTTGTTAGTGAAATTGGTATTTTATTATAAAATTTTCCTAGTAAATAAAACTAATGGTTTGGGTACAAAAAGAAATCTTCGTTTTTTGTGGTGGGAGATTTATTATATTATCTTCAAAATTTAAGACGAAAATTGAAATGCGGCTACATTATTTATATTTAATTGTGAACCAGAATTTCCGAATTCAAAATATCTGCCAAATTTCTTTAATTATATCTCTCTAGTGTCTAGTGGTTAATTAAAATTCGGAAATTCTGGTTTGGGTCCTACACTTTCACAAACGAAATTTTCAAAGAAAAACTCGATCAAATTAAGAATTTCTTTCTATAAATTACAAGTAAAAAAAAATCAATTTTTAATTATTGTTTTTTTGATGAATTATTTAAAATATAGAAAATTTAATAATAAAAATTTTTATATTCAAAATAATCTTTTTTTATGATTAATTTGAATTATATTTTTTTTTTCATTAATTATATTTTTTTTTTCTTTGATTTATATAAAAATAATTTTTTTTAATTACATCAAAAATTAATTTGTTAAATTAAAAATATTTATTAATAATAAAATAATAAACATAAAAAATAAACAATTTATTTAATATAAACGCGACTTGAATTTTGGTTAAGAAGAAAATAAATGAATTTAATTTTTTGTATAATTCTTTTATTAATTTCATAAAAACATTTAATAATAATAAATAAAAAAAAAGAAAATATTTAAAAATAAAAATGGGAGAAAAATAAATAATTGAAATAAAAATAAAAAATTATTCTTAGATTTAACAGAAATGTATGACATTTGGTTTTTCATTTTTGTTTTGTTTACATGGTTGGAAGTTGGAAGGATCACAGAACAAGAACTTAGATTGGTTAGTATTTTTATCCTGAGAAATTAGAATAATTTATGTAAGTTGGATATTTTTTCATTTAACTTTCATTGGATTTCGTTTTTGATTCAAGTTTTTCTAAATTTGTTATAATCTATATAAGACGACTTTATTGAATGCGAAATCTTGACAATTTTAGAGATAAATCAGAGAGTGAGGCGATACTTACGAATTGAGCTTAAAAATTTCTACAACTATATAGATTACTCTTTATTTAGATATAAGCTTTGTATAATAGAAATGTACTATCACTTGACACGATTTTTTTGATAAGTGGCCATGGGAAAAGTGCGAACTAAAATATAGTAAAGACATAAATCATATATTTGGGATTTGGGCATTAAATTTGACCAAATTATATCGTAGCAGAAAAACTTGAAAGAAGTATGCAAATAGGGAGGCACCTTCTAAATGCTCTAATTCATTCAATTTTTAAGATGCGAATAAAAAAACCATACAGATTCTGAAAATAGAGATTTCAATCTTTAATTTGATGTATAAAACATAAATATCAGACAAAGATTTCTATATTTTTAATCATCCTGAAAAACGAGTCCTTGTGAAAATAAAAACAAAATTTATTCTGTTTTTTTGCTATAACTTAGGCAAATGAAAAGGTAGCTCGCTCGTTGCAAACTTTTTATTCAAGTTTTTATGCTCTAAATTGGGCAAATTTAAAGATATTTGGAATTGGTTTGGAAATTTTTATTATAATTGAAATTTCCCGTTCATAGACACCCAAATTCACCTATATTGGAAAATGTTGTAGAACATTATTGTCCTCTAATTTCTCATTAATTTTGTTTAATTTGAACTGCAATAATTGTCATTTAAATTATTATCACCAATTTTTGAAATATAAATTAAAATTTTACAATAAAAACCATTTTTAATTTTTAAATAAATTATATTTCATTTTTATTAATATTGATATTTTAGTGTGTTCACATAATAATTATTTTATTATTTTTAATATTTTCCTTATAATTTTATTATTTTATTGATGAACTCAAAAACACAATAATTTTTATTTAATTAATTTTGTATATTATAATTTAAGGCAATTCATTTTTAGATAATTAAAACTATTTTTTCAATTTTGTATTAAAATTATAAATTTTTCCATAAAAGTTTCATTTTTTACAATCCAGAATATTAACAAAGATAATTTTCATATTTTTGCATTAATAATTTTTCTATAATTTTCAGTATATTTTTTTTTTTTTGTGACAAAAATTCTTTTAATTAATAAAATGCATAAAATTGCAAATATTTTTAATTATGGCTTTCTAGTTTTTTTTATATATATATAAAATATTTTGTTTAGTATATAGAGTAAAATTTTAACTTTTTCTCAAAAGAAATCATAAAATTTCTTCATTTATTTCAATATTTTTTTTTTGAATACTGTTTTTTTTTTAAATAATTTTTATATATTTATATTTTTATTTTAAACTGATTTGCTATTTGCCTAACCATATAGAAGCATTTATACTCTAAAATAGACTAAAAATTTCTATGTATATATTTCAATTATTTATGTTGCATATTTAACGAAATAAATATTAACCATCAGAAATATTTTTGAGCAAAAATAAAATTTATTTATTAAGGAAACACATTTAACAGGAAAATCTAAAATTTAATGTTGATAGATAAATCGTTAAAATTAATTCGAAAATATTTTAATTATACGAAATTAATTTTATTTATATATGATATGAATTTTTATGTATAATTGTTTAAAAATAAAATATTGCTTATATGACGGGGTTAATTCGAGATATTAGAGATTAATACTAGAAGATAATTTCAATATTTCTATATTGTATATAATTTCTTAGAAATTGTCATATGTTCTTGCTGTTTTAATAAGATAATATGAAGATATTTCCAAACCATAGGACGAGCAATATAAAAATCAACATTTGGGATCATTGTCGCGACATTGACTCATCATAGTCGTCGTCCTGTTCCAATTTTTTAAATTATTCAAATATTTCGAAAGCAGGAGGACATCAATTTGCCTGATTAAACATTTCGGCTGATTAGTTTAATCAAATTATTTATTTCAGTTGATTACAGAATCACGTGGACTGGAGACATCGTAAATGCCAAAATAATTTGATACAACCACAGATTGAACCACAGATGGTTGAACCAGGAACGAATGGATAGATATAAATGATATTGCTCGTTAGTTTAATGAATTATACCAGTGTGGTTGTTACTTTATCAAAACCATAAACTTCTTTGAAGTGGAGAAAGTATATTTAATTGCAAGAGGCTAATCGCATTTAGTACTCATTTAAATCTACTTAAATATTTGGAATAATAATTATTTGATTAAATTCCTTTTACTTTGAAAAATTCGTAAGAAATTATACGATTTATTGAAAATCCATAAGTATATATCCATTTGTCTAGATCTTAGTCTAATATTTCAGACAAAAAAAAGAAGGCTCTATGAGCTAATGCCCAAATGAACTAATGTGCACAACAAAAGTAAACTAAAGCCAAAAAAAAAAAATTCCATACACATTTGGGTTTTAGTTAATGTGAACTAACATCTAAAATTTTGGACCTTAGTTCATTTTTTTTTAGCTTTAATTCATTTGTACTTTGGCTTTTAGTTCATTTCGAAAGTTTTGGGCGTTAGTTTCTAGAACCAAAAAATACAGAACCAAAAAACAAACTCTACATTTAATTGAAATTTTAATTTTATATAAGAAAAGCATTTTTCTTTAATAATATTATAATATAATTTTAATATAATATTTTTTTTAATAATATAGTAATTTATTTATATTTATATAATATTCTTCACAGCACAAAACTTCATTCATTTAATTGCATTTTTTTTTTGTTGGTTGGATAAAAAGTTTCTTTTAAAAAAAACTTTCATAATTTTAATTTCTATAAATAATTTATTTATAATCACTTTTTTTTTTGTTATATTTAAAAATATGTCTTTTTTTTATAATAATTTTCATATACTTAGTAAAATTCTACAGGCGTTTATTATTAATTTTTGTATGCTTCTTAATTAAAAACATTAATTTTATTTATTTTTTATAATTTTTAATATATTTTATTTTATTTTAATATAATTATTTTTTATATAATATAATTTTCTTTATTATAAAATATATCAAACTTAAAAAAGCTTTTTTTATTTATGATATTTTCTATAGTCTTTTTTTTTATATTTTGCTTAAACAGAACGAAAAAATATTACAACTGAACCTAAATCAGAGCTAATATGGTGACAGTATGTCGAATTCACTGGCATAAATACGTCACTAGTACAAGTTTATTAGTTGGTTTGGATTTAAATTGACCAAGAAATTTATTTAGGAATAAATAAAGTTACCAAAAATAATGTAATAGCTTTCAAATTTCGGTAAAGTATAATTCATTATTTGTACATTTTGTTGGTACATTTCATTGCTTACTTCATTATACTATATGTAGCAAACCTGTTCACTTATAGTATGTTGACACAAGCTCGAAATTATGTGATTTTGATTATTATCGTAATTTTGACCAAAATCACGTTCAAAATCATGCAATTTTCCATTCATTGAGATGATTTGTAATTCACATCAAATATAGTAATTTTGTAGAAATCATGCTTAAAATCATGTCAGAGTCGAATGTTCAAATTAATCGATTAATCGATTTTTAACTCAAAATAATTAAGTTTTAAGTTTTACTAAACAAATTGAAGTAATTTCATATCACTTTTTAATTATCTCGTTCAAAAAGCAACAAGATTTTGTCAAAAATTAGATTTTTAACAGAGAAGAGAAAGTTTAGTCTGATTTAGGTTATGCAGTTCTTACATTTTATTTAATCTAATATTTTATATAAATTATATTTTAAAAATTTGATTATTTCTGTTATATTATTTTTAATATGCATTTAAAATTTTAAAAAAATATTTGAGAAATTCTTTGAATTGGATAGGTAAACCCATTTTTCATTTTACATAAAATTATTGAATTTATTTAAGGAATTATATTTTTCAGCATTAAATTGTAGACCTAATTTTGGAAATTTTAAAATAAAAACTATGAATATATTAATTTAAATAACAAATTTAATTTATATGTTTAATTTATTTAATTGATCCATTTGATATTTTTAAAAATCTTTCTATTTTTCTATATATTTTTGTAAACTATTTTTTGTTTTAATTAACTAATTATTTTTAGAATTATTTTATTTCCTTTATTAATTTTATTTGTATATTTTTTATGCATAAAAAATATGTACTTTGATGAGTAAATATGAAAAAGTTTTGAATTATTATGAAATTAATTAAATAAAATAAGGGACGAAGGTAATACTTCTTGTTTTACTAAAGATTGATTAAATTTCAGTACAAAATTGAATCGTTAATTGTGAAGCAGACAAATGATATTTAACTCTTTATTTTATGGACAAATTTTTACTATTCGGCTCTCAGATTATTTTGAAAAAACCAAAGAGGAACATTCTTTAGAAGCCATTTTTGATTCCCCAGCATCCGGTCCTGTTGTACAACAAAACTTTATCTATATTTCATTATTTAATAGGGAAATTTTTACACAAAAACGGATGAGCATTAAATATAAATAAAATTCATATCACTTAACTAGTTTATTTTGCATTTTACCAGTATGATTGCTAGTGTTATCTCACTGTCAATAAATACAATATTTTAATATTTTAATTTTATGTTTTCAAATAATTTCATTAATCATTAAACTAAATACAGAATATTGATAAATTTATTATTATATTTTTTATGCATATCAAAAAATTATAATCTACTAATAATAATTCTCTGTTTAATAAATTAAACACAAATATTTGTTTTAAAATAATTCTACATATAGAAGAATGTTTATATTACTCGTATAATAATCTATATAATTTTATTGTAATCACACTGAACGTCACATTATTGTTGCATTATTACTTTTCTAAATTTAATTATATTTTTTATTACACTTTTTTAAAATTTATTTAGACATTTTCATTTTCATAATCAATTGACATTTTTTTTTATACAATTTAAAAAGTACTTTTTTTTTGTGTCGCTTAAAAAATATAATTTTATTAAATTTTATTGAAAATTATACTAAAAATTTAATTTAATATTAAAATTTTTATTAATCAGTTTATTTAAATAACTTGATTTTACTCAACAATTTACATAGTGAATACCACATATTTGTAAATTGTTTGTAAATTTAATGAGACCAAAATGTTAATAATTTAAAATAAATTAAATCTCCAAGAAATTATAATATTATAAATCAAATTTCACAATACAAGTGTGGTAATTACTTTGTGGTATTGGAAAATTTGGTATCTAAATATAATTTATCAAAAAATTTTGGTACTCACAAATGATATTAAAAGTACTCTACAAAAACGAATTTACTTTACAAATTAAATAATAATTTTTAAAAGATTCAATAAAAGATTTACCATACCACTTTAAGGATTTAAAGTTATTAACAAATTGTGACCACAAATTTATTTTTAAATAATTAATTTAAAAATTAAAATTATTTATAATTCGAATTTATTAAATAATTTTTTAAATTTTTAATTTTTACAATAACTTTTCATAATTTTTTTTGCTTAGCATATTCCAAAAATTTTTAATTTAACTTAAAAACGACATTTTTCTCATTAATGTCACACATTTGAAACCATTTTATTATATTATTTAATTTTCATTACAATTTTACATACATCAAAAAAAATATTATATAGGAGTAATTTTCATTTTCATTATTTTCTAAATTAATTTATACAATTTTTCTTTTAATAACTAATAAAATAAATTTTTCTTAATTTCTTTAAAATTTCTATTCAGCATTTTTAATATTTTAATCATATTTGTTTTTTTTTTGTTCAATAAATTAAAAAATCTATAAAAAAAATTTACAATAATAATTATTTTGCAGCATAATTTGATCCACATATGCTTTAAAGCGAATTTGATCAATTTTATGGACCAATTTAAATCAAATTTCTGTTAAATTTTAAAGGATTAAAAATTCCTAATATAATTTGTATTTACATACACGTATCTTTATTATTTAAATTATTTTCATCATCATTATTACAATTCAATAATTGTATTGATTCAGCTAATAATTCAATTGGTTCAATTTGTATTTTATTTTGTGATGAATTTCTTAAATGTTTACCACCAACAACAACTACAGCACCACCAATACCACTACTACTGCCAGTAACAGTTGGCAATGCAGATGGTATTAAATCTTTTGAATTTGTTCGACGATGTCGTAATATCTGTGATGTTGATGATGAACCATTATTATTATTACCATTTAATATATCAATATTTTGTTTAATATCTTTATTATTTATAATATTTTGATTTTGATTATTATTTATTAATTTTATATCTGATATTTCATTTGAATTTTTTATTTTATTTTCAACATTTTTAACTAAATTTAAAAATTTTTTTGGATTTTGATCAAAAAATCGTATATTATTTGGCATATAAATTTGATCATATGAATGATTTCTTAAATGTTTTTTATTATTATTATTATTTGATGATGATTTATTATTTGATGATGATGATGATAATGATGTTGATAATAATTGTGAATCATCATTATTTTTTAATTGATTTTGTATATAACGTATATTTAAATTTAAATCATCATTAATAATATTATTATTTGTATTTTGTTGTCGTGTTAATTTATTACGAAATTCATAATTTAAATCATTTGAATTATTACGTGAATGTGATGATGATGATTGAATTGAATTTGTTTTAGTATTTTTTAATTTTATATTATTATTATTATTATTTGTTAATGAATTATTATCAATATCATTATTATCTTTTGAATTAATACGAATCATTTTAACATCACATGATGAACTACGAAAATGTTTTTTAGATTTATTAATTTGTGTAGATATATTATTTGTTGTTGTAGATTGATTATGGAATGATGGTATAGTGGAATTATTGTCACATTTATCATATCTACATAAATAGAAAAAATAATATATTTAAAAAATTAATTTTAAAAAGTAAATATTTATACCTAAATTCTAATTGAATTGTTTTTGAATCATTTCGCGAATGTTTTGATGTAACCATAATATTTTTATTTGGATCATCAATATTTGTATTTATTGAATCATTATTACAATAATTAATATTCTGTTGTTGATTATTATCTTTGCTAGTCTTTTCTTCAAATTCTGTAAAAAAAATTAATATATTATATATTAATTAATTATTTAAATATTATATAAAATTTTCAATTGTATATTATACTTTTATCCAAGCTAAGAATTGATCCAACAACATCATTTAATGTTAATTCTTTAGATTTTTCTAAATTTTTTCTACGTGTAACTAGCCACCAGTCAATTAAAAATATTGCAAGTGCAACTAATTTGATACCAGTACATAAACCAACATATCTAAAAAAAAGAAAATATTTATGTTAATTTCATTTAGTTCATTTTCATTTAAAATTTCATTTAATTTTCATTTAAAAATTTTTTTTTTTCAAAATCAGAACTTACTTATATCGAAATGCTTCAATATCATATAATAAACATCTACCACCATTTTCACCACATGTTGATTTCCATAATAAACATGTTGAATCAATTAAATTACCAAAAACAATTGGTGCTGGTATATAACCAAATAAACGAAATATTACAAATTGCATACCTAATGCAAATGAACGTTCCTCCTCAGATACCGAACGTAATACAATCATTAATAATGGCATTTGGGTGCCAGCAACAATAAATGTCATAAAAAATAATAATATTAAAAATGGATAAATAGTACGACATGGTGTTGTACATGGACCAGCTGTTGCAACCGGAACAACTGTAACTTCAGCAAAATCTTCATGAGCATTTAATGCTTGTGCCTGACTACCACCTAAACCTTGGTATACAGTAGCTGGTTTTGGTGGTGTATTTGAGTGAACACCTGAAAAAACAAAATTATTAGGATTGAAATTATTTTTATTGAAATTTGTTTCATTGAAGTTTAACTGTCATATACTTACAAGCACAATTTGTATAATTTGAACTTGATGAAAATGCTGTACATCCGGCATGACATGGACTAAAATATGTTAAACCATTATTACCACAAACTGGTTCAACATCAAACATATGACATTCACATCCAAAATTACAAGCAGCTGTTAAATTCACTTTAAATGGATCCATTGATGTATGCGTTGAACTATTATAGTATGGTATTGTTGTACCAGCCATTTTAACATTATCACATCCCAAAAAAAATAATAACGCATAACAGCATAGACAAATGATATTTGATACTAAGACAAATTGTACAGCACCTTTTGGTTTTAATTGAAATCGTTTTAAAAAACAACCACCAATAAATATACCAATACATGCTCCTGGTACTGCAATTGAACCAGTAAAAACACTTGCTTGACTTTTACCCAAACTAAATTGTGTCTCAAGATATTTTGGTAAAAATACAATAAAACCAGAAACAATCATTAGTTCCATACAAGCACCTAAACATGTAACAATGTAAACTGGATTTGTAACAAGTCGGAACATTGATTGTGGTATGCCTGAAAATATATTTAAAATGTTATAAGAAATTTTTTATAGGTAAATATTATTAAATACCTTTAATATCTTTGCCATAATCTGAATCAACTTTTTTCAATGTAACTTTTGAATTTTGTGTTGCATTTGATAATTGTTTCTCCTTTGACTGACGCTGAAGACTATTTGAATTATTTGGTATCATTGGTTGAATTGGTTTACCTTCAATTTTACGTAATTTCTTTTTCTCATATGTTAAAACTTTTGGAAATGAAAAGAATGGAATTGCAACAATTATTAATAATAATCCACCAAGTAAAAATCCACCCCACCACATTCCAACCCATCGTCGATCACCAGGATCTATATAAAAAAATGTTTTTAGTATAATTTTTTTTGTCGCAGAAAAACGCATATGTTAATCCTTACCAATCGATATAAAACTGCCTGATAATGAATCCATATGCAATGATAATAAATATGCACCTAATAAAAATCCTAAAACTGGTCCAAATGCTGCCATACTATACATACAACCAATATACATTGATGAACTTTCCGATTTAACATGATCATCAACATATGTTGTACCCAGTGTAAATAATGGACTACCACCACATCCTAATAATAATTGTGCTATAACAAATAATAATACTGGACCAGATGAATATGATTTTCCTTGTATACAATTATTGCCACGAAAATTATTAGCTGGTGCTAATGGTGAATTAGATAAACCATTTGATAAACGTCCCAAACCCATATCTTGATCACGTACAGATACACCACGACAAATATTATCACTTGTTTGATTTTCAATTGTTATACCTGGATTTGGATCACCAGTAAAATGTGGTACCATAAATATTAATGAACCAATACCCATTATTACAGCACCTTAAATATAGTAATATATAAGAATATCAAATTAAAGATCAATGGAAATCATTTTAAATTGTCGACATTGTCATTCAAGAAATGTAATCAATTAACTTACCAATTCCAATCCATACTGGTATATGACGACGACTACCCAAATAACTAACAAATATTACTGTAAAAACATTACCAATTTCATAGCTAGATGCTATTAATCCAGAATAACTTGATGGTATTTCAAAACGTTTTTCAATTGTTGTTATTACCGAATTAATATAACCAGAACTTAATGCTTGTTGTAATGTTACTAATAATGATAATAGAAATACGAAAATTTTAATTCTAGCAAATTTTTGTATAATAAATGGACGACAATTAAGTATTCCACAGTCTCGATTTAAATCGGATTCATCAATATTATGATGTTGTTGTTGTTGATGATGATGTTCACGATCAATTAAGGAACTAGATGGTTGACGACTATGACATTTAATCACTGTATCAGTATTATTATTACTATTATTATGTTGATGATTATTATGTTGATGATGATGATAATGGCTACTACTTGCTGTTGGAATTTGATTTATATTATCTGATTCAGGTGGTAAATCAATACTACTTTCATCACCGGAATTTGTTTCAGAATAAAGACCAGTCATTTGATACATAGATTCTTGCCGCCTGTTAAATAAATTAATTATATAGAAAAATATTTGAAAATTTATGGTAAATTTATGGAAAATATAAATTAGAATAGTAAATACCGTATATAAAATTTTATTTATATTTGAAAAAAGAAAAAGTGTTTTTCGACATGAAAACTAAAATACAAATTTCAAATATCAGTTTTTATTGTCCAAAAATTCGTTCCCCAAAATAAATAGTAATTTTCATCATGAAATTTATTTATAAGGATGATTTTATGTTGAATTTACTTATTAAGTAATTATACCAAAAAGAAAAATTTGAAATTGTGAAATTCCAAGCCTGATTTTCCCAAAAATAAGTAATTTCAGTTGAAAATTTACCAGGGATTCCCTTTTTTTTCAAAATTTCTTTACTCTATTTTAGTTGAATTTTATGGGGCCAATTTTATTTTATCCAAATTCTAATTTTAAAATTGATATAAATAAACATAATATATGCTTTTAGTACCCGAGAAGACCACCAACAAACTTAAATTATAATTTACAATTTCCTAAAAACTTTAATCAATTTAGTATTAAAATTTTATGTTAAGATAAATACTACATAAATTTAAATTTAATCATTTAATTTAAATAACAAACTTAAATACCAAATTTTTTTATAAATTTAATGAAATTGAATTATTTAAATATTTAAAAAAAATATAATAATAATTAATTTATAATCACAATTAACATATCTCGGCAAAGTATAAATATTTACTAAGGAAAAAAACTTTTTTACTTATGCCACATAAGACTTTGTACAACATTTTACCAAAAAAGTTTCCTACTTCAATTTATTTATAATTTTTTTTAAAAAAAATATTAAATCAAAATTTTTGTTTCCTTGTTAATAATGCGGTTTAGTTTTATTTTTATAATATTTTAATTTTTAAATAAGATATAAATCAATAAAATGAAATTAGATATTTTCAAAATATATGTATAATATACAATGATGATATTTAATTTCTTGCTGCTTCCTACACACATAAAAATTTTCCAATAAATAAATTATTATCAACTAAAAAACATACTTATTTATCCTTAAATAAGGATAACCCGAAGAAATTTGAAGTACATAAGTATATATAAAATGTATTTATCGATCCAAGTCATTTTTATAGTGACTAAAATTTCAAAAAACTTATCGTTAAAAATTTTTGTTGGACTGCCAAAAATAAATAAATGTAATTATAAATGAAATAAAGTATTTATTATTTATTCAAGCCCCTAAAACTCTCTCCGCAACCCTTATACTTTTTTCGATCAATAATAATTTCTAACTAAAATTATTTGTATTTGTTTGTTATTCATTTTTTGTTGTTTTTTTTTGGTAAATTGTCAAAAAATATAAATTTCTAATTTACCTATGACCTTTACGATGTCCGCTACTATTTGTAGGAACCGCATTACTGGCACTACACATTCCAATTTCATTACAATTTCCTATACCACCATTAATATTATTATTATTGGTAACATTACCACCACCACCACCACCGCTTACACCATTTCCATTATTAGTATTTGTTTCATCTACGGTGCCAAGATTATTGCTTGAATTTGTATTAAGTGTTGTGTTTACTTGCTGCTGCTGTTGTTGTTGAGCTGCTGCTGCTGGTGACGGTTGATATTGTTGTGACACTGTTGCCGTCATTGTAAAAATAATATTTTTATAGAAAATATAATTTCGTATATTATGTAAACTATCATCGGTTTAATTTTTATTTATTATTATTATTTTTCTGTTACAGTCTTTGGATCTGAAATAAAAAAAAATTTTGAAAAAGGGAAAATTAATTTTTAGGAAATAAAAATATTTCAGAAAAAGATATTTTGATAAATTTAGGTCAATAGAGATAAGTTAAGTAAATCTAATTTATATTTGAAAATTGAGATTTTATCTGTTAAAATATTATATCATTTATGTCTGGAATAAATGATTGATGATTAATCAAAGATTAGGCATTGGAAGAATACCAAATTTCTTGGATATAAAATATCTATAATTGAATGAGAATAAAATGAATTGAAATACTTAGTAAAAGATAGTTAAATATAGTAGATAGATATCAAAAATAAATAATAATCATATAAAAATTTACCATAATTTTTCACCTTACAAAAATTCATTATGTTTCATTTAAATGATAATTTGACATAATCATAAATTCTCTTTCTTTATTATTGTAATGAACATTTTATTTATACTATATATGGAGATATTTCATTTAAATACTAAATATAAATTTATGAAATCCTTATAAACCTCTTTACGTCATTGTATCATTTTCACTATATTTCCTTTGGCAAAACAAATTTTTTAGTGTAATACGATTTTTTTTGGAAAAATGTATAATAAATATATTAATAACTTGTAATAGAATATTAATGTGAACACTGATCATAAGAGAAGATAGGTATATACACATATTTTATTAACACGCATATTAGTTTTTGTTTCGTTGAAGGATATTAATTATAAATGTTAATTTTAAGGATAATTTACAAAAATATGAGAAATTAATAATCATAAATTATTCCATTTAGTATATTATATATACATATATGTATACTAAATTTTCCGTTTTGGTAAATTACTATACGTTTTTATCATATATGTATGTACTAAATTTTTATAATACAAAATTAATAAATAAATATTTATATTTATCTGAAAATAATTATTATTAATTTATTTATAATGAATATTAATTTATAATATAAATTGAATTTTACTAATAATTTTTCAGTCTTTAGGATATTATAATAATCTAATAAATATTAAAATATGTAAATTAGGAAATTATATAATTTAATTTTTCCTGCGTATAATTTAATGTGGATAAGTTTTTCATATATAATTTTAATTAGATTATATTTTAAAATGATGGAAAATTATATGAAAATATTTCGTCCTAATCATAAATTCTTGATAAATACATGTTTTTTTGCAGAGCTAAATTATATTTTAAATAAAAAATTAAGATAGATTTAATATTTATTTATTTTTTTCTTTTGGTTTTTTTTCCTATTTTTAAAATAATTTTGTCAAGCCTACACGCAAGAATTACTTTATATAATATTTATTTATTATAATTTTATTTATAAATCGTTTTTGTTTTGTGTGTAAATCAAAATGTTTTTTTTTTTTAATATAACATCAAAGATAAATGTTCACCTTTCAGGGATTAAAATATTTTTTCCCCAAAAAATTTATAAAATTTTTCCTTAGTTAAGAAAAAACTTCGTTGTTTGTTTAAAAAGTATAATCTTAAAATTATCATGTACTACATATACCTAAGGGAAAATTATGGTTCAAAATGGATAAAAATCTTGTTAGTTAAAATGTATAAAATGTTGAGAAGTTTGTGAACTTTTTTTTACTAGTAATTAAGTCCCAAAATAGTTAAATAATAGTATAGTTAATTCCTCATATTTTTTTAACTCATTCAAAAGATAATCAATTCTCTCTGAAAAGTAGATTGTAAATAAATTCTAAATTATAGTGGTAGGACAGAAGCATATCATATAATCATCGTGTCCACAAATTGATCTATTTAATTTCCCTAATCTTATAAAGCTCCATAATTTTATTAAATGTTCCTTTTCCTATTATTCAAAATATCATTTACCAAAATATCCTAAATTACATACCGAAATGTTACCAGACATAATATATAGGATGTCCTTCAAATTTATATTCAAAATAATTATTACTACTTATATACATAATATCTATTGGTCTGCTATAAAACTGACACATTTCCATGGTACAAAATAGAAATTGAGAAACAGAAAGATTTCTAATAAATATTTTTTATCTAAATTATGAAAATTTCACTTAACCTAAATACAAAAAGAACATATTTTTTTATCTCATAAAGACCAAAACTAATCATCCTCCACTTTCTTTCAGCAGAAAAGAAAGCAATTCGGATTTTTTTATGTATGTACTAAAAATTTAGATTATGTCCTCATGTCATCCCTAAAGAAACTTTTACTATCTATTTTCATTTTAGTATTTATTCATTTTATATTGTTCATTTTTTCTGTCTTCTTCGGTATTTTTGTATTTTCTTTAGTAAAAAATCAATATTTAAGTGTATAATAATGGTTTCTTTTTATGTTTTCATATAATAATAATTATGGTGTCCCATTATTATATATAAAAAAAATCAATACACCCGCATTATTAAAAAAATACACCATAGTTTTTTTTACCTTATGCTAAGCTAAATTATAATAATTTTCTATATGAAAATGTAGAAATTGTGTCCTTGTTCATCTATCACGAAACTTTATAAAAAAATATGGAACATTAATTTAATTGTTGGGTTTGTTGATAGAATTTAAGGAGACTATAGTTTTGCACACAATATTATAACTAAATCAGTCCTTTTCCCACTTTTATGTTAGTATTTGACATGTTAGTATTTGTCAGCAGGTTTCTGACACTTATGTTAGTATTTGTCAGCAGGTTTCTGACATTCAATTACAAATTTCTCTTTAGCACTGACGATAAATGCTATGGTCATCTGACAGTGATAGTAATAGTACCAAATATGATCATGTCAAATTATTAAATATTTAACAGTTTTCCTATAATCACTAGAAGCAGAAGTTAGAAATATTAATTACGATTTTAATATTTCATAAATTTTAACACTACAAGTTAAATCTTCAGTACTATACCATTGACAGACAGAAATCTAATCAAATAAAAATAATTTTAGATTCAAAAATTGACCTACTTATAAATTTCTCTTATAACTTTTGGTAATATTCCAAAAAAAAAAACAAAAATTTTATATTTTGATTTTCTTTAATAATATTCACCTGTTCTTATAAATAAATAATATACTCGTGGTAAATACTTATATATATAAATTCTAGAAAGTAGTCCTATTTTGTTTAGAAAAAAAATACCTCTTCTATGTATACCAACAGAAAAATGTATGTAATTTTGTTATACAAATATACATATATAAATAATTGAAGATAAAAATAATCAATATTAGGTCAGTTTCATTTTACTTTTTTGTTGTTTCTTTTTTTTTTTGAAAATATCTGCACTATGTTAAGCACGAAAGTTCCTAATTTTCCATTTTAATATTTACTATGTTATAAGTGAACATTTTTACATATTGTAATATTTATGTCATCACATACATATATATTAAAGGTGAATAACAAAAATAAATGAAAATTTAATTTTAAATTTTATATTGTAATTTTAAATAATTTCTTAATTCATTTCCTAAATTTAATTAATTATTTTATAATTAGAATTTTATTTTTACCAAAAACTTTTCACTTTATACATTAATAAATTTTAGAAAATTTTAAAATTCTATAATTTTAATTGTAAAAAAAAGTTTTTATCATCAACAAAATTTAATTAAATTTTTAATTCTTTCTGATGTTACATTTATATTATTTAAATTTAATTAAATTTATTTATGAAAGTTTATAATTAAATTTTGTAAAACAAGTGGTGACAAAAAGAATATAATATTATAAAATATAAAACAATATAATGGGAATCAAATAATTAAAAAAATGATTGTGTAATATTATCAGTGAATGTTGTAGTTTCTGTTAACCCTTTGGGGCACAAATATTTAGATTAAAAAATACCCAAGTGGCATAGAAATTTTATTTTAAGAAAATAACAAAAAAAAAAATAGAATTAATTCATTAATTTTTGAAATTACAAAAAACATTAAATATACATGTTTAGATAGGAGGTGGGATATTAATAGTACCACCATGCAGCTTCTTACAGGACTTAAACCATTATATCTTCAGTTTTTTAATTTTTGATGGTGGGTTAAAAATTATCCCACATTCGATATCAGGGTATCAAAAAGGTAGGTCACTTTTCAATCCTTAAAACTCCAAAGGGTTAAGAGGATTATTATATATGAGAATTATTTGATACTAAGTTTTTTCATTTAATATAATTGCAAAATATGCTTTCTTCTAAAAAAAATCATATTTTCCATTTCTAAAAGATCACAAAGAAACTAAAAGTTTTTGTTTTTAGTTATCTAATAAAATAATCTAAAATCTGATTTAGTTTCCTAATAGCCTTAAGTAAAAATAAAATTTTGAAATTAAATTTATATAAAAATGAAAATGAAATAAATAATATACAAAATCAATTTTGCATCCGCCTCTGGAATTTATCTTATGTTTTATATTATGGTATCTTTTTTTTTTACTTTCAAAATTAGATTTTATGTATCCGAGTACGTATATATAAATTTAAGAAAACTTGTTTTTCTACTTCAAATAAAGAACTTTAAGAAATTGAAGTTTAAAAATAAATGTTCTCTTGCATCATAACTTTTTTATGAGTCATGGAAAACTGTTAAATAGGTTGATTAACAACATAAACTTAGAAAAAAAATCTAATTTCAAGGTGATCTATAAAATATTATGTATAGGTTCATATTTCTAATTAAACTCGTTTAGAATTTAATAAAATTTTATATTGTAGGTGTAAATTATAAGAGGAAATTATTATTTTTTTGATTTCTGGGGTTTAATTAATTATATTATTGGTTTAGGAGTAAAATAAGAATGGTTATAAAATTGTGGAAATTAAAAATACCAACTATAAATAAACGAAATATCAATGATTTAATGTCAGGCCAAAGTACATAGTACAAAAATTTTGTCAACTTATTCAATTTTTATATAATTATTAGTTAAATGAATCTTTATAATAACATAATATAGTTACTTTCGGTTTAATGAAATCAAATTTATCAAATTTAATGGATTTATAAATTTTTCATATTTCAAATTATTTTTAATATTATATTTTTTTTTTAATATTTTCATCGCGGCATCAGCAAAATAAACAAAATGATGTCAAAACAAATTGAACAATTTTTTTTTTATAATGATTGATGTTATTTTAATTTATGATTATTTTTCAACAAATTCAGCAATAAGTAAAATGATTTACTTATATATTTTAAATCAGATAATTAAATGACATATTTGTTAAAATAATTTACGATTGAAATTAGAACAAATATAATTTAGAAAATATTTAAATTATTATAGATTAAAATTAGTATTTTTAAATATTTGTTACTAGTGAAATTAATTAGCAAATAATTTAACAAAAATTTTCATATTAGATTAATTGCGTGTTATGTAAAATGAGACAGCGACTACTGGACAGGATGTATTTACGACAATTGGTTACAAAACATAATGAATGTATCGCAATTTTTGATAATGATTAATTTCAAATAAATTATATTTTAATAGAAAAATTTGATTACAAAAAATATAAGTAAAATTAGTAAGGCTTCGATTTTATCTATAAATTGGGTACCTAACACTTAGACATATATGTTGACATAGAGCTTGACATTCTATATTAATGGTGATATTTTTTAACATTAATTTTCAACAAACCTTTCGAAATATCATTTAAAATTATTATAAATTTTAAATTATTCTTATTTGCTTGCTAATTTTGCCATTTTACTTTACTTCTCAATTTCATTTTTTAGCGAAATTCTTAATTTTATACCAACGATTATTTTATAGCGTGATACAAGTAATAAGCTTTTTTTTATTATTATTAGAGATTTTACTTATTCCACTTTATAAACAAACAAAGTAAAAAACTTAAATAGTTCATTAACCGGATAAAAGTATATATATATATATAGTAATTATAATTAATACTTTTTGTTATAAAGTGTTTGCAGTTTGCTGAGATTTAATCCCAGTAAACATATCATCCGGTTAGTGCAATGACACCAAAGATGGAGTGTAAAGAAAAAGGATGTTAAAATTAAAATAAACAAGATTTTGTTTTATATGAAATTTTACACAACATTTTCCATCTGCACAAAAATTCTTTACTTTCGCTGAATATTAGGGATGCAGAAATTTATGTATGTACACAGAAAGTAATTTTATAAATATAATGAATAAATATTTAGAATCATGTACAAGAATCCTTTAACTTTAGCAGATATATTAAAGGATAATCATAAAAAGCTAATCAGCCATAGAAATAATAAAAAAATATGATGTCGACTAGACAGCGTAAATTTAATAATAAAAAAAATTATGTAGCGAAAATAATCATGGAAATATAATCATCTTTAAAGTAATTTTTTTTCTCTAAAAAGTGGTGGTAATAATGTGAATTTTCTAGAGTTATTAGTGCATGAAAAATGACAGTATATAAAAAAAGGATTCTATAATTTAATTTAATGGAAAAAATTAATATCCTGTTTATTTTGATTTTTTTTTACATAATTAATGTAAAAATAAATCTGATATCTTCCAAGGTTATATTATTTTGGGTTGTAAATTTGCTATATGTTCAACCCACTATCGATTTTACATGTATAAAATATTTAAATGTTTGTACATAATTTCTATATCCAAAGTAAAACATATAGGAGGGTTGAAGATATGCGGGATGTTTTTTTTTTGTGAAAATTATTCAACTACTAAAAATTGAATAAACAAAATAATTTAAAGAATACTTTAAAAAATTAATTAATGATATTAAAAAAATAAAATAGTATTTTATATAGTTAATCTTTCAACATAAGTCGATTAAACATATAACACATTATATATCCAATTTAATTTAATTATATATATTATAATTTTTCTATCTCATTTAAAGTTACTTTTATGCTCTACTGGCCTACAAAAAGATATTTAAAAAAAAAATTGTATTAAAATTATATTTTGTTTTCCTACTATATTCATAAAAATCCATTTAAGTTGTTATTTATTTTTATGTAATTTTGTAAATCAAATTAAACAGACATTTTCAGCCCCCCCTGTTACAAAATAGTATAAATAATTATAAAAAATTGTCTATAAAAGTTTTCATTTCAAATAATATTAAATTTTACAAGGACAATTTACCCAAAATAAAAATTAAAATTGTTTCTACAATTTTTGATTAATTAAAATTATTTACAGCCCAAAAGTTTAGATTATTAACGGCCTTGTAAACAAAACTAATTCCACAGCTTTTTAACTCATTTAATATTTTTGTTAGTTAAATATATTACATCCTCTCTATACTTTTGTATAATTGAAACTAGTTTTTATCAATTCAAACTTGACTTAGAAAAAATTTAGCTAAAAAGTTAAATTTGAACTTGTCAAAAATCATTTTATAAACTGAAATACAATTTTATAGTATTCACAAATCTTAATCTTGAATTTGTTAAATTATATTTTATTAATTGATTTTTTAATTTTGAAATTTATGAAATTGAAAGCTGTGAAATTAGTCTTGTTTATTTATTCAAAATAATGGAATTATATTTAGACTTTCGTAGGAGCGGTTTTAATGTCAGAGGTTAAAATTGTAAACCCACAAAGATTACAATAAAATTTTTCATTGAAAATATTTTTCTATGCTTAAAATTATTAAGTAAATTTAATCATTTTTGTGTGAAATTATATATATAGTCTTGTTAAATTTCGATTTCTTCTTTTTAAACTACAAAATCATTTTCAGACGAATTTGTAATTTATAAAAATTCGAATTTCGCCTACGAAAATACGAAATGAAAGGGCTAAACTTTTGTTCAATAATTTTCTATAGAATTATTCATGTAATTGCTATACTGTAATTTATTCTATTTTATTTTGATTGGTTAGCTTAGCTAGTTAAAACTTAAACCCATAAAAAAAATTCTTCTATCTTATTGAGGAAATTTGGTAAAATTAATCTATGAATAATTTATTAAATTAAGTTGTTCTTTTGAATGTACCTAAACATTATACATAAAACTGGTTCCCTTATGATATCATTTTGTTTGTTGAGTTTATAAAATATTTAAGATTCAAATTTTTCATTCCCTAAAAATTTAGAATTATTTTAAATTTTGAATTTACACAGTCAAATTTTATTGGTCAAAAATTGAATTTAATAAACCAAATATAAAATTTACCACCCTATATAAATTTAAAGAGGGTTAAAATTTTATTATAGACTAAAAAATTGCATAATATATTTTTATAAAATTTAAAATATTTTCATCTATATAAAAACACGGCTAACATAATCAGAAAATACGAAAAAACAAATTTTATAAATTTATAATCAGTTTTTCTAATCTTCAAAAATAACAAAAATCTGTCAAATAAAAAAAAAAGTTATGCACAGAATTTTTTTTCCCTACTGATAAGAAAATTCTAGTAAAATATTATAAATTATTATTTTAAATAATAATACAAACATTTAAATGCGGATTGTTACGCAAACTTTTACATAATAAATTATTAAACAGCTCAGAAAAATTGAACTTAATTTATGTTAGAAGTACACTTTTCAGATATCATAAATAATAATGTCAAGGATGTTTTTTTTTTGGTACTACATTAAGTATATTTAATTTATAATTTTTATACTTGAAATTTTTTGGCATAAAAATAATTTTTGTTGTTCAAATAATTAATCAACTAAATAATTAAAAATGATTTTTTTAAAGAAATTTTGTAAATAAATATTAATGTAAGATAAAGATTTTAATTGTTATTTTATTAAATTTATTAGTGCTAGCATATAAATATTTAATATCATTACATTTGTAGAACTGTGAAAATCAGAGGCCAACACGGCTACACGGTTTAGAATTTAACTGAAATATTAAATATTTTCGTAATGTCAGTCTAGCTACATGCAAATCATGTTGCAAGTGCAATTAGTAAACACAATAACAGTTTTACAAATACAAAACACAAAGATCACAAAATACAGCATAATTAAATCCGGTAATAAAAGCTCCGATCAAGATGTACTACATAAATATAAATCCGGTGATGAATGCTGCAGTGTCGAACTTTCTGAAAATGCGAAATTTCATCCACGGTGATCCACGGTGAAGAAATAATATAGAAAAGGATACACAAGACTGATAGACATGAAGGATTGAAGCGAACCAGTGACCTAATAAATTAAGAATTAAGTAAATGAAAGAACTGACTTATTTGAAACATTGTACAAAAACTACTAAATTATATAATATTAATCCTAGTTTATAATATTTAAGTATAATAACAAATATTTTTTAAATGCTTTAAAACTTTCATTTGAACAAAAAAATATGTTACAACATAAAAATTGATTGTAAAAAGCCTCAGATATAATTACAGTTGCTCACAAAAGTATCCGGCCACTTCTTTTATTCAGTAGAATTAATCTTAGACGTTAAGTTTTAAATATCAGAAAACAAATAATTATTATTTTTTAACATTATTTAGTCTTGTAATTTATAATCCAATCATAGAAATATCAAAATTAAATATACTTCAGAAAAAATCGACAACCAAACAATTAAGTACATAATTCGGAAATGCAATTTTTCTCGAATGACGCACTATTTGGAAACTATTTGGTAACTAAACTTACTTTGGGGAAGTCCCCCGTATGCATACACACTTAGTGGCCGACTTTAGTGTCAATTGTTTTATGAGTTGGGACAGCTATGTAAGTTTTTCTGATAATTAATTCATTTTTCTAATACGTTTTTCTAGTATTATAAAGTGCATTAGTAAAGGCTTTTTATAGCCAATATTAAAAAAAATACTTAATTGAAAATGAACTGAAAAACATTAAATATTTTGAACCAAGTAGGGTGGCCGGATACTTTTGTGAGCAACTGTATATTTCTTTAAATGGCACACATAAAGCTTCTAAATTGGAATTATTAATTTTCTATTATTCTCAATATTGTCAAGTCCACTTATAGGACAAACACTTATTATATTAATATGCTTCAAAGCAATATATGTAATATGTAATACAATATTCTTCTTATTGATTATTTGTTTTTTTTATAACTTTTGGAAAATCATTTTTTTTTTTTTTAATCTTTTCTAGAAAAATTCAATCTTTTTTATGTAACTATTATAATTTATTTTTTGTCATAATGCACAATCACTGCTTCACATTATTTGTTATGTTATATACCATATACTAATAGACTGGTGTATATCATATATAAATAAATTCAAGTCCTTGAAGAATAACTCTTATAGCACTTAATCATGAAAAATTATTTTTCATTATAATACTCGTATATATGTATATTTTGTGTATATGGTGTGGTGTGTGCTAGCCAAAAAGTATTGCAGAGTAAGTTTTAAATTTAATGACATAATAAAACAAATTTTAAATAATAGAACTATTAATAATATTATATCATTTTTTTTATAGTTATTAATTTTCTACAAATTTTATAGTCACGATTTTAATATTTTATTAACCTAAATATATAAAAATTTATTTATATAAAAAATGAAATTTTATAAATATTACTTAAGCTACAATATAGCAACACGTAACCAAAAGATTTGTAAATAATTTCTAATTCTGAGTTTCGATTTATACAAAATAATTTTATATGAGTTTTCTATATTAAAATAATCATGAAAAAAAAATATGATTACATAAAATTTTATGTAAATTAACTGGGAAAAGGAGTGGATATCAACAGAACAGGTTATATTTTGACTGTCCAATACAGAAAATGTTGAATGTTTAAGTAATTTCTTCGTTAGCAAACTTGTTAGATGCTTCCAGGTAAGTTAAAGTCACCCAGATTAATTGTTGTTCATTAAGGAAGTGAGAGTAGATCGATAGAAGGGACGAATAAGTGTGTGACTATATAATAAATTCGTAATTAGTTCCACAGATATTTAGACGATACTATGAGCTGACTATTCCTTGATCTACTTACCTTCCTCTGGGGTCCTCTGAAATTCATATTCCTTATAATCTAATTGATTATAGTGACAGACAAACAGAAATAATGAAATTTACAATTTCAAATTTCATAATTTCATAACAATTTTATTTATTTTTTCAAGATTTTACTTCGTAGTTACAATGGGTTTTTCAATTGAAATTTTTCTCCTTGGTTACACCATTTTCGTTTTTCAATTGAGCAATTAAAAATAGAATAATTATCCTATATTCCAATTTCAGTTTATTTTATCTCTTTTAATGTAAGACTTCTTATATACTTTTGTAATATAAAATCTCCAATCAAGGTAAATTTTAATCTTGGAAAAGTACTTCTTTTTTTTTTTGTTATGTTATAAAAGTTCTTGGCAAATATTCTTAATTTCTAATAATATTTTCTTTGTTATTTTTGGAAATTTAGAAGAAAATGGAAATTGAAGGTAAAAAGAAAAATAGTATCTTGAAGGTATAAAATTTCATCTTTATTTAAAAAAAAAAATCGGAAAAAACCTTAAATTTATAATTAAATGATCAAAAATTATTAAGTTAAATTAAATATTAATATTTAAAATTTATAAAATTACATTTTAAATTTAATTTCTTTAACAAGACAAAATTTAAATATTTAAAGATTGAAGAAGAGATGATTTTTTTAGTCAATTTACGTTTCTGTTTCTATACCAATAATTTTTTTCTTTAATTTAAAAAATATTAATTCGAAATTCGATGATTGAGTTAAATAAATAAATAAATTAGCAAAATTTAATTTAATTTATTATTTTATATTTTCATTATATATCAAAGATAAACAGATTATTTTGTAATTTGAACAAACTAAAAATATTTTAACTATTTTAGAAACATTTGTTCATCTATATTTAAATTGCTTTTTTGTAAAATTTCATAAATATTGTTTCAACTTAGTGTATAATTAATTGCATGTTGGCATTAAAATTATAATTATGAAATTTTTTTTTATATGCTTAGGTAAACTATATAAATAAAATATGTAATATAATATTTTATTTAACATTACTTTATAGAAAAAATTGTACATATTGAAATAAATTATATTGGTAAATTTTTCATTATTAAAATTTGATATTTTCATAAATTAATTTAATTAATTTATGAAAATGTAGTTGACAAATATTTTGCTATTAATCATTTTATGTTTAAGTTTAATTGAAGGGTTAAACTTAAACATAAAAGTTTTATTCCACAGACATTTTGAAATAATTAGAAGAATTGTTTGAATTTTATTGTGTAATTGGGAAAAATTAAATTAAATTATAAAACTTATTATGTATTAGTTATATTATATTACAGCTTCAAAAGTTATTAATGATCCATCATCTCTAAATGCTATTATAATATAGTTATAAATGATCATAATATAAATTAAGATATTTTAGTATGCTGGTGAAATGTTGAAATATTAAATTGATAAAAAGTTATACATAGATTTTCAACAATTATATTTATTATTCAATCAAATTAAAATAGTTTCTCTTTTCCTTGTGGGCTAGAAATGTTGTATAAACACGACATCTCAATTTGTCAGAAATAATTTCTATGACATTCAAACTTGCAATAAATTTATAATTTAAATATTTTTTACTAAATAAATTTTGAATTTTTAATGTAATTTTATAATTTACACTTCAATAAATTTATAATTTAAATATTTAAAATAATTTTGAATTTTTAATGCAATTTTAATTTACACTTTTTGCTAGCAAACTTAAAATTCATAAATATTGAAAAAAAAAAACATTTTTTGTTTACCATGAATTCTTCTAAAAACAAAAGATTTCTTAAATTACTGTAAAGGTATATAGAGAATTTGTGAAACATAATTCCAAATATAATATTAGATTACAAAAATCTACACACATATTTTTTTTAATAATTAATTTATGGTAATATGAGCAACAAAAAGCTTTAGAAACATAAACATAAAATTCTCTAATACTATTGTGACCGCATTTTCAATTATTATATGAATAATATTTTTACACCTGAATTTCTGTTCATATTTTTATTTAAATATTATTTAAATAAAAAATATTTAGTAAATTTTTCATAATATTTTTCACACAGTAAAATTAGCAAATCTATCAGAATTATTAAGCAAAAGAAATGGACAAAGAAATGCTAGAAACTAAAATTTATAGAATAATTTTTTACATATTTTTATTAAATGATCATAACAAAAGTAGATTTTTTTTTATATTTCAAATTAGCTTTTAATGCAAAATAAACAGAAATAAAATTAAATTAAAAAAAAATTTATCCACGACAAATTTTACAGTTTAATATTATGAAAAAGTATCTTAACAGATACTTTAACTTTTTTATTTATTTGTGTCTGGGTTGCTGCTGGTTGAGTCATGTTTCATGTGAATCATGATCCCAAGAATTAATTTATTGTATTATATTTTTATGCACTGAATTTTTATTTTCAGTTTAGTAAAAAAATGATCTTTGTTTTGGATTTCTATTGAATTTTTGATTGTGGATCACATAAAACAAACAGTATTTTTTTTCCCAAATTAAATTTAAGTTTATTTAGATTAAGGGGTCATTGTTTTTAAGGGGGTTTCACGGTGATGTATATAGTGAAAGAATTTTCAATCAAAACTAATTTAATTGAAAGACTAACAATTTAGTTTTTTGGAAAAATTCTTATAACCAAAGAAGCATCTGAATCCTCAATAATTTCATGGTTAAAATGACTCAAAATTCTTCAGATTTTTTTTTGCAGAATTTTGATTTCTTTGATTCAGAAAATTATTTTTGGGTAAGAGAGCTCTAAATAAAGGAAACTAATAAATCCACAAGAGACATTACCAAGCTCTCGGTAGACAAATAGTGTAATAGCTGAAAGAAATTTTGTATCAGAGTATAATTAATTAACAAACGAATTATCATCAGATTATAGAAAAATTATGATTGGTGACAACTTTAGAGGCTAGAAACATACTGAGCCAGCAGTCATTATATACCTAATAAGTGGTAAATTCGTGCTAAAATTTTACCCTAAAAGTTTTACACATTTGTTCTATAGACACCTTTGGTCTCTCTAGAGAGAATATTCAATTTGATAATATTTTATAATCACAAGGTCGATTCAGGCTCCCCATTTTTAAATGTTTACATAGAAATTTGATAATCTTTTATTTTGAAACAAAAAAAAAATATGATTTTATTTAATTATACTACGCAAATGAAATAAATTCTATATTAAATAAATAAAAAATAACATAATTCTCTTATCTGTTAACAAAAATAATGATAAATATTTCAATAATAATAAATTTTTAATGAATGAAAAACAGATTTTATTTTTAAAAGATTTTTATTAGAAAAAATTAAATTTCAATTTTGTTAAAATTAAATTAAACGAATGGAAATTTTTCGAAAATGATGTGCATAGATGAATCTATCGACGGCGAATCGGTATCTATCGACGGCGAAATTTATTTCAATTGGTAAATTCGGTATAATTATTAATTTTAATTATAACAAAACTATTCAAACACGAAATTGAAATATCTTTTACCCAAGTAATACCAAACAAACCTGGAATTTTTTTTGTTATTTTCAGCTTTTTTTTTTTTAAATTAAATTATTTCATTTCTGTTGTGCTGGCAAAAATTTATTAGATGCAACTATGCACCACAAAATAACAAATTTTTTATAATTTTTTTCTTAAAAACAATATTTTTTTTTTATAAACACTTGAATAAATAAATTTTATTTAATATATGATAATAAATTTTTTGATGTATATTGCTGAGAATTTTTTTTCATGATAATTTTTCTTAAGAAAAGAAAATTTTTCAAAAACTTTATAACATAAATTTATCAATTTACAAATATATATAAATAATCAAAAAAGTGTCAAAGTTCACTCAACCATTTACACACACACTTTAGGTTGATTGAACTATGGTTTTTGTTTTCATGTTAGAGATAGAAAAGATTGTGTAAAAAATTATTATGCTGCTTTGTCAATATAGAAAAGAAACATAAGAAAATTTAAAATTATTGTGTTTGTAAAGAATATGTGATAAATTTTGACAATATATGGGGTTTTAAAATTTATATTTCTTCATATTTCGTCACAGTCAAAGATATTTTAATATTCTGAAAATAAAATATAAATTTAACCTGATTCTAAATTATATAAAATATTATTTGTGTACTAAAAAAAAACAAATGTGTACAAATTTTTTTTAGAAATATAAACAAATATTTACAATTTTGTAGAAAAAATTTAAAATTTATCAAAAAAAATTGATCAATATTTACAAATTTTATTGGAAAATAGATTAAATTTTTTAGGACATATATCATTGCTAGTTCTATGAATATCAAAAAATTAATTAGTAAAGTATGCAAAACGAATTCTTTTCAACAGTCTAAAGTGGCACAATACTAAAGTATACTAAATTTCACAATATTTTTGTTTATTATTATTATTGCTTCAATTTCACAATAATATTAATTATATTTTGCTATCAATTATCATCAAGAATCATTGAAAATGTTGTTAGCTCCAATTTTACTACAAAAAAAAGTATGCTAACTAATAAAAACTAGTTCATTCTTGATTATTTGTAATTACCGAAACTGGTTATAATTTTTTTTATAAGATTTTAAAATCATAATTAAATTCTATTAAATTCAAATTTTTCAGAATTACGCAATTAAAGTTTTAATTAATTAATTATTATTTAAAATTTAAAACTAATATTATTATAATTCTACTACGGATACATAAAAATGGACAGAAAAAAAAAATTACGTTACATATTTTTTTTGTGTATAGGTCAATCATTTATTTTGGCTATGTAATTTACAAATTTATATTAAATAAAATTTATACCAAGGACAACAAAATACATAATATATTATATATATTATATGCGTAGTGTATATAATATCAAATCAAAATTACATTTACCACCACCCGCAAAAGTACTCAAAAGCAACAACTACGAAATGGAGCTTTTAACAAAAAAAATTATCAAAATTGAAATAAAAGAAGAACAAAGAAAATTTAAATACTTTTCACATTGACAGAAAAAAAAGTAAACTCTATGCTACAAAACTTTGTACATAAATTATGCTAACATAAAGCGTTAAAAATAATTATTTTTATTTTGTGTTGCGTGTTTACGTAAAACTTTTTTTTTTGTATTATTAATTTACTTTCTGTTTTATTACATCAACAAAATAAAAAAAAAAATTGCCAGAAAAAAACAGCATGCCAAAAAGTTTCTTAATTTCAGAGTCAGACAGAAATTAACACCAAAACAAACAAAAAAAAAGTTTCCTAATTTTAGAAATCAAATAAAAATAATTGAACTCTCTTACAAAATTATTTATATAAAGTATAGATACTTTCTTAAATTGTGAGCTTTATTTAGGTGTATCTTAAGAGTGAACAGTGAATATCAGAAAATCTCAACAAAAAAAAAACTACAAAGAAATAATATTTTTTAGTAGACTTAAGCAATGGCCAAGCCAAATTCTAACCCAAGAAAGAGAAATTTATATACAATTTGACACAAAGAAAATGTTTCAACTGCACAAGTGCACAAAATAAATTAAAGATATCACAAATGAACTGTCACTTTTCTCTATCTCTACAACTTCAAAAATTGTATGTTATCTTTGGTTGGTAATTTTTATATTTGTATAAAGAATTTTACAGACAGGCATCTAAAAATCACAAGTAACCAAATAAAAATGGGGGGTTTAACAAAAAAAAAATTCCTACAATAAATTTTCCCCAAAAAAAAATTTCTAAAATTATTTAATTAATATTATTTAATATTATATACAATCAGAAATTAGGGTGACTCTTTGACAATATTTTTATTACAATCATTATCTTTATTGCTATTCATCCAAAGAGAGATAGACAATCAAACTAAGTGAGATAGACAATTTTTATATGTTACACAACATCTAAGTATACAAAAACCAGCTGTTTTTTTTTTTAATTGATTTTGTATTTTAATTATGTGTAAAAAAAACATGTTTTCCTTAAAAAAAAATTTTTTTTTTGTGTGAATTTCCCCAAAATCCAAAAATAGAAGAAAAAAAAATACAAATTAAATGAAAAAATTATACGACACAAAAATGTACAAAAAATATACAAAATATTTTAATTTAATCGTTACGAAAATAATTAAATTAATTTGTGATCTTTTTATGTGTTTAAAAGTAGACAATAATAAATTTTCTTACTTTAATTTGCTTTTTATAAACAAAGAGATACAAAAATTCGATTTTTTCTAAATATATACACAAGTAAAATTTATTTTTTACGTCATAACGACATTTTAAATATGATTTCCTGTACTGTAAAAGATTGTTTTCGTTTTGTTATAAAATTTTAGAAGCTATAATAGACACTCTATAATTTTAGATAGGAATTTCGACACTCTATAGTTAATTTTTACATAATTTATGACACAGAAAGAGCAGCGTAAAAATCAATAGATCATAATAAGATGTCAAAGAAAATGGATTGAATTATTTAGAATTCAGGGAAATTTAACCTAAATCTAGAATAGGAATTGTGATTCTATACCAAAATCACAAAAAAAAATTTTAAGGCAAAATTCCTATCTAGAATTTGGAAATACATGGTAAAGAATTTCAATCATAAATTTAGGATGTATGATAAAAATTTTCAATTGTAAGAAGAAAGAAAATTCGAACACATCCAAAAATTATGTTTTTTTTTACAAAATTTCTTTCGTGACATTTTCTTGCTTTTAAAGGAAATTAAATACAAAATATATTGACCAGAGATATTTCTACTTTACTCGAACCAAAACTACACAATCCTCCAACTCCAAGCCAGAAATTAATTACAATTTCCTAATTATAAGTATTTCAGTTTAAAAAAAGAAATTCCAGGACCTGAAATTAAGTATTTTTTAGTAAAAAATCTGTTATAGAACCATAGAACATAAAATTCCAATCGAAAATAAATCAATTAACAATTGATCCTGATTATTTTTCATAGAAATGACTCATTTAAGGATAATTTTTTAAAACTCAAATGAATATTTCATTGTATATACTGACAAATTCCATTATCCTTTCCACTTTCGTCAATATATTCACAAGAATTTATTATAATTAAATTACAATTTCTTAAAATTAGCAAAATAAAATTTGAAAAAAAAAAACTTACATTATTTACATAATACATAAAATCCTTTATAATCCTTGTATAATGTTTTTTTTTTTATTTTACTGGCAACATACAAAAATATCTCATATCCAGATTATAATATATGTTATAAAACTATTGATATTTTTTTTTTCTATCCTTATTTTTTTCAAGGACCTAAAAGTGCACAACTAAAAAAAATATCCTTTTCAACGAAAAAAAAAAATATATATTATTTTTGTGTTATATAAATTTAAATATTCTCGTTTTTGCAGCTGATGTGCGCCTGGTATTTAAATCCTTGAGAAATATGCAAAAACCATTTAGGAACAACAACAACAACAACAAAAAAAAGGAAAAGAAAAAAAATATTTTTGTTTTGATTTCGTTTTTTTATAGATTTTTCAATATCCTTTTAAAGAAATTTTCTTTCACTATGTTTTTCTATGTATTTGTTTGTGGGGGTGGAAAAACAAAAATTATAATAAATTTTCTATATTTTAGTATATATATGTATGTATGAGTGTGTGTTTTTATTTCAAATTTTCCTTTTATACATTGTTTATTTACACTTTACGTAATATATTTATTTGGTATTGTAATTTTTGTTATTATTTATACGCAAGATTTTTTTTTTTATATTTTTAATTAACTTTTTTCATTTAATTTCACTTTATTTGGTTTTTATGTTTTATACTTAATTAATTTTTATTCAATTTAAATTAAATTCTTAGTAAAATAAAAACAAACTTTATTTTAAAGAAACAAACTTTTTTTTGTTGTTAAATTTTGTAGGATTTTTTTTTTTAAAAAAATCGAATATATATTTAATTGGTATATAAAATTGCAGGTAAAAAAAAAATGTTATGCAAAAAAATAAAAAGTATATAATAAGTAAAATTGTAAATAAAGTGAAAGTATGTCAAATTAAATTTAATTTACTATATTATATATCTTTTTAATAACAACATAATTATTATTTCCGAATGAACAAAACATAAAATATTATGTAAAAAACACTTTTGACTTTTATAATGTTCACCCCAAAAAAAAAATAAAATAAACTTTAATATTGTACTTTTATAAATGTGACATTTGTAAAGAAATTTTTATGTTAAATTTGATTCTCTCTCCGTTTTTTTTTTCCAGATATTTTTTCCTATTACATCGATCCCTTTTGACTTTTGGTTTTATGTAACTAAACACTGAAGATTAAAAAAATTTCAAAAAAAAAAATTATTAAAAATTTTCTATAAATTTTTGTAAGACGTAAATTTTCTTTAATTAACTTCTTTTTTTTGTTGATGAAAGAATTTTTTTTTTTCAATTATTTTTTATTTAAAAATATTCATTTAACTTTTTGTTTTCTTTTGCATATTTTCATGTTATTTATGTTAAATATAAATTGCACATTTAAGAATATTTTTATGTTAACAAAAATAATAAAAATAAAAATGAAATATGGTTGAATGACCCGAAAAGATACAAAGATAATTTTTTTTTTTTTAGTTTATCTTTTTAAAGTTTATTTTTTTTAATTAACTTTTTCACTTAATTTCACTTTATTTGGGGGGTTTTTTTTTTGTGTTTATGTTAATTTGTTTTTTTTTTGTTTTATGAATTTATGAAATTAAAATATGAATTGAAAATAAAATTTATTTTTTTTTTGTTTCAATTTAATTAATTATTTTTTTTTTATTAATTTTTTTTTTATTGAAAAAAAAAACCGTGAATATCCGTACTGTATACAATATAGATTGACATATCGTACTCAACTGACAGTCAGAACAATCCAAAAAAACCAATAATAAAAATTACATGATTTTTCTTTGTATTGTGTTAAAAAAAAAACCAAGTAAAACGAATATCAAAACAAATTTGGAGAAAAATTGAGACAAAGATACTTTTAAAAAAAAAAAAAAAATTTATAAAATTAAAATCATATTTTTGATTGTACTATAAATTTGTTTTTGGTACTTCTGAGCAAGCGCGTATTTTACCATTTTTGACATATTAAGATTTACATCGAACAATATTTTAAGTTTAATAATTTAGGATGAAAATCAAATACGATAATTTAAAATCATTCCTGAGAAATGTAAAAAAAAACGACTATGATGAGAGGCGGACGATAATGATTTTATAAATTTAATTAAGTAAAATAAATATAAACTATTTTTTTTTAAATAAATTTATTTATCTTTTAAAGACTGTCACTTTACTAAAGTTGAAAGTACTTTTTTTTTTATAAATCAACAATGTACTAAATGTGGTATATTTATTTCGAATAGTCAATACTTATTAAGTTCTCTTAATACTTAATATTTAGTTTAAATTGAATAAATTCTCTTTGAATTAGGAAATATATATGAAAGAAAAGAGTATTACAATTATACTTTATAAATAAATTTATGTATTGTGCTTTTATGTTTTTATGACGTCAAACATTTAATGATTTAATTTTATATACCTACCGTTTTTTGTTGAGCTTTCGTTATGATTAGGTAATTAAGATGTTAACGAAATTGTAGAATTTTTTTAATGAATGATAAATTATAACTCAAATATGTAATTAAGTTTATGATATGGCAGATGATAATTTAGAAAGTTGATATAAATAAAGTTTCAATAAAAAAAAATTTCTTCACAGAAAAGTTATCTCATATAGGTATAACTTTTGAATAAAACATTTAAAATTTTCTAATTTCTAGTACCCAAAATAACACACGTGTTTAAGTAAAGCTTCCGTGTAGCAATTGGAAATGTTAATGTACGAAATTACTAGAAGATTTTGATGCATTTTTCAATTCTGTCGTTCATAATAATAAATTCAAAATAAATTTTTCACGAATATGATTTACATATCAAATTAAAATAATATAAACTTTCATTTTTCATAATCAATAAATTTTTTAATTGTAGCTTTAAATCAATTCTAAAGCTTTACTGAAGCTTTAGCTAAACACGTGTTTTATGAGGTACTAGAAAATAGAAATTTTTAATTATTTTTTTTGCAAAAACTTTTTACAGTAGAGTAGAAGTAGACTACCCAAATGGGTACGGAAATCCGTACGGAAAAGGGTACGGAATGGGTACGGAATTTGGGTCTTTGGGTACGGAAAGGGTACGGAATTTGGCTACGAAAGGGTACGGATTTTGGGTACAAAAATGTTACAGAATTTGGGTAGGGAATTTGGGTACGGAAAGGGTACGGATTTTGGGTACGGAATTTGGGTACAAAAATGTTATAGAATTTGGGTACGGAAAGGGTAAGGAATTTGGGTACGGAAAGGGTACGGAATTTGGGTACGGAAAGGGTACGGAATTTTGCTACGAAAAGGGTACGGATTTTGGGTACAAAAATGTTACAGAATTTGGGTACGGAAAGGGTATGGAATTTGGGTGCGGAAAGTGTACGAAATTTGGGTACGGATTCTGGGTACAGAATTTGGTGCGCATTTGGCTTGGTAACGGGTACGGAATCGAGTGCGCATTGTGGTGCACACATTCCAGTTTAAGTTTGAGTACGGTCATTCTGACCATTACTAACTTGTATACTATTTTATACTATAGTATAGCTATATAATAGAACAATGATTATATAATAGGGAACATATGAGATAGGGCTTTGTATTCCTTCCTAACCAAATATAAAAAAAATTACATATAGAATAATTTTAAGAGATGCTATTTCAATCATTTTGAGAAATATTTCATATATGTACATAATTATTAAGAGAATTTTGAATAAAATTTAAGGAAGCGGGTTCCAATCCAATAATATTGCGACTTCTTTATTATTATAATTCTTTAACTAATTTTTTTTTACTTCTGGCTACTTATGTATTATATTTCCACTTCATTTAATAAATAATTTCTTTTCCAAAATACTTATACAATATTTTTTAATCTTAATACGCATGCAAAATTTCATATAAGATAAAATTCTTCAAACAAAAATCTTTAAATTTACATAATTTAATTAATTATTTATTACAAATTCACTATTAAATATTAAAAAATATTTTTTCAATTCCATATTTATTAAAACATCTGTTCAAATACGAATATAATTTTAAATAATATGTATATAAAACAAAAAATTCCTTTTAATTAAAATGTATTTTGTTATGCGAATTGTAATTTTCTATTTATTCAAATGATTTAATATTTCCGTTAAAATATAAAAAATAATTGCAAATAGGGAAAAATAATCAAGATAAGGGAAAAGGTATATAAATAGTCTGAAATTAATAAGTTTAAATTCATTACAGATTGATATATTGTGAGTTTTGTGTAACATCATTTATAAAAATGCAAAAATTCATGTTAGTAAAAATTAAATAATTTTTCAAATTTCAAATAAAATATCAAAAATTTTTTAAATTATTCTTTCAGTTTTTTTATTCTTGTTGTTATTGGTTATACAACAGCTCAAATAATATCATCAGGATCTTGTCCAATTGTCCATGTTAAACAAGATTTTATATTAAATCAGGTAAAACCGAAAAAAAATAAAATGAAATCATTTATTAAATATAAATTTTTAATTATTATGTATATATATATATGTAGTTCATGGGTGATTGGTATGAAATTGAAAAATATCCAACAAATTATCAATTGGGATTAAAATGTATTAAATCGAAATTTAGTCAATTGACAAATGATAGTTTTTCGACTGTTAGTACTGGATTAAGTACAATGTAATTTAATAATTTCTTATTTCATAATTAAATTTATCTTAAAATTTTGTAAATTCTGTATATAGAACAAATAAAGATATGGAGGCTGTGGGACATGTAAATATTATTCATGATGGACATTTTGCAGTTAGATTTCCACCACACGGTAAATATAAATAAATTTGAATTTTTTTTTTTTTTGTATAATAATTTTTCAATTTTAATTTATGGTATATTATAGAGTCAAAACATAATTATTTAGTTCTTGATACTGATTATGATACATACTCAGTAGGATATTCATGTACAAATACTACTTATTTTGGAATGACTAAACGAAATGGTAAAACTAATTAGTCGAATTTTTTATTCAATATGTTTTATAGCAAATATTAAAATTAAAAAAATTTATAATTATATTGTAAGTATATAACTTTTTATTTTTATATATTATATAGAATATGTCTGGGTTTTGGCAAGATCAAAATATCCAACAATAGAAGTAGTTGCAAAAGCTAGAAGAGTACTTGTTAGGAATAATATTGCACCAGATTATTTGATCAAAACAAGTCAACTTAGATGTCATGATTAAAAATGTTTTTTGAAATATTTAAATATGAAAAAAAAATAAAAATAAATAAATTGAATAAAAAGAAATTTAGTTTTGGCTTTAATTTTGTGAAAAATAGGGTATAAATTATTATTATGAATAAATTAGGAACTTGAAGATTGTCCCCAAAAATAAGGCTTAAAGCTTAAATTATGGATAACGATGATTAAAGTTATCCAAGTTGTTGAATAACAAAGTTGATTTGTCAAATTCCAAAGTTTGGTATCAAATGGTTCGAAATTTTAAATATGGTTTAATTTTTTCTGGTAAATGAAAAATAATCAATTTTTTAAGCTATATATATTAACATTATATTAACATTATATAACCCAATTCTTTTATCCATATATCATTTCTATCTGGGACTTAAATATTCTTTTAAAAACAGCTATACTTTTACATAAAAAAGAATGAATTTATTTATAAATATGATGATGAAATTTATTTGTTTTATTAAATATTAATTATAATTATATTTTGCAATCATTACATTTTTATTTTAAACATTTATATAGTGAATAATCTTAATATTTTTATAATTATATTATGGTAATTTCTTATTATTAAGAAAAAAATAACAATATCAAATTAACATCTAAAAAATTATACAAAGTATAATTAGATTATATTAAAATATAAATAAACTAAATTATAAATTAACAAATAAATAATATTAATTATAATTCCAAATTAAATTGTTATATAATAAAATTTGAATTTTTTTACCAAAATCAAATTCGTTTATTTTTCTAAATTTTGATATTGAAAAAGAATAATTTAAATTCACAAATTATAATTAAATTAGTATACTAAAGTTTTTAATTTAAAAATAATTAAAATTATATTTTTATAAATATTAAATAAATAAAAAACTTTATTTAAATAAAACCAAAATGATTAAAAAATTTACTTTATGGTATTTTAAAAATTCTACAATTTCTACAATATATTTTCCAAAAATTTTTTGTTGTTTTTCAAATGTTCACATCATTTTTTAATTGAGAAAATCATTTTGGTAATTTAAATTTAATTTTTGACGATACATAAAATTATTATTTATATACACATTTATTTTTCTACTTTATGCAAAAAAAAAAAATTTTAAATCTACACTTTTTAAGCATATTACATCAAAAATATTATTCAAAATAATCTTAATTGGCAGTTTTTTTTCTTTAATGTTTGTCTCATTTTTCAGTAAAATTATTATTATTATTATTAATCATTTTGTTTTTATTATAATTATATTGTTACGAGATTATAAAAGTTTACTAATTATTATTATTATTATAAATTTTAATATCGGTTATTAATATCATTATTATCTTGCGCATGCTTTGGAATTATACTACAATCTTTCGAAATTCCATTAATTGTATTTTTATTTTTTGTAGTTTGTTGTATTGTTATTTCAACAACTTGTTGATTTGGATTTGTTGATAATGTTGTTGTCGGTAATTGTTGTTCAACTTTGGGCGGGATATAATACCACCATGCGCAAAAAAAGAATATTACTGAACATGCTTTACCAATCAGAGCTAAAATCCACATATATCTAAAATATATATACATAATAAAATTATAATTATTTGAAATATACATATATGTTGGTATATAGTAAATTTATAAAACTAACTTGCTCATATATTTATTATCATAAACAAGACAAGCACCATGATCATCACATGATTCTTGCCATAATATACATGTTTCATCAATAAGTGTACCAAATATCATTGGTGCTGGTATTGTACCAAGTAATCGTACTTTTATCCATTGTATACCAAGTGCAAATGATCTTTGATCATCATGAACACAACTGAAAAAAAATACATATATAGAAATTATGAAAATATGTATTATGATTTTTTATATACCGTAAAGTAGCTGATAATGCTGGCATTGTTGCTAAAAATGTAAATAACATTAATATAAAACAAAAACCAATAAAATATGGTAAATGATGACATCGTGATTCACACATTGTATTTATAGCATCATATGTACTATTTATAGTTGATTTTATACAATTACAATTTAAATATATTTTTGAATTATCCGTATTTAATTCTTGATTACAACCAGCATAACATGGTGAATAATACATAATATTATCTATACCACAAATTGGATCATAATTCATTTTATTACAATTACAATTACTATTACATTCTGATATTAAATTATAATTATCATTATTATCAATATTATCATCAATAATATTATTATAAATTTGTGATGATGATGATGATAATTGTTCATTATGATAATGATTATTATATAATTTAGATGATAAATAATTTGATGTAACACCAGCAAATATTAAATTTGGACATGATAATAAAAAACATGTTGTAAATAATGTTGCAATTATTGTTGCTATTAAACATAATTTTATAATACCAGAACATGTTAAATTTAATTTTTTAACTAAATAACCACCTAAAAATGTACCACCACCACCAGCTGGTACAGTAATAACACCCATTAATAATGCTGCCCATATTGGTGATATACTAAATTGATTTTCAATTTGTTTTGGTAAAAATGCAGCAAATCCAGCAATTATTAAACCTTCTGATGCACCAGCTAAATTTAAAAAGAAAAATGTTGGATTTTTTAATAATGATAATAATGCTTTTGGCATTTCTTTTAATTTTGAAAAATTTTCAGATGGATTTTTTTTTTGATTATTATGAGCTTCGGAAACTTTTTCTTGTTGTAATTCTTCAGAACCAGGTAATGATGTTGGATAACCAAATAATGGTATTGATAATAATATACATGCAATTGCAGCAAATACAAAACCAATCCACCATGCACCAATCCATACTTTACTTTGTGGTGTTAAACCCAATCTGTTGAAATAAATTTTTTAAAATAAAAAATAATATTAATAATTTAGATTTGAAGTAAATTTGTTATTTATATATCATTTTTTTATTACTTTTCTCTTTAAAAGCTTATTTTTATGTTGATGTAAAATTTTATACGGTGACCTAGTTATAAGTGTTTGGGAGCCATAAATTATAAATTTCATAAATTAATTTACATTCCTTTTGGGAAAAGGAAGATTTTTTTTTTTTTGGTTTTTCAGTGCTGTAATCTTAATATCCCCTAAATTCTAGTATATGTATTAGAATTAATATTATATCTTCACACTTTGAAATATTCTTATATAGTAACCCCAATTTTACAGCGATAATGTTTCAGTTTTATAGAAGATATTTCCAGTAGCCAATGTCCCAAATGCCTCTGACAATGTCCCCAAAACCTCTGTAAGTAAATTTATTTCAGAAACACAGAAGATCATACAGAAGATGCAGAAGGTGAAACACTATAATAATGTACTTATAGTATTTGTTTTTTTACCGATCCTGGTAGAAATCATTTATTTACTAACATCCATTGGTTTTATTAATAGGATTTTATAGTCAATTATACTAAGAGTCAACCGATCATATTTAAGTGTAAGTCTTGTCACAAATTTCTCCCCCTAAAAAACGAAAATCCACCCCTGACATGTTCAAGATAACAAATAAAATTTCTAAAAAAAAAACAATTCCAAGGAAATAAAAATGATATAAAAATATGACCCTATAAAAATTGTTTTATTAAAAAAACAAAATTTTTCCAAATTTATAAGCAGGACTTAATTTATATTTTTATATAATATAATTGAAATTTTCCTGCAAGAAATTTTAAAATAAAAGGAAATATGGTAATTTATCATTCACGTGAAAGAAATTACTCTACAAGTCTACAGTCTACACCGTTTCGTATAAAGAAGATGTATTATGTCATTTTAGCTCTAATGAGGCTCTAAATAAATTACAATTATTACCTACAGGTTTATTTTAAAAAAAGTGCGAAAATTTAATCCTTCACAAAATTTCATATCATATAAAAAAGCATCTTCCCAAAAAAAAAATTTTTTTTTGAAATGTGAGTACAAAATTTTATTTTAATACTTCATTTGTTTAACTGAAGATTTATTACCTTAAGGAACATTTTCTTTTTTTCTCTGATCCTTGAACCTTATTTTTTTGGTGAAAATATATATGTATATATCTACATGGAAACATAAAGAAGAAAAAAATACAATAACAATATTATAATATCCTTTTTTTTTAGAGTCTTTAAAATATTCTTCTCCTTGGTCCTTATTTGTTTTCATTTTTTTTTTATTATCCCCTTAAATAAAATAAAATTATTTTAGAAAAAATTGAAATTACCAAAACGAAAATTATTATTACACACGATGATATAACGAGAAGAACTAAATCAGCAGAGAAGAAAGAAAAAAAAAACACCAAGGCAACACAAATAAACAACATGAAAAGTCAACCAACAAAACGAATCCTTGTAAGAGTAGAAGAAATATTATATATTAGTATTATTATTATTATTATTATTAAGAAGGATGATTGTGAAAAATGAAAATTATTAAAGGAAAATCCCCTGCGGTATATTTACACTTTACGTTATGCGGAAATGAACGAACAGTAGCAACAAAAAAAGAAAGAAGAAGAAATATTTTTAATACATTTTCATATTGTACTAAAAATAAATAATAAAATCAACACCTGAAAATATGCAATCACGTGTTTTAAATAAAATTACAATACAAATATTTTACAGAGTGCTGTAAAAGTTATGTTTAAAAAAAAAATAGATTTTGATTTGGAATATATGAATTTTTGTGGATCGATTTAAGGATTAATTGGATTTGAATATTTCAATCGATTTAGTTGACAATATTAATCTGTAATCAGTAATCTCTGTAATGTAATGTGATGTAATCTCTGTATAATCTTTGTTATATCTAAGTAGAATATTACATATTTTAGAAATATTTTAAAATTATAGATTCTTTTCCACTTTTGTCTATAATTTTTTATTTATATAAATGGTACAGTGAAGGGCAATTTGTACCACACTGTACCATTTATACTTATAAAGAGATTACAACAAAATAAAATAAAAATAAATGAAATTAAGATTTATATCAAAATGCCAGGCAAATTGTATAGTGTGAAAATTTATATTTTGATTACAGAGGGAAAAATAACAAAATGTAATCAGATACTTATTAATATTTAATAAAAGATTTAAAAATAATATAATTACAATTTACTGAAATAAATTGACTATTATTTAATCAAATTATTCAGACAAGCATTAAAAATTATGTTGTAAATACAAAATTGTTTAATAATGAATGATGGGATATGAAACGTGATTGAAATTATTATTATACTAATAGTTTTTCTATACGAGTATATTATGTTTCTGTTGCATTTCTATGGTTTGCACATTTATACATAATAAATACGATAAACAAACCCCGGGTTTGTCAAAAGCACATTTCCTCAAAATCGCCACATGTAGAACTATGAGCTATTCTAAAACAATGGGAATTCATATACGTGTATATTGTGCAGTTTTAGTAGTATTTTCAATGTACTATAATATTGTGCAGTTTTAGTGGTAAATATTGTGCAGTTTTAGTAGTATTTTCAATGTACTATACATAGGAAAGATAAAAAATGATATGGTAAATATAGGTAAAAAATGTGTCCCTGTTCGATTTTATTAATTTTTTTCCTGCCAAGGTTATTATTCTAGCAAAATATATATAAACTTATCATTTAAGTTTTCCCTAATTTTGCTTTTATTTGAACATATAATGTGATATGAAATAATATCCAATATTCCATTTATATAGCTCCTAAATATATGCAAAATGTTCGTTTTTTGCAAAATTTTACATGATTAAGAATTTTGATTAATTATAAGTGTGAGGCAAATGATTATAATTTATTAATTAATGCACTTTAAAGAAATATGATTTTCGAAACTTTTCTCAATATTTGTATTCAGAGACTCTCAATATTCAGAGACTCTAGTTATTTTTTAGATATCTCTTTGGTACATAAATTTCAGCCTTCCATAATAAGCAGTTTGGGAAATACAGGGTGTTAAAAAAACTAAAAAAAGTTGTATGAAGATAACGGTATTTTTATACATCAAAGAATTAAATTTTAAAAAATTTGTTAATTTAAAAAAAATATAAAAGATTTTCCTATCTTATGGCTTTTACAGACCTCAAAAATTTTTATTGGTTTAAAAGTTATTAGATGTTCAATATGGGCAATTTTCGTTGTTGGAGGGGGAATAACTCAGAGGGGAAAAGAGTTAGAAGAAAATTTTGTTCTACTGGACCTATTATTTTATTACTATCTATCTATGGTCAACTGATATAAAAATTTTATTACTCTATCTTAATAGATGTAGAAGTTTGTGTAAACGGACGGACAGACGGACAGACGGACATACGGACAGACGGACAGACAGAGTGAAACTAATATACACATTTCTTCCAATTTGGTTGGAAATGTGGTAAAAAGGTAAAAGTTATTTATGATGCTTGAAATATAATATTTTCCTTGATTCCCAAAAATAATTTCAAAAAATTATGAATTCTATTGCAAATAAATAAATTTAAAAATCATTAATATTAGAAAATTTAAACATAAAAACATATTGTTACGCAAAAAAAAACTATTTACCCACATTTATGACTCCTATAAACATTTATTTATTATTTGTTTTTAGAGGGTGTTGATATTTGTTACACCTTTTTCTTGGTGTTGTGTGAATCTACAAAACCGAGGAAATAAAATATACCCCAAGGGTTTAATAAAACTGGTAACAAATATACTAATATTAAAGTAGAAAATCGTTTCTATCGTTATATTACCTTATACATCCTAATGTAATATAGCAAGAGAAAAAATTATTCACCAAGTAAATAAATGCGTCAATATTAATATATCATAATAAATACATTTTATTTATGATCCTTGAAATAGTCCCCATGATGATCATATGATGGTTTACCATTATAGTATAATCAAACGAAACTTCATATCCTTTTTGTTAGTCTTTAGTGTTGTACATTATTGTGTGTAATGCAAGTCGTTTTATTTTTCAAATTTATCAAATATTTACGTAAGTTTATATTTCAGAAGGATAGAAAATTTACACTGTATTTTATATAAAGAAAATATAATTTTCTTTAAAATTTTTATTGGGGATATAAATAAATGCAATTAAAATTTTTTTTTGTCAAATAATTTTTTTTAATAAGAGACTTAAATGCAAATTTCAAATATGAAGACTTCAACTCACGCAGAAAACTAGCAAGGAGTTAGTTAACCTAATATCGATATTCTCTAATATAAGTGAATTAGGTGTTGTCTATGGACGGGGAATTTGAATAATAATAAGAATAATATCCAAACCAATTCCAGATATCTTTAAATTTGCCCAATTTATAGCAAGAAACTTGAAAATAAGTCCTCCAATTAGGGATCTACATTCTAAGATGCTCTAATTTACTCAATTTTTAAGATTACAATAAAAAACCGAATAGATTCTGAAAATAGAGATTTCAATTTTTAATTTATTCGTACATCGAACATAAATATCAAAGATTTTTAAATTTTTAACGTCAGAATTATTATAAACTAATTGAAACATTCTTAATTTCACCTAATAATAATTCATTAATAATTTACTTACAAATCTGAATTTACTGTCCAAAAATCTGTATATATGAGTAGTAATTGTCCACCCAATACGTATCCAACTGCAGGACCAATTATTGCCATCGTATAATAAATGCCTAAAATAAATTATAAACATAAAATAAAATTAATTTTAAACTGAGAAGTGAAATTTTTGTCAACATTTATCTTATATTTTCTAAAAAAAAATTACTGCAAATTGACTTTATTTACTAATCAAACTGAAATATTTAATAATTCAAAATAAATTATTATTTCTATATTTCATCCCATATTCTGCAACAATTCCATACAATTTAATTATTTATAAATTACCATCATCTAACCAAAAAAAATTAAAAGTATATTGTGATAATTTTCCACCCTAATTTTTATTATTTATACAAAAACTAAATCTTAATGATTTCGTTTATCATCAAATTCATAAAGATATTCATTACATCAAAATAAAACAAAAAATCTAATTCCAATTTAAGTGTTTTTTTTTTTGCATACGTTCATGGTTTATTATTTCCATCACCAGAGAAGTCTACACACTTTTAATTTTTCTATTTTTCTTTGGACAAATCGGCAAGAATATAATATGTAATTTATATTTTAAAGTACCATTTAGAAGGCCCACTTACTAAAAAATATACTTCATTTTGGTTAGATTCTAATATTTTAAATTATATATATTTTGGTCCTTTTGTATATCGTCCTTTGTATCATTTTTTTTTTTTATAAATAAAGAAACACTTAGACTGGATAAATATTAATAACTCATTTTTGTATAAAAACGTGTGCTTCTTGTTTGTTAGTCTCTTTTTACACACTATGTTATTTATAGCTTGAATATTTTTAAGAAAGATTAAAAAAAAAGTAAAACGCCGAGCAATTTTTCATTAATATTTTTGTGGCTTTAGAGAAAGTTCATATACGATTATCACTGTTCATATCATTTTACATAAATATATATGAACTCAGAAATTATATATACCCATTTCTAAATTGCATATAATAATAATAACAAATTGTTGTCAGAGTGAAATGAAACCACCTGTGACACAATAAAGACTGGCAATTTTTCATATATTTTCCATGTAAATATATATAGTGAATAAAGATTTTTTTTAAGGATTCTTTATATGTTGCTATAGTGTCATTTTGTATATACCACTGCGATGTTTACAATTTATGTTAAAATTATGTATATTTAATTATGTTAAAAATTTAAATAATTTTTAGTTTAAAATTTTGAATTACTTTACTATACGAGTATATTAATTTCAGCTTGGATGGAGAAATATAAAACTATGTACCTATATTTCTACGATATCATGACTACCTGCTTTGGTCAATCCTTGTAGACTTTGTGAAGTATTTTCTGGTTAGAGAAAACTATCATATATAATATAGCTTATCAAAATATTATTAACTCTATAATAATTATTTTACATTCTAATTTAAAGTTACCATGACCACTGATATAAAAATCTAAATCCTGATGGTTTCCAAAATAAACTAATAATTTCTGATTTCATAATTTTCAAAAAAAAAACAAAAAAAAAACATTAATTCAGTTCAAAAAAAAATTTTATAAGGCTTGCATATATCCTTACTAGTGTATACTTTTCTATATATGCATATGAAAAAATTTCGGTCAGGAGATAAAATCCAATTAACTTCATACTGTGTGTGCTAATTTAATTGTAAATTGTTTTTATAACTATATAAATGGGTAGATAAAAATCTACATGCTGTTCACATCCCCCCAAAAATTCAATCCACCATAGAATCAATTTTATTTTTTTTCGTTATTTGGGCCAATTACACAGCAATTTGAACAAGGATACACATGAGGACTTCTCTAATAGAACTGTTTTTATATGCGAATATCTCTCTCTCTCTCTATGCATTACAAAAATATTTATGTATCCAGGATAATTTATACAAATCGTATACATTTTTTTTCGATTCATTTCAAAACAAAAAAAAAATAATATGGAAAAATGTTTTGCATTCGGAAAAAATATAGAATTTAAAAATATATAAGGGATAGGAAAAATTGATAACTGAAAAAAAAAGAAATTTCAGGGAGAGGAAAAAAACTGATCCAACAAAAAAAAAGACAAGGGAAATTGCAATAAAAAGAAATTTTCTGTTTTTATGTTCACTCAATTTAACCATTAAATAAACTGTTGCCATAATATGATTTATTGAGATATAAAAAAAAGAAGAAAAGTCCTTATTTAGAAAGTCCTTTTTTTTATTTGGTTGAATTTTCTGCAGTAAAATAAATTTTTTGAGATATAAAAACAGAATTTCTTTAAAAAAACAGTCATTACAATTTTTTTTGTCCTGTATTTGGTTTGGAAAAAGAAATGTAATTTTAGACTACATTTACAAAAATATATAAAATTGATGTTTATCATAAATTTATGGGGAGTTTCCAAGGATTCGGAAGCTAAAAATAAATAGACAAAAATATATATATTACTTATTACTTTTGATATTTTTCAGATATTATAGAATTTTTAGTTGTCATATCACTTAATCGAAGAAATGATGTCAAAAACTAAGACCAAATACATTTCTAATATTGTTTTTTTTTTTTTTTTGTGGGGGATTTAGTTTACTTAGATTTTATCATGATTGTTAAAAATATTACTTATATATTTTTTAATGAAAAAATTATTAGACCATGAATGAATGATCTCTATGCTATGGTATACATTAAATTAATTAGAAAATTATTTATATATATATTATATATTTACCCAAATAAACGGATGACATTTTTTTTGATACATTCTCATCTAAATATGTTACACCAAGTGTAAAAAGTGGTGATGCTCCAGCACCATGTAATAATTGTGCAGCAAAAAATAACCAAACATTCCATGTTAAATTTTCAGTTTCTGGTTTTATTAATTCATTTGTAGGATCACAATTCTATAAAAAAAAAATCAATTTAATTTAATTAATTTTTTAATAATAAAAAATTAATTAAATATTTCTTTTAATTAAATTTTAGGAAATAATTCTAATAATCTTGTAATCATTTATACTATTGTTCGTTTATATTATTTTTTTGTATGCTTTGAATAATTTGTTATGCTGAGTACATATTTTGTCAAATCTTAACGATGTATTTATGCTTTAAATAATTTAAAATTAAAATTTTAATAATTAATAAAATGATAATAATTTCAATTTGAAAAACAATAATAGTAAAATTTCATTTCTGGGTGGAAATTTAGATATGTAATTGAAATTTATTGTTATTGCATGTCATCCTTGTATATATACAATAATAACCCTTTTTTTTAATTAATTATTATACGAATGTCCTTTGGGTGTTAAAATCCTAGTTAAGTATATTATTATATTTATTTATGATTTCTGGATATTTTCATGATGCGCATTTGTCTATTTCCCAAAGGTACAATAAAAACGGATACAAAACAGAGTCATTATAATTGCAAACAATTTTTTTTTATATGTAATGCTTCAATTGTATATATTCAATGTACTTTTAAAACATAAATTCTTATGTTGTTTTATATAATCAAAAATTCCTGTAAAAATAACAAAAAAAGTCTGTGTAGTCCATAGAAATTTTAAATCAAAATATGAAAAATGAAACTTAACACTGTTAATTTTCATTCAAATATAAAATTAATTAACTGCGGATAAGAATAATACAATAAAATATTTTATATAAAAAAAATAGGATGTCAGATAAGTAAACTCATCATCAGGATCAGGTATCATATTACAATTATATAAATTATAATTATACAAAAATATATTTTTATATTGCCTTAAGAGATATTTTGACTATAATTGTTAATATAAAATCTATGGAAAAAGGATCTCTTCTTCCTTCTTGTTATATATTTCAGCACAGATACAAAAAATATAAAAGATGTCGGACTGCGAACAAAACGATAGTGCAAAATTTTTTGTGCCATGGGATATGATATTAATATTACTTTCTAAAAAAATGTTGCTCGTTGTTCTGCAATTTTTTTGTTGAGAAAGGTAGTATGAAACATTTCTTATTCGTTCAATTAGCAACATTTCTAATATTTATAGAACATGTTTTACATTAAAATTGAGATTTTTGTTTTAGTTTTCTATTTCTAATATATTTGCGGTTATAATTAAAATAACCTTGTGTTGATACCTCCTGGTCCTTTTTTCGTAGATACCTCCTGGTCCTTAATCATTGTTTTGTTCAAATTAACATTTTTTTCTTGTGGTATTTGAAGTTAATCAGAATTTTATTTCAAAAAATTTATCAAAATTCAACATTTTTGTATAATAAAACTTTAATTGAAATAAGTTTGACCATTAAAGGTTGGTTTATCATAGTTCAATGTTCCTCTATATTTCTTTCCAAATATCACATGTTTGTGATGAAGGATAATATAACTTCCATTAATCACATCACATATTAGTTCATATCATAACATTCTCTATATATATATATTTCAATAAATTGAATTTCCACGAAAGTATTAACCAAACAAAATAAATCTCTCCTTCCTTAAATATAAAATCAGAAGAAAAAAATATATATATTTTTTTTAATATATTCACCTGCACGGTTCCATTATTTCCATTACAAATATTTATATCGGATGAAGTAGCACGATAAATACCAACTAAAAAATGTGGTAATGCAAATGTTAAAGAACCTAAACCCATTAATATAACACCACAACTAATCCATTTTGGTTTTGAAGCACCAATACGTCCACCAAAATATGTTACTGGTACTAAACATATAAATGATGCAATATCATAACCACTAGCAACTAATCCAGTTTGACGTGAACGTAATCCATATCGACGTTCAATTGTTGTTATTACCACATTTATAAAACCATTTACAATTAATCCTACAATAAAAATTTGAAAAAAAAAAATTAGTTTGTTAGAAATAATGGAAATTTATTAATTTCATATTTTAAAAATTTTTTTTGGGAGGACAAAATTGATTTAAAATTTACAACAATTTTAGGGGCAAAATATTTAAAGGTTTATTCTAAAAATCATTTTCAAAACACATTGACTATTTCATCCGTAGTCGTAGAGCCAAGTTATGTATTTCAATTTTCTAATATCCCATACCGAGGGTCTGTGTATAAACGAGGTTTATACACAGACCCTCGGTATGGGATATTAGAAAATTTCCGCTTGAAAAGTGTCATTCAAGAGACTAGAAAGCAGATCTAGGTGCTCCGAAAATATATCTACCTCCTCACAACACTTGTTATCACTAAGGGTCTATTATTATTTATTTTTTAATAAATGGGAAACATTTGTGAGTAACCAAATTTGTCAAGTTCATGTTTTTTAGTTATAATTTTCAATTTAAGCAATTCATCATGTCCTATTTTAAAATTTATTAAAAAAAAAAAATTAAATTATTTCCATTAAATTGCCATTATTCATAAATATTTCCAATATCCGTCAGAATTTTTGTAGCACCCAGAAAAAAAAAACTCTTATTTATCCAATAAACAATCATGCATTATTCGTCAAAAAGTGTCAATAGAATTTTTATATATATTAAAGGGGATTTTTGTTATTACATAATAGCTCAAACAAAAAAACACACAACATAAAAATATCAAAACATAAATTCAATTTATTTATTTTTGGGTGGAAAAAATGGCACCAACAGTAATCATATTTTTCCTTTTTGTATAAAGACTTAAACTATTTTACCCTCCTTCGAAGATTGTACATTATATAAAAACTTTTGGATTATAGAGAAACATTTTAAAGAACATAAAAGAAGCTCTCGCTATGTAATCCTCTGGAGTATATCAATTGACTTTGATTGTATAAATGGATGATAGATCATGTTGTGATAAAAAAAAAGAGAAATCTATTCCGCAAAAGGAAACGACATATAAAACACCAGGAAAGGAAATAATAAGAAAAATTCTATTTTTTTTTTTATTATATTGTTAATTGAATTTAAGGATAATAATCAACAACTGAAAATTAATTTTTTGAATTGAATCATTTATGAAATTTCTATAAAAAAAAATATTTGAAACATGTTTTGTATTATTATTATTATTTCGGGATTTTTTTTAAAATTGATTTAAGGAACAAGTAATTAAGTTTCCAATTTAAGCGTCAAAAATAAAGATTAATGGTTTTTCTATATAGGAAAACTTATAAAATTTCTTAAATTGTTAAGTTGTGAAATTTTTGCCGTATTTTGAAGTGGTTGGGTATTTCCTGTACAATGAATCATTGTATATACTATACGCAACAAATTTTGATCAAATAAGTAAGAGGCGAAATCTGAATGTGTCAAATTTTGAAATCTGAATCTTCTCGGTCAATGTTATTGCTAGTAATGAAGAAATCTCTTATTTTCTGCAACCTAATTTTACAACATTTATTTATAATCTTCGAAATAGTTTCAATCATGATATTGCCTAAAATATACTATTAAAACTACCATATTTGCCAATAATATTAGGAAAAACTTTCAATTAAAAGAAATTAGATAATAAAAATATTTCAATTTCCATTTTTCCCACAAAATGAGATAATTTCTGTAGGCTGCTTTGAACAGATACATACACATATTCCTAAATTAAATATAAAAAACAAGCATATGCTAGACACTATCACAAAAGTTTGGGGGATAAAATGATTTTACATAATATCCAAAAAAAAAAAAATTAATAAAACATAATATCGAATATCGTAAAAATTGAATTTATTGTAATTATAGAAATGAAGAAAAAAATATATATAATCAAAGAGATGGGGAGACTTGATATCGATATTATATAATATATTTGTATATATACAAATTCTGATTTTTCATATTTTTCTTGATTCCAAATCAGATTAAAATAGTTTTGGAGACGACAACAAATTTGAAAAATAACAAAAAAATTGTTTAGATTATTGTGAAGTCATTCACAGACGGAAATAATATCCTTTTTTATAAATAATATTTATTTATTTTTGCAAGGATTGCTCATTCTTATTATATTTTCTTTTTCTTTCCATTTTTATCTAATATTGGGACAAGATAGCGAAATAAGTTTTTATTATTTATGTCATTTTACTATATTTTATTTATTTCTGGTTTCTAAATGTATTCATACATTTAGTTTAGTCGGTCGATTGGGTGGGTGGTTTTATTTCTTATTGGTATGAGAGTTGGGAAAAAATATTTAGGAATAGAAAGTTTCACAAGAAAACTTGAAACAAAAATATTAAAAATTAACTTTTACAGAATTTTTATCAATTATAATTTTTCTTAAATGATTTTGGATCGAATTAAGTAATTGAAATTTCGATTTTAGTCCTAAAAGTCAGTGTTACTGGTTACTGGAGTACTGGAGACAGGATAGCTAAGAGAATTATCATTTCCTTACAATAATTTTAAAAATTTTAGTTGAATTTCAAATTTCAAATTTAAATAATTTCGGAAATATTTCTACATTTTAAAACCAAAAGTCAAATCAAACCACAAAAACATTTTAATTCTACAAAATAGAATTTCTTTCTTCCAAAAAATAAAAAAAATCTTATGAAATGTTTTTGACATTTTTAACATATTCGATTTACATAGATTACTTTTTTTTTTACTCATGTTTTCCTATTTAATTTTTCTCAAAAAAAAAAATCAATTTTCTCCAAATTTACCTATTCTAACTCGTAATTTTACATTACCCTACGAAAAGTTCAATAAACAAAATTTCATAAAATTCAAATTTAAATTCTATAGAAATTGGTATAAATTTCACACTTTTCGTAGCAGAAAATTTCCTGTGTAATTCTATTATATAAAATTGAAAAATTAATAATAATTTTTTTTCTAAAAATAATATAGATAATCCTTTTGGCATACTCATAACCATATACTATTTTTTTTTCTAATTTAAGTACTTTTAATCCATTACTTTATACAAGAAAAATAATAATGTCTATCAAGGACCAATGACTTGTCATCTTTCGGTCAATCAATAAAGAAATTTTCTCTATCCCATTTTATATGTATGCAAGTTTAAAAAAAAAATTCATCTTTTAAAGATATTCATCACCAAAAAGCTAAGTATCATTGGCTTGACTTAATAATAGATAAAAAAAAACGGAGAAGAAGCAAGTATTAAATTTAAACAATCATCACGTAGCAATTTTTCTTTTCTCTTATGGTGGAATTCACTTATCAAAAAATATATAAAAAATAAAAAAGTCTTTGTTGTTGTTTCTATTTTATTATCATCTTTTAAGCAATTGTACGTGTTTAACCCGATTACCCTATTTTTTTTCTTTTACAACTTGTAAGCTTGTTTAGTTTTGTCAGTATTAATAACACAATTGGAGTATTGACACTATAATGTTTACAGGGTATTTTAAATTATATTTTGTATAGTGTTGGGAAATTTATTATAAAGTAAAATATGGTATAGAGAATTTTTGGACAAGAATTATTATGGAACTATCTTTGGTACACAATAACACAATATCCAACATTATCTTTCCTATACATTTTGCTCGGTAGGCATGTTAGATTACTGTGTCATAATCTCTTTGATTGTGACACAGAAAGATGCATTCTCGAAAATTTATCAAACAATTGTGCTAACCTCGTCCAATTCAGTGATCCCCCCACAGTCAGAAAGATTATCACAAGATTATGAATGTCATATTCTTTTTGACTGTTGACTCAACTTGCCGACGTCAGAGCAATTGTTTGATAAATTTTCGTAAATGCATCTCACTGTGTCTAGATAGTATCATTGCTAAGGACTGTTTGTGTCTAGCAGTATATATCAAATTCTAATTCATATTGCAACTATAGAAGCATTCTGTCCAATCTAAATATTGTATCCAATTGTTTCTTCAATATATATATTTTTTGGATATCTATATGCACACAAAAAATTATTATGTTTTTTTTACATGAAAAATAAAAAATCTAAAACTAAAATAAAAAAAAAAACTAAGTATGAAAATTTCATTTCAGTTCCAGACTAAAATTGCAATGAGCCAAATCGAATTGAAGGGATGGTGTTTTTTTTTGTTCTGGTGTACAATTTTGGTATATAAAGTTATTATAAAATCATGTTTATTGTGGGACACATACTCAATTTCAATATATCCTCTGACATTGTTATTCATGCATGTTTAACCATATAATACTTAATATGTCGCTATATACAGTCAAAGTATACAAAAATCAATTTATAAAGTTAAATTTGTGTAGTTGTAAATAACTTAAAGTTTGTATACATTTTAAAGATTTATAAGAAATCAAACAATAATTTACTTTCTAGAAAAAAAAAACATTATTCAAAAAGTAAGAAGAAAAACTATATTGTATACATATATTTAAATGAAAATTAACCAATTTTCATTTTGTATTACTGTGGTTTTACAATGTCATTCACATTCATTTTTAGTATAAGTTAGTCTATTATCCATTTTACCATTAACTAATATAGAAAACTTTTCTACTCATACTCTATCTAAAATATATTTGAACAACAAATAATTTGAATATTTATATTATCATTATAAGAGGGGATGATGGTATTTGGCAAGGGGTACCCCTTTGTACCCCTTGCCAGATATACTATATATATTTCTATATACAAAGATATTATATAATTACATAATTTTTTTATAGTATGCTTAACACCACAGTCAGTAATAGTATGTCAGTCAAGTTAGTAATATGAATAAGTAATACCGATAATCATTGTTGTCATTTTTGTATGTAATTTTGCGTAATTTATATGTAACTATTGGCTATTTGAGAGTATTTCAACATAAAAGTAGTTGAATTAACTTTTTTTTTCTATAACTATAATTAATTCTAGCAACACTTTATTGTTGCAAGAAGCTAGAAAATAACAATTTGTCAGTGAAGTGTACCAACACTATTATGTTCTCTATGTATATTCTAACATATATTACCCAGATATTCCTAAATTTAATGTCAAATAAAGTTATCAAACTATACCATAATGGGCTTTTGTCATATCCTTACAAAACCTTAATGCCAAGTCAAGCGATGTCATTGTTTGATAAGCTTGATAAAAAAGAAAACCCAGGAAGAATGTTTATATCGGAACAAGTATGCGGAAAAATAAATGATATCGACGTGACTTGTTGATATTTGTTTTTTTTTTACTATTTCGTCCTTTTATTATTATTCCTGTGTTTTTTTTGTTGCTCGGAGATAACAATTTTTTTGGATAATCATGAAATAATTTTAATTTTTTCATTTTTATTTTTTTTTTTTCAAAAATTTATTGGTAAAAAGGGAGTGAAATTTTTTTTATTAAAAAATGGAAGGTAATAATAATACTGTTTTTTATCCTTAAGGAAGGATATATATTGTTTGGTGATGCATACAAAATAGGCTATTTGAAAAATTTATGAAAAAATTTTAATCTCTCAAGAAAAGAAATTGAAAATTTTCTTTAATATAATAAATTATATTATTGGAAAATCATTGAAAAATTAATAATTTCAAATTTATGGTAATTCATTGATAACAATATAGAAAGAAAAAACTCATTTTCATGGGAATGATTCTTTAGAAAAATTAATTCATCAATAGATAAGAATTATTTTGCGCTGCTGTTCAAAAATCTTTAGAAATTTCCAAAAAAATTTTAATTATTTTATTTATTTAAAGTTAAATTTTCTTAAAAATATTTTTACTTTTGGGTCATTCACACTTTGTGCCATGTTAAACATAAAATAATACAGAGCATATAGTATTGACATACTCCATTAGGTTGTTTTTTTTTTCATTGAAAATGTTTTTCATATTTTCAATTTTCCCTTTTATTTTTATTATGTTTTTTTTTTACTTTACTATGCTACCCTCATTTTTTGTTTTGTGAATAAAATGCATTTATGAGAAGTATGTCATTTAAATCTCCTCAAGGATTGAAAGAATGAGAAAAAATGGTAAAATGTAAAAAATCATTTTGTATTTTTTTTTTCTTATATGATTTCTGTTTTTTTTTTGTGTACATAACCGAAACGTTTACCTTTTCATAATCAAAATAATAGAAAAGAAAATATAGAAATTTTTCTGTAATATATAGAAAAAAATGTAAATAAATTAGGTTGAACCAAGCTGGTATATGGATCGTGTATTATAAGGAGTAGAGGTCAAATTTATGAATATATTAAGAGGAGAATCGTTTTTATATTAAAATAATAATTTCTTGTTTTTTCTTCCATTTTAATGAAATTTATGATTTCTAAGAGAAAATTTTGAAGAAGAAAGATGACTGACTATATAAGTATTTACTAATATTTGAAAGTTGACGAAATGAAACTTCTGTGGTCACCGGGCCACTGTGGCATTTACGCTAACGAAAAGGTTGATGAATTGGCAAGAATATGGGCTGACATTAATTCCCCTATTTTTCACCAAATCAATATTTTAGTCCTTTAGTGTTTAGTTACTGTCAAAAGATTCTTAACGGTGGGCGAAGAAGGATCATTTTCTTAGTTGGATACGACATCAGGGTGATCTATTACAAAAGAACCGTCGGTGGAGAATACAACGGGCCCTAGTGGCCTTGGTGCGGTGGAGGGTTCTCTGGCCCTCCCTACTTTCAATCCAACCAACCAATATTTGAACGTATTACCTAAAGTTTTTAAGATGAAAAAAACAAAAATTTAAATTTACAAAACCTCTTAAATAATCAATATGTAAAAAACTCCAATTAGTACATGAAAAATTTGTCAGATTGAAAGGTTCATATCTCTTTTACTTCCAGAATCAATTATGAAGAAATTTAGAAGTGAGTTTTATGATTCAAAAACGTTCATAAATTCTATTATTTTAAATTTATGTTTACCATTTTTCTTTCAGAAATAAGTTTAACATTAAACATAAATTTAATTTCTTATCTTAATTTTTTATGATATGTGAATAAACAATATCATTTCATATATAATTTTCTACTATAACGGATATCATAATCAAAGTAAAATAACATATAAATAAAATCAATTTAAATTTATATAATTTTCTATTTATAAATAAAGTAAAACCACAAATTTCCAAAATTGCTATAAATATCTGAAAATTACTTTGAATCTACAAACAAAAAATATTTATGACACTACAAAATAAAATATAAATCTAAATAAATTGCATAAATTGGTCCTTTTTGCACATACATATATATACTATTAAACAAAGTGCCCTAAACCACATTCAACAGATGGCGTATGTTACCATGGCCATTTATACTTTCTATAATGAACTATTAAACAAAATTACAATCATAATGAGAAAACTACTTATGTATTCATAATACATAACATTTTATACAAATAATAATTAAATCATGTTAAGTGAAGAACTTATATATATAGGTATTTGAACCAAAAATTATTTACCATAAATTGAACCACAAAGAAAAAATATATATCAAAATTGTATAAAAGTATTTTTGCATTAAAAATATTTCACACAAATTTTCGAAATTTTTGTTATAAAAGGCATAGTAAAGGATTTATGTCCTTAAATATTATTTATGTCATGTATCAACAGATGGAGCATATTTACGTGCTAGAAATAAAAATATATTACATAAACCTATATTTTATGTATGTTTATTTCTAATATATCGATATCGTAATATATGTGAATATTTAATAAATTTAAAAGTATTACAATTTCTAAATCCTTTTTAAACACCTCATGTGTAAATATATTTCAATTACAATTAAAGGGGTTTGGTAAGAAAACATTTGTATATTATCACAAATCAAATAAATGGGGTTTAATGAGAAATCAGTCTCAAGTGAAAATCAAGAAATTCTAATATGAATTTCCATTAAAATAATATTGGGACGGAAGATGAATTTTCTATTTTGTAAGGTAGAGTCTTTTAATTTAATGGTTTAGTAAGACTATAACAAAAGTTAATTAGTATTTTATTAATCTGCGAAACCCAAGTAGTTACTGTCATTTAGACTAGATAATAAAAATAATATAAATTTAACTTTGTGAATGCATATTTTTGGTGAACCTTTTAAATTTACAATAAAATTACATCAAATAAATATACATATATGTTGTCATACATTTTTGGTTTGATGAATATCCTAGCCAGTCGATAGTACATCAAATAGTCAGGAAAAAAAATATATTCGTTTATTTTTTAACTGATATTCGAAGTAAGGGTTAAAAATTGTGAATAAAATTTATTACAAATTTTATATCAATCGATCACTATTTGATAAATTGATACTGTTAAATATTCCGATTATAGGTAAAGCATTTATGTGTAAAGGGTTATATCAAAAATATTTATATATTTTCCATGAAGATTTTTAAAATGATTGAAGATTTTTAAATTTATTTATTTATAAATCATTTCGATTACACTTTTTTATATTTATGTTATTTTAAATTCTATAACATACAAAATTTTCTAATATAATATAGGAGTAAAAACTAAACTTAAAAGATTTAAAATCTGTTTATTTTTGATAATTGATATTTACGGGTAAAATTTCATGAGTAGGCATCCTCCCATTAAAAGATATATAACAACTTAAATTTGCCTACACTATAATTTTTTTAGGGTGTTTAAGTTTATGTATTTTTTTTTTTCAGAGAATTTATGACCATTAATTAACTACACTTTACTTATTTGTATATACATACAATATTTATATAGTGAATGAAATTAATAACCAGAGTCGAATTTTGGATATAAGTATAGTATATAGATAGAAAAAAGGTCGTGACAGAATTTCATTTTTATAGAAATAATGATAATATGATGTGTAAATAATACTTGGTTGGTTGGAGAATAATTATTGACCAATAATTCATCCGTTAAAAATGTAGACAATTTAGTATTTAAATTTATAATTATTTTGAATTTATTATGAAGTTATAATTTAATTTAACTTTATTGACCAAATGAAGTCAACAAAATATGAGAAACAAGAAGCTGTATGAGACTTTCTCGGATATTACGATCCGACCCCGATCTTAAGTAACAACTATATATGTATACATAATACCTTAAATTTCTTTATTGTTTTAATAATTTTTAAAAGCGGATGAAATTTTTTTTTGTAGTATAATAAAGTTTAACATAAAGACCCAAAAATTGAGATTTATGAAGATATGAAGGCACGCGACGAATTCATATAAATATAATAAAAAAAATTTAATATTATTTATAAAATAATATTAGATAATTGGACAAATATATTTTTAGTATACCTTCTTTTTTATAGACATATCTTTTTATTTTAGATTTTGGAAATTTTAAGGATTTTATAAGTGGATAGTAATTTAATTTTTTTACTTAAATTGGAGATAAATTTTAAATGTTTCGGCTCTAATTGTGAATATTGTATATAAATTGAAGAAGTAAGCTTTAGATTAAATTTTGTATTCTGAAAGACTAATAGACTTTTTTTCTAAAGAAGATAAATAAATTCAGTGCAGTGCACAAATTTGATTTTCAAATTTAGATAAGATAAGATAAGATTAATTTTCACAAATTTCTAATTGTTTTTAATTTAATATTTTAAGTAAATTTTTACAGAGAGCTAAATTTGTGTATAATAATTGAAATATTTGCAAACCAAAATTAGTATAATATAATTAATTTTTCTTATTCCGGTAACAAATGATTCATTACTTCCTTATAAATTAATTTAGATACCGCGAAGATTTAATACGTATCTAAATTATATAAAAATCAAAATATTTTGAATGAAAATGTAAATATTTAATTAAACACTAGACACAATTAGTAATAAAATATAAATTTTTATCTTCTACTCTTAACTGATATCAAATTATTTAGTAAATAAACAATTTACAAAATATGTTAAAGTAATTATTCAAAAACATATCATATAAAACTTATTTTTTAAAAAAAGAAATATTTGTTTTAAAATTTTCTAACACAAAAACAAAAACCAACCTTGCATTGCACCAGCCCAACATAACCAAAATAATGCCCATTTAGCTGTACAAAATCTTTGTAAACATTTTGGTTTAAATTTACCCCAACCAAATAATTTATGATGATTATTTATAAAAATTTCCTTATTATCATCATCATCATCATCACCATCATTTTTATTATTATTTTTAAGATTTCGTGAATTATTTAAATTATTATGAACACTTAAAAAATTTTTATTTTGAATATCTAAATTTGATGTGATATTATCACCACTATCATCTTCAACACTTTTAGCCGCACACATGGCTTTAAAATATTATGTATATAAAGTATATATGTAATATGTTTTTTAAATTAAAATTCAAAAAATTATAATTCAAATATTTACTTAGGTCTTATAAGTAAACTATCATTAATATTTTTTTTTGTTCAAAAAAATTATATTAATAAGTAAATAAAATTTATATTTTGTTAAGAATTTCTAATCTTTTTAAATTCAAATCACTTTAACAAAAATAAACAAAAAGATCATTCAAGATCCTTTTTTTTCTTAAACTATAAACAAATATTATTAAAATCAACAATAGTCAAATACAAATATCTTTAAATTGAATTTTACTAAGAATAAACCCAAAATATATTCTAGATTGTATAAATTTCTAAACCGACTTGAACAGTTTGAATTCTGAATATCAACTGAACTTATTCAACATCTACACTTTACTGATATCAACAAAATTTTTAACTTGTATCTATAATATACCGGCTAACAAAATTTCTGTTATCATTAAATGAAAATGTTATTCATTATGTTAATCTGTAGAAATTCTGTTAAATTTTATAACGAAGACGTAGTGTACGAGTATAATAATATTGTATAATACATTTTTACATGCTTTTCAAAAGTTTTCATTCATGAAAACAAATACTAAAAAATACTATAATATTTATTTTCGAAAACGGAGGAAAGAAATATAATAAATGATTAGATTTCTTATATGCGCATGCATTGGAATTTGATCCTAAACAATGATTCACCCCTCTTATATCTTATAATAACGAACCTTTTTTTATAAAACTAAATTTTTACTATTCAAAAACAATTTTCCGATTGTCCGTTTTTTTTTTCATTATTAGTGATGATTGTAATGTGTGTTGTGTGGTGGTAGAATAATATTTCCGAAAAAGAAAATATAAATGATAATAAATATATTAAAATAATTAAAAAACAAAAATAAGTGGGGGAATTAAATATCTAAAAGAAATTATGTGAGTATCTTTAGAAATTACAGATTAATTTGTAAATTTTTAATGGTCTTGTCTGGGATTGTAGCATATTTTAATGATCATTTAAAAATTCTCAGTTGAAAACTGAAATTTACTTTTTTTTTATATTTAAATTAAAGTAAACTTCCTGTTCTTTCTTCATATATTTTGTTATTAGTCAGCTACATTTTGATTTCTTTGAAATTCTTTAGTTTTGAATTATAATGGCATAATTTTTTTTTAATTGTTAAAGAAGGTTAAGGGTAAGTAAAGTATATAAGTCGTTAGTTTAAATATTGTATAATTGTATTGTCTGTAAAGATAAAGGATATAAAGTGAGTATAAAAACGCGAATAGTTTCTTTTTTCTTATAAGTTAATTTTGAATAAAACTAATCCAAACTTCAGTTTGTCTCAAAATTTATAAATAAGTTTTAAGACATTTTTTTATTATAATAAAAAAAAAAGAAGAAAATATTAAAATTTAAAAGAAATCACAAAGAAGTTTAATGAAAATTAGTATAAAAATAAAAATCAATAAATGCAACATATATTTTATATTTAGTTATTTATCATTCATTCAAATTTTTGTGCATCTCTTATAGTATAAACTGAGACATCACCAGACATTACAGATAAATCAGCCAAACTACTATCTACAGTTCGATTTTGATGAGAACCCGTAGATTTATCATCTGAATAACTATCAACTGATGATGATTTCATTATTTTCATTTTACCTTCATGTCTAGCAACACTTGGTAATAATGCTGATTGTAAATATTTATGTATTTTATTGCCACCTGGTATATTCAAAGGAGTTCTTTCATCACGAACCTAAATATTAATTGAAAAAAAAAAAATTATTTAAAATTTATTGATATTCATTATTATTTTTTACCTCTCTATATTCAGCTGACTGATAAGCTTTTTTCGGTAATGAGCTTTGTCCCTTTGGATTATTTTTAAATAATTGCTGTTTAAATGGTAATGTTGTAGTTTTTGGTAATTGACCAAAATCTAATGATTTTACAGTTGTTTCTCGAATATTACTTATAATAGGTGTTTTTGGTGTATTTTTAATGTAAGCACCAACTGGACTAATAATATTTGAATATGGATTTATTTTTTTAACATTTAATAATGTTTTTGGTTGAGGAATTCGAGAATTTACATAATTTGATGGCTTTTTAAATACATCTTTTCTATCGCTCTTAGATGATGGATTAAGTTTTTTAATAGAAAATTGTTTTGAAATAACTGTATTCGGTGTTTTAGGTGTTTTTTTCGGTGATGGTGTATAAATATTTAATGTAGATGAATTGTTAGATGAATTTTTAATTGTAATTGGTTGTGTTGATGTCATTTTTTTCATACCTTGTTTTAATAAATAATCAACTTCTTCAAATGTATCATTAAATACACGTGAAACATTTATACCATTTGCATTTGAATCACTTAATGTTTCATCTAATAAATCACTATTATCTTCATCATCAATTGATTGTAATGAAAAACCTTTATTTAATTCATTATCTTCATTATCAATATTATCCTCTTCATCAGATATTGCAATAATAGATTCTTGATCATTCGATAATTCTTTATTTGTATCATTTAATGATTTTTCCATTTCAAGTGAATCTTTATCAATAATTTTACTTTTCGAATAATTATTTAAACTATCATCCAAGAGAGATGATAGATCATCTAAAGTATTTATACCACTAAATTGATCCGAATTGGTTTTTCCTTGTTCAGAATATGATGATATATTATAAAATGCTGAATCTTTAATTGATTTATCCTCATCTAGATTATTATTTTTTCTTTTCATAATTTCACTGTGAATTGTATCATTAGCAGTATCATATGATGTAGTTTCTGAATTTTTAGCAGCAGTTTTATAACTGATTGCCGAACTATCACTAATCTCTGACCCAGAATAACTAGAATTCGGTTCTTCTAAAATTGTTGATGGTCGTAACAATCCAACTCTTTTTGTTGGTGACATTTGTAAAAGAACAGCATCACTAATTGTTGTATCCCATATACCAGATGGTGCTTCAATATCACCTAATTGTGTCTGATCACCAACATGAAATATTGTACGTTCTGGTAAATAATTACCATCAATATCGCTTACATTTAGTTTTTTTATTGTATCATTTTCTTCTAAATCTCTTGTTGTATCATTTTCAAGTGAAATTGATTTTCCTTTTCGCATATTCTCAATATAACTATGAATTGTTGAATCAGGATCAGAAATGGTTTTATTGCAAATTTTTTCAAGATAGAAAAAACTATCATTTGCTGTTATTTCAAAACAATTTGATTTTCTATTAGGTGACATTGGTATCATTGAATCATTAAATTGAGAATCTTTACTAGTGAAAAATCGTGGTTTAGAAACTTTATTGTATAGAGCTGTACAATTTTCTTTATTCTCATGCGATAATTTAATTGATTGACATTTTTCTTCAAGAATTTCCTGAAAATCTTGATCAAAATCAATAGTTGGATCTGATGAATTTGGTGAATCCATTTGTGGTGAAACTGAACTATTAAATTATAAAATTTAATATTAGTTATATTTATATTATAAATATTTATAATTATTTGAGTGAGCAATTTTTAATTAATAATAAATATTTAGTTATTATTTATTATAATGAACTAAGAATATGCCCATGCAATGTTAATTAAATCAACAGTAACGAATCATAAATAAAAAATAATGACAGCATTACACTGCACTAGACTAGACTACAAATCCTATAGCAAACGTTATAGAGCTCGAGAAATCTTACTTAAACTATTAATTAATTATCTACATTCTATTTTCGTTATTTGTAATAATAAATATAAATAAAATACTTAAAAAACTATAACTACTCAGGTAGGCAGTTACCGTTTTTCGAGTAAGAAATTCCTGAAACGATTTAACCAATTGTCCGAAGACTGAAAATTTTCAAAACCCGACATTTACACACGATTAACTCTTTTATATTATTTTGAAATTATTATTATATCACTGAGATATTTCACCTTTTTAATTATTATTACTATTTTAAAGTGTTCCAATATTATTTTTAATTTATTATTCAGAACAACAAACAAAGCCTCTCGGATATCTTCAGTTTGAGTTTAAATATTGAAAATGTTCATTACTGCCAATATTAAAAAAATTAAATAATTATAATTAGTAATGCCCTAACCTAAATTCTCTCTGGGAGGCATTACCCTATAAAAAAAAATACTTAAATCGGAACTGAATGATTCTTTTTGTAAAAAGAAAAAAATATGAAAAATTCGATATCGGAAAGATGTCAAAGGAAATTTTATTCGTAAATTACAATATTTAAGACCTTTCCGTCATTAATTAAAGAATTAATGGGGGTGATTCTGTAAAAACCTGCTATTTTCAAAACCTGCTAAGTCCATATAAAGTCCTAAGTCCATACAGAATTTTAAATTTTTATATGGATCATAGCAGGCTTTACAGAATCACTCCCAATATTTGTTGAAATTTCCGATCAATAATGCTGGGTTTTAATGATAAAAATTTGCCGCTTGTGCAGGAAAAATAGAACGAGATAGTATATTGTATTTTTATATGAGAAAAAAGTAGATCGCTGCAGAAGGGAATTTATTTTTTGACAAGGGAATATAAAATGGCTGATTATCTCTGTACAGATCACAGATGGCACTGTTGAATGGCAGTAGAATTTTATTTAAAAAAATAATAAATCATTTCAACTATTATATTTAAGATCAGCAATTAAATATTAACTGCAAATTGTATGATTAAAAATCAATTGTAAAAAATTTATATTTACATAATTTATATTGAATATCTCATATAAATATTTGAATTTTTTCTGATATAATTATCACACTTTTCTGAATAATATATATATTAATAAATATATTTAAAATTGAATTTGTTGTAATTTAAAAAATGTTAAGTAATTTACTCTATTAAATAATTTAATATATTAATAATAATAATATAAAAATTTAATTTTTATTATTATCAACGAACGTTTATAGTTCGGTGATTATTATTATTAAAATTTATTGATTAATATATTATTGTGATGCATTTGTATCAATTTTATTCAATCAATTAAAGTTTTAAAAAATATACGTATTATATGTTTTGCAAAAACCTGGAAATAATTTGATTACCAATCGTTAATAATATTTTAAAATACGAAATTACTACATATAAACTTATTATAATAATTGGAAATAATAATTTTAATGGTACAGTCCAAAATTAATTATATACATCCTTGTAAATGAAAAAACTCGGCATAAACAAAGTTAATTAATTTTTTTTTAAATTATTAACATTTCCATTTTTTACATTTTATATATAAATTTAGTTCAAAATATAATTAACATAAAAAAATGTAAACAATAAAAATTTTTAATGGCAATACTGAAATGTCAAATTTCAACAAAACTGTGATACCATATAAGAAGGATTATCTATGGTTTTTAAAAAATATCAAAAATTATCTATTGCAAAATGAAAATTATCCCTTGCAAAAAAATTATCCCTGGTAAAATTTCCTTGCATATAAAAATTATCCCTGGTAAATGAAAAATATCCCTTGCAAATGAGAATTTGTTGTTCTTGTCGCACATATTAAATTTCCATAAGAAATAAAACCTTTCGGTCAGATTTTCCTGCACAAGCGGCAAATTTTTATCATTAAAATCCACCATAATCCGTTTCACCATTTCTGTTAAGAGTTACATTTTCTGGATTATTAGATTAAAGACTTATACAAAATTCAAATTTACATTATAATTTTTGTTTAGTGGGTAATTTATTGTTATGACATTTAGATTTTTATTTTTCACCGGTTTTGTTTTATCGCCAATCCACCCACTAACCCAAGTGAAATTTATAATTTGATTTGATTGATATCAATTATTGAAATTTGAAATTTATAATTTATAAGTAAAAATGTCTTTTAAAATTATTTTCCCAAAGAAAATTCTACAATTATGTAATTATCGTCAAATCTCATTGGTAAAATAAGAAATAAATAGAAGTGATTATTTTCGATTCGACATAAATAACCTTATTTTAATTTGCAGAATTCCAACACAAATAAAACACCAGAAGTTCGTATAGTGGAAGTAGGACCAAGAGATGGACTACAAAATGAACCAAAACTATTGCCAGCATCTGTCAAAATAAATTTAATTAATGCTCTATCCGGTACTGGATTAAAGACAATTGAAGCAACAAGTTTTGTTAGTCCGAAATGGGTACCACAAATGGCTGATAATGCAGAAGTATTTCGTGGTATTGTTAAGGTACCTGGTATTTCTTATCCGGTATTAACGCCAAATTTTAAAGGATTTCAAGCTGCTGTAGATGCTGGTGCACAAGAAGTTGCTGTCTTTGGTGCTGCTTCTGATGCATTTTCATTAGTAAGTATTTAAATTATGAATATTTCAAATTATATAACAAAATAATAAATTTATATTTTTTTTTTAGAAAAATGTTAATTGTACCGCTGCTGAAAGTATTGAAAGATTCAGACCAATTTTAGAAGCAGCTAAAGAAAAGGGAATACCGGTTCGTGGATATGTGTCTACAGTTATTGGTTGTCCGTATGAAGGGAAAATATCACCCATAAAAGTTGCTAAAGTTGTTAGTGCCTTATTAGATTTAGGATGTTATGAAATTTCTTTGGGTGATACAATTGGTGTTGGTACACCAGGATCAATGAAAAAAATGTTAAATGAAGTTTTAAAATTAGATAACGTGAACAAATTTGCTGTACATTGTCATGATACTTATGGTCAGGCTTTACCAAATATTTTAACAGCTTTAGAATATGGTAAACTAAAAATTATAATAACTTATATGAAAAATAAAATTCAAATAAAATTTTATCTTTTAAGGAGTCACTGTTGTAGATGCATCTGTTTCTGGTCTCGGTGGTTGTCCTTATGCACGCGGTGCATCTGGTAATGCTGCTACCGAAGATGTTGTCTATATGCTTCATGGATTAGGTGTTGATACTGGCGTTGATTTAGATGAATTAATTACTGTTGGAAAATATATTTGTGATCAATTACAACGTCCTACTGAATCAAAAGTTAATCGTGCATCTAGAAAAATTAAACCAAAGAGTTAAGCTTTATTTTCGAAACGAAAGCTAAAAATACAGGAATCGTTGGCATTTAATTTTTTTTTATTTTTTAAGCTAAAAATGTGAAAATATATTTTTTTATTAATAAATTTTTTATCACTACTAAGAATTATTCTTTTTCATCATTATTATAATTGTTTTCTTTTTCCCAAATATAATTAGCATAATCTTCAGCTTGATTATAATGATTTCTATCTAATTTTGGTTTAATGATATAACGATAACTTCCAAATAATGTAATGGTGGAAAACATTGCAATAGCTAATAATCCGGTTGAAGTAGTTGAAGCACCTTTCAACACATTTAATAACCTCATCTAGGGATTTATTGCTAATATTATTCTTTAATTAAAAAATATTAATAGTTGATATTAATTACTTTGATAATGATTTTTCTTCTATTTGATTTTTTGAAGAAATTTGTTCCTTTTTATAACGTATAAATAATGGTTGCCAAATATAAGAGCCTGATAATACGCCAAGTGCTATAACTACCATCAACTGAGTTTTGGTGACTCCTCTAGGTCTGCGAATCCTAAAAACCATAACTTTTATTTACAAAAATTAGAAATAAAGTAAAAATAAATAGCACATAACCTTTATTTACCTTACCTCTTTCCTAACCTAATTTTAGATATGTCAACAAAAGTCAAAAGAAATATTTTTGTAGTTTGTAGTTTGTCGGTTGTCAAACTTCAATTACCCAGGATCAGGAAATCAAATTTATTGCATAAATAACTTTCAATTTGAGTTATATATTCATATATTAAAGTATTTATATTTTATTAGTTAATTTAAATTAGAGGTATGTAATAGTAATATAAGTTAAATTTGTTTTTATACTAGAAAATATTTCCAATTCCATGAATAAAATCACACATTTAGTTAGAAAGAAAGAAATTTTCTAATGGGTTTGTTAAAATTAATTTCTTTTGTATTGTGAATTTAATATTCACAATTGTGCTTTCTAAATGTCATTTGCAATTTCCAAAATAATTATATACAAATTGTGACGAAGTATTGTGAAATATTTTTAATTTTTCCTTAAAAAACATAATATACAAAATAGAAATATTTAATTAGGATGTCTTCTCGAGTTCGTGAAGACCAATCCTCAAGTTCCAGATGTTTAACATTTACCGAAAAGCAGAAATATATTGAAGAATATGATTTCCCATATTGTGATGAATCAAGTAAATATGAAAAGGTTGCTAAAATTGGTCAAGGAACATTTGGTGAAGTATTTAAAGCACGAGAAAAGAAAAGTAATAAGAAATTTGTAGCTATGAAAAAAGTACTTATGGATAATGAAAAAGAAGGATTCCCAATCACAGCATTACGTGAAATAAGAATTTTACAATTATTAAAACATGAAAATGTTGTTAATTTAATTGAAATTTGTCGTACGAAAGCAACATCAAACAATGAATATCGTTCAACATTTTATTTAGTTTTTGATTTTTGCGAACATGATTTAGCTGGCCTCCTATCAAATATTAATGTTAAATTTAGTTTAGGAGAAATAAAGAAAGTAATGCAACAACTTTTAAATGGATTATATTATATACATAGTAATAAAATCTTACATCGTGATATGAAAGCAGCAAATGTATTAATTACTAAACATGGTGTATTAAAATTAGCTGATTTTGGTTTAGCACGGGCATTTAGTATACCAAAAAATGAACAAAAAAATCGTTATACAAATCGTGTCGTTACATTATGGTATCGACCACCAGAATTATTATTAGGTGATCGTAATTATGGACCACCAGTTGATATGTGGGGTGCTGGTTGTATTATGGCAGAAATGTGGACTCGATCACCAATTATGCAAGGCAATACAGAGCAACAACAATTAATTTATATATCACAATTATGTGGTTCATTTACACCAGATGTTTGGCCAAATGTTGAAGAATTAGAATTATATAAAACATTAGAATTACCGAAAGGTCATAAACGTAAAGTAAAAGAAAGACTTCGACCATATGTTAAAGATCCACATGGTTGTGATTTATTAGATAAATTATTAATGTTGGATCCGAAAAAACGTAGTGATGCTGATACAGCATTAAATCATGATTTCTTTTGGTCAGATCCAATGCCAAGTGATTTAAGTAAAATGTTATCACAACATTTACAAAGTATGTTTGAATATTTAGCACCACCACGACGTTCTGGTAATATGATGCGACAATATCAACAGCAAATGGCTAGCCAAATGCAAAAACCACAAGATAATAGCCTTATAGATAGAGTTTGGTAAAAAAAGTATATTACAACTTATATAAAACTATTTTCATTATTCATTCATCATATAGAATTAAAATTTGGGATTAATAAAATATATATATTACAATTAAATGGAAAAAGATTTTTTTTTAAGGTAGATGACGGATTATGTACATTTTCTTGCAGCCTTTATATTTGTTATTAATGTACCCAATATTTCTTCCAATTCTGATTAGCTATCTAATAAAATAAATTTATTTACACAATTTATGAAAGAAGAAAACTTTATTTTTTATTGTTCACTCAAAATTATTGCATTTGCGTCATCCATTAAATGTAAAAAACAGTTTCAATTATATTAGAAATATTTAAAATAAAATAATTTCGTTTACATTATTAATTCTTGTTGGAATCATCTTAACTATAGTTTAAAAATAAATTGGCACTTAACATTGGTAATTTATCTGATTTTTTTTTTCTATTTTTTTGTTTTGTTTTTTTAGTTATAAAATTATTTACAATTTATTATATGTATTTAAATAAATTATTTACAGTCTCAAAAATAAAAGGATTATTATTAGAAATAGTAATATAGAAATCTTAAAAAGTCTAATTAGTTCTATCAGAATTATATTATATGGTGTTCTTATTTTATAATTATTTATAAATTTATTTAAAGCGCAAAGATTTTAATTCTTATTCATTGTAATAATAATAATTAGTTTTTTAAATATTAACAGGATTATTTTTAACCAATTCCATATATTGAAATGGTACATGAAAATTTTGTCCATTATTTTCAACAATTAAATGGCCCCGACAATGTGATGCACCAACAACTGTAACAGTTTCACCTTTTTTTAATTGTTCAGTTGGTGGATTTGTAATTGAATCTTCTGGAAAATTCATTTTCATAATTCTTGCTTGCGGATAACCTAATTTTGAATTACCAGTTACAGTATATGGTCGTGATGGTGGAACTGGTGGTGGACGTTCCTTGAAAATAAAAATTAAATAAAGATAATTTAAAATTATAATATAAAAATAAAATATATTTTATTACCAAATCTAAACCAAATAATGTACAAGTTTGTTGAATTATTTTCGAATCACATTTTTCATTTGGATCTGGTGGTGGTGTACCAGCAATTGGTTGTGGTCTAGGTCGTGTTGTAGTACCAGTATTATTATTATTATTTATTTTTGTAGAAATTCTAGGAGCTACACCAAAAATAAAATATTGTATATTTTTTTAAATTTAAATTTAAGAATAAAAAAAATAAATTTTACTGACCTGCATTGGAACTACTTTTAATCATTTTCGATGATGAATTCATTAAAATTTCTCTTGGCCTTTTTATTGTACCAATTTTACGTCGTAATTGCCAACCCCTCCATGCAGCTTGAATTGATGTAGCACTTTTCATTCTAACATCACTTCGTAATTTTTCTAAATGTTGTCGTATACCTTCACTTAAGAAAACATGGCGTTTACCTGGTGCCCAACATAATGAAACTGAACTATCAATTTCTGGTGGATTCTCTAATGCATATTGTAATATTAAATTACAATCTTCTAAAGCTTTATCTTCACAACGTCTTAACATACGGAATGGTGCTAACATACGATATCGTGATACAAATTGTTTAAAACGCATACGATGTGGAAATCCTGATGCCATTAAATTAACAGTTTCTAGAACTTGTAAAGCACGGATTTGTTTAACAACTATCATACGTTCAAATCGGCCAGGATTTTCATTTGCATTACTACGAATACAACGGACAAAATGTGGACGAGCATGTACTAATGTTCGTAATAAATTATCTAAACGTGTATGAAAATCTTGTGTTAATGTTGAAACTGGTTCATCACCATTTAATAAATCAGCATGTGATGTTGGTGCAATACGAAAACTTAATCCACGCGGTACATTTTCTAAAGCATACAATGCTTTTAATTCGGAACCAAATAGATGTGTTGCAAAACCAAAATTACAAGTATGTTTATAAAAAACAGCAACTAAATCATCTGGTACAACATCACGATTTGTATCTAAAAAATCTGTAGCATCATATTCAACTTTACCAGCAAAATGTCGTATTGTAAACATACGTGGATCATGTAATTCAGTTGGTTTTGTTTCTAAACGTGTTGAATTACGATGTTGTACTTTAATTTTAGCAACATAACTTTCAGCTGTACCACGTACAGAACATTCAGCATCTAACATACTTAATAAACCAGTACGTAATGATGATATTAAATCAATACATGGTACATTATCAACATAATCAACTTCTGTATCACACATAATACCTTCATCACGGCATGATTCAACAGATGATTTAAATATATGAGTATTATAAAAATGTTGCATTGTTTCGGCACATAAATTTATACATAAATGTTCTAATTGTGCATGTGGTGCTGGTTCTTCAAAACCAAACATATCTAATATACCAATAAAACCATCTGTTGCATGTCGTACAGCATTATTTAATGCTGCCATTGATTTTGAACCAGAATTACCACCAATTGTTGATGCATGTTGACTAGCAACATCTGCTTGATTATGTACTGATTCATTTGAATCTGAACTTAATGTACCTAATGTTGAACCTAAACGTTTTAAACTATTAGCTCGCCGAACTATAGTTGCAACAGTACGACAATATAATGCTTTCGCTAAACAATCTCTAGTCATATTTGACATATTTGCATCACAAACTGATTTTACTAATTGACCACGAGCATTATGGGTACGTGTTGTTAAACCACGAAATAATGCTGCTGGTGGTACACCAAGTAAACTAGCAACTGAATTTAATTCTGATTCACCTTTAACATCAACTTCAAGACCCTGTTATGATATAAATATAAAATTTATTATAAGTTAAATATGTATTAAAATTTTAAATTTTTCGGTTAAAAAAAATTATTTTTCTCGCTCAGAAATTTATCAAAATTTATCGTCAGTGAAAAACTCAGACGTAAATTACCCATAAAAATCATCATCACGAGAAAAATTGGCTATATTTTAAAAATGAAATTTTTGGGAATTGAACCTGCGCGTTAAACATGCCAAGTTATTGGGCTATGCATTGAGCTATCAACAATACTGACTGTGAGTGGTTTAATAATATCAATATTACTGGCCACATTTGTAAGGTTTTATTTGAGTTAATTAAATTGTTTGAGTAAATATTTATTCTACTCAAATTATTTGACTCAAATAACTTTGAGTACGGATTTTACGAATTTGTATAAGGCAAAATTTGTAAAATTAATTTGAAACAAATAGTTTTAGCTTCCTATGCTCAAATTAACCTACATATATAATATATATAAACAAAATCATTTATAATTACCTGACCATCAACAAATTGTACATTTCCCAATAATAATACAGCAGCTAATACACGAACAACATCTAAAAATGGTATACCTAATATTCCTAAACATGCTTTCCATGCTTGAAATCGTGATGAATCTTCTGCTTCATCTTGATTTGTATCACCATATTGTAAATATTTTAAATTACTTGGTAAATAACCTTCTAAATTTAATTTTATTCTTTCTTCTCGACTTAAACCAGCTAACATTTGATAAAAAATATGATAATTTTTTTCATTTGGTAATGGTCGAATGACACGTGTTTGATCCAAAAAATAACAATGAATTTTAGTTCGATATAGAGCACCATCAGTTACCTGAACTTCAATAAATTGACCCTTTAAAAAAAAAAACAAAAAATATAAATAAATAAATGTATAGAAATTTAATTATTACAATTCGACTGGATTCTGAATTAGTAGTAGTTTTAGCTGATCCTAATGATCGTAATACTGTAAATGCTGCTGCTAAATGTTTAAATGCATCAGTTTCTGGACCACCACCAGCAACAGCAAATAATTGTCGTAATAATAACATTGAACAATGTGTTTTACCAGCACCAGATGTACCAGATAATATTATTGCTTGTGGATAACCAGTTTCAGCTTGTTGTCGTACAGCTTCTTGTACAATACGACGTAATTGCATTGATAATGATATTGTACGTGTTGATGATAATGTTAATGGATTACCAACATCATGATATGGATTTATAGATAATAAAATTGGACCAACATTTGTCTATAGAGAGAAATATTTTGTGAAGAGTTTATTTAAAATTTAATTTTAACATTTGAAAAAATATTTAATTAAAATATTTGCTATAATATATAGAAATTACTCTAAAACTCTTACCACTTCAATTACCAAAGGCTGCTTTATTGATTAGAAATTTATACTAATCAACTTAAAATTCAAATAAAAAAAAAAATAGGGATTTAGTATCAATAAGTGATTGACACACATCATTTTATTTATTAATATTGATTTCTGAATCATAAGATAATTCCTTGTATTATATACATACTGACAGGAAGACCGGTTACTAAAGTTGAATTAAGTGAAATAAATTTATATAAATAAAAGATTTTTTTTCTATTATTGCTCCAATTTTATTAATACATATGTAATATTATGTATATTTATATTTTTTTAACTGGAAATCACAAAATAGGTGATCGACCACAAAACAGAAATATTGATTATTTTGTTTTAGTCATATACACGATGAATTTTCCAATCAAGTTTATAATCATATATTTTATTAACCCAGCATGACAAGACAAAAAAAAATTTCATTTATTGAAAACATATATGTAAGTAGCTATGAAATAGTACCAGGGAGACTATATAGAGTCAGAGTATGAAATTTTCTTACTTTTCTATTTATATTTTAAAGAAAATAAATTTATAAACATAAAGAATATTAAATTTTGTTGTCCCATTAAATTTTCCGCAAAATATTTTGTAATATGTATGTAGAATTAGAAAAAAATTAACAACAAATAGAAATTATATTAATATCTTCAGTATCACACTAAAAATAATTAGAAATTTAAAGATAGTAAAGATATAGACATCTTAAAAAGTTAGTACTAATAATTAATTTCATTTCAACTAAAAATTATGTTGCATATTTCATTTGAAACTATTTATACATAAATAAAATTATGCTTTTTATAAGTAAAAAACATCAAAAATAATTAATTAATATTTATATAAAGAAAAGGAGAAATTCTAGTTATACTATATAAAAATTTAATATAAACCAGGAAATTCATAAAATTTCATTCTCAGAATTTTAAATATCTCGTAGCAGTTACTTTCATTGCTTTAATCGTAATAAAAAAGAAAAGAAAATTTACACTTTTTTCGTATTTCCAGTTAATTTTTACCTGTAAGGTAATTTTTATTTTTTAGGGAATTCGATAATGAAAGAAATAAATTATAAAAAAAAATTATAATATTTATTCGCATATTAATTTCAAACTATCCGCAAAATTATTATAACCACAGATTAAAAAATTATTCTGTAAGCTCGTTAAGCTTGAACCATATAATTACTATGTATGATAATTTATGATCATCAAATTTTAAGATTCTTTTCGAACTTTCTAGAGATAAAAAATAAAGTAACTAACTAAATATGTCACTTTTACAGATATTAATAATCTAGTCAATTTCAATTTGACTACCCTGACAAGATAAAAAGCTTGTCCAAAAATTAATTAAATTGTCTACGATATGAAAACTGTGATTAATGCAACTTTGAAATTAAACTGAAATATACCACAAAAATTAATACTGAAAATAAATCTATAAAATTTAATTACCATTTATCATGACTATTAACTATAGTGGCATAATCTTTTTAAACAAACCCCCAAATGATTTTCATATACACAAAATTTCTTTAAGGAAGAAATTTTTCATTTAAAGAATTTCATGTTAATGTTACATTTTAAATTGCAAGCAAAATCAAAATGAGTTTATAAATATATATTTTATTTTAAATGACAAAAATTTATAGATTTTTTATAGAAAACCTAAAACTGTAACAAAATTCTTTATACATTCACAATTTTATTTACATTAATTTCTGGATGGTAATTTTCAAAAAATAAATTTTCTTATAAGCATTAATAATCTTCCACTCTGACGACTATAGACATTATATGCAAATTCAACCTGTTTAAAGAAAAATGTCAATAAAATACGAATATGGAATTTATTTGTTTTTGTTTTTAAATTAAGGAAATAATATTATAATTTTATTGAAAAATTAAATTTGGTTCTCATTTTATTACATTTTTCCTCATTAGTAAGTATAATAAAATAAAGATTTTTCAGATATGTGAAATAAATAATTGGAAGATTTTTGTGTTTATTAATTGATGATAATTTCTATGTTAAAAGTATTTTGTGGTAAGGTTAAATTATGTGACCCTTTTATTTCTCAAGAATCTTTTGCCTATTATATAACATTTATTGCCTAAACGCAAGGATTGACACACCATTTAAACGTTCTGCCCATTTTTAAGTGAGATTTTACTCAAAACTTTAATTATATTTTATAATTAGAACCAAAGGAAACACTAGAATTGGTTGGATCCATATGCTAATCGGTTATTATATTAGTAATGAACCGATTACAATCAGTTGTTGTAAAAATAATGAACCAATGACCAATGAATTGTGATTAAATCATAAGAAAACATATTTTAGTGGTTGGATAAATTTTAAATAAGATTTTAATTAATATTTATATCGAAATATTTTATTACTATAATAAAATTATTTACTACCATTGAGGACCTTAATATAATTTTAAGGAGCCTGTGGTTAATATTAAACAGAATTTTTTTTTTTTAGTATTCTTGATTTGGATATGGTTAAAAATTCTTATAACAAACAAAAATTGTTTGTTTCATATATATTTTTTTTTGATAATATCACGAATGAGTGTGAAAACTGGTTGGAAAGTATTTATGTAGATGTAATTCTTATGTTGTTGACCATTATAAACATAAAAGGTAAATGGACTTTAATTATGTTAATTTTATAGCATATAAAAAAATTTTTTTTTTTTAAATATTTTCAATTTCCAGAAGTTTTTCCATTTCTATTTTACGACTTTTTAATAATTATAAATTTTTTATTTTTTATTAGCTTTTAAAGTCTTTAAAATTAATTATTAATAATAATAATAATAAAAAAATTACTTACAAAATATTGACTTTCATTAAATCGAGCTTGTAATGTTCGCATTACAGCATCTTCTGTTAATGGTCCAGATAAATGTATTAAATCTTCCATTTCAGATGGTTTCTTTTGTTTAATAATATTATTAAAATTATTTTCAATAGTTGTAGCACTAATTAAATTAACACCACCACCACAACTATTATTATTATTATTATTATTATTAAATAATGGCTTTAATGTATGATGATTCATTTGTGATGGTTTCATTGGTATAGTATGGTCATCACGAATTCCAATTGATCGTCTTGATATTGTATCGCAACGATTATCTTTAATAGAAAAAGAAAAATTTAAATTAAATAAAGAATTAAATTAATAAATTAATATCATAATTTCTTTTTTTCTTAATTGAAAATTATTTATTTAAAATAATAATAAAATTGATTTCCAAAAATTTGTTTGATGTTGCCAGACACGCGAAGAGTTAAATGTTGGCTCATTTGTATATTACAGAGTAAATTTTCTTCTAATTTACTAGGAAACTAGGCTATTATTCAGAAGATCTATAAATTTTTCTAATCTATATTTAGTTTTGAGCTATTTCCCAACGAAATTGTAAACTTTGAGCTAATTGTTTTTTTTTGTAAATTTTAAGCTGGTTTTATATTTTAGGATATTTTTCCATTAAAAATTTCTTATTTTTGCTCTATTGTATAATATTTTTCTATAAACTATTTATATTTTCGAAAATAACTGGCTCAGCTTCATCAAAGTCAGGTAAAAATAATATGGTAACCACTTGACGACAATACAAAATTTCAAAAATTACAAAAATAGGAAATAGCTATTAATAGTAAATTGAATATAATTTTTTTTTTTTCTTATTTACCTATAATTGATCCAATGACATGATGTGGAAGTGGATGTGGTATTGATGTGTTTCGCGGCAAAATTACTGGTGTGCAATTGTTTAAAAGATGTGATGATGCCTGTAAAACATAATTATCCACAAAAAAAAAATCACATAAAACAAGAATCTAAAATTTTTTATTCTTATGTATATATTTTAATAATATTATGGTGAACCACTTGAAAATTATATACCAATTTTTTTTTTCTTGCCATTCCTTACCCACCCAGAATGAAATTTTCTTTTCCTTTCAATAAATTTATTTAGTTATTTTTTTTCGGTTTTCATTATACGAAACAAAAAAAAGAAAGAATATAATTAGAAGTTGACACGCAAATACATTTTAATGGCTAAAAATTATACAGGAAGAATCTTTTGCATACCTCATTTTGTTTTTTTTTTTTCAGAAAATTTTGTTTCAACAAGAAAAATTTTTGATTAACAAGAATAAAAATTATTTGATTAATTTTTCGATATATAAATATTTACCTTATTTGTTGTACTGTTATTATTGCCAATAATACTGCCAATTGGTTTATGATGTTGATTTAAATTTGTTCCTCCACCACCACCAACACCATTATTTGATAAAACAGTTGTTGTATCATTTTGATGAATCAATGATTCATTATTATTATTATTATTTATTTGTCCGCTAGTTAAATTCTGTTGAGCTGATGATGTTGTTATTCCTATTATTGAACATTTATTATTATTATTATTGATTGTATATTTACAATTAATTAATTATTATTTGATATTATTGATGTATTATACCATTAGTTGTTTGTTGTTGATGTGTTGTAGCAGATGAAATTGTTGTATTATTTGTTGTTCCACCCGTACCATTTGTTGTACCAGTTTGACCAACATGCAATCGATTTCTTAATGTTACCAATTCTGTACTTAAACTATATAATTTCTTTTGTAGATGAACTGCTTCATTTGATGATGATGCATCTACACAAATATAGATAACAAAAATTTGAATAATTTTAATGAAAAATTAAAATTAAGTTACTAATTGTGACCTAGTTTTTATTTATTGAAGATTGAAATCAGTTATCAAATATGGAATGTAATTAATTATTAATTTGAAATTTCAATTTGTGACCTTGCAAATATTAATGGGCTTTAATTTTAAGTGCGTGAACATTGAGTTGCGAAGGCTGAAATTTAGTATCCTATAAATAAAGTAGCCAGACTAATCAAGGCTAGGAGTACCAGTGGATTGAACCTTCTTGATTTTAATTGTCCCGCTTAATATGCTTGTGCAATGAGTGTAAAACTTAAGTAGACATGCCCACAAAAATACAAAATATAAAGAAGAAGAGCCTAATTAGAGAGGAATATGAGTATAAACAAAATTGTCACTGATTGTGCTCCGGTCCACAAGAAGCAGTAAGTAAAAATAAGTAAGAGGAATATTAATTAACAAAAATTGAGACCTAGAATGAAATTTTATTACCGAAGTTTGAATATTAACTGATTATGAGTCGAATTTTTCACAATCATCTCGATTTATTTAATAATAAAGTTTTCAATATATAAAAAACATTTAAGCATTTCCCAATAACTTTTACCCAACTAAGAAATGTTATTATTACTTTTACGTTCAAGTTTTCATTTTTGGTCATTTAACTATATAAAAAAAATTTTATATTTTCATTTTTATATTTGAATTACAACATAAAAATATTAAATAATCATAATTCCAAATAAAATAATATATTAAAAAATACACACGATCTTTTTTGTTGTGTGTTTGTTGTTGATTGAAGTTCACTGACTTCAAACAGATCTCGAGATATATGAAAATGTTGCGTTCAGGTTTATTTGTATATTTTGTGTATCTTTGAAAAACTATCGAAAAAAATTATGCTATACTTTTTGGTGTATTTCAACATAAATAGGAAAAAAAACAAGTATTAAAATCATAAACAAAATTTTACTATTAAAAAAATCTGTTATACAGAAAATTCTCATAATTATTATAAAGCAATTTTATAATATTGATTAAAGATTTTTTTAGTATTGATACCAAACTAAATTATATTTATTAGGTTTTAGCGAGATAATTAAATCGAGATAATTGTGAGAAATTCGACTCATAATTTTAGCGTATTTACATAAATTAAATAAGAGAAAAATCAAATATGAGTCATTTTCATTTATTAAAAGCCTTTTTGAGCTTTATAAATATTATTTAGAAATAAATCTTGAAAATTTGATTATAATTTCTATTTTTACAAGGTAAATATTCTGTGCGACACCATACATAACATTCCCAGATGAATTTGACCCAATTTAGTTCACGTGTATATTTAACTCTTAAACCAGAGACTAGAATCGTACCAAAGTCGCAACAGCTTACTGTACACTCTCGTAGATGTCTGCTGTTTCTCACATCATAAATCCGAAAAAAGACAAATTTGACTAGGAAAACCCAACATTATTTTGTATTACATCAAACCCCCACAGAATGAACTTATATATATATGTACAATTAAGTACATTTTTAATTAATTTTTGCCCAAATCTTTATCTTTTTTCACTGGACGAGAAGTACTTTGCCGGTGTACTCTTTTAGTACTTATAGAATTAGTTCTACGTTTGCTGCTGGGTTCATTTCAGAGAGAGAGGACTTATATTCATTTAATAAAAATCTTCTTTCAAATTATCATCATAAAATCTTTAAACAAACTCATTGATTTCAAATCAATATTATTTATAATGATTTTCTGATATTTTATTTTGTGGTTAATTCTTTATAAAAAATTTATAATATAAATTGAGAGTTTGTTGTGGTTCTTGGCTTGAAGGCTTTCTACATACAATTTTTTTTTTGTTTTTCATTTATTAAAAATCAAAAAAAAAAAAAGAGTTGAAATTATATTTTTTTTTTGTTAGCTTTTTATCTCTACCGCATTGAAAATTAATATATAGATATTTTTTTTTTATGTTTGTCTGTTAAACACAAAAAAAAATTTATTAAGGTCGTTTAAATTTCTCTATGGTATATCATAAATTCCCAGATAAATTTATTTCAAATTGACCAAAAAGATTTTTTTTTACATATATATTTATAAGTAGATACTATCATTTTTTATTAAGTATCAATGTATATAATCATTCTTTTCTACTGAATTTTAAATATTTTTTTCAGTCAAAATGACTCAAAAGATTTTTGGTTAAATTTAAAATAAAAATTTAGGAGAAATATTTGTAATATGTCATTTGTTCATTTGTTGGTAAAATTTATATATCATAAACTAAATAATAATATGGTAAGGTGGATAAAAGTAGTAAATTATAATAGTTTCATCATTTTTCCGAAGCAAACTCATCCTTTTCATTATTATCTAAGTAAAAAATTCGTCTTTTTGAATCGTTTAACAAGTGGTCCTTGTTATCACTGGAATAATTTGAAGAAGGACAAATTGTAAAGTGGTGTAATTTGCTTTGGAAAAACATGAATTGTGAAATAAATCTAGGAATATCATCTGGTAATAGTGTCGAAATATTAGTAGAGTTTTGCTATTTGTCATAAATCGAGAAATTTAATATTAAAGCAAATGGGAACAAATTCTAACATTTAGAATTATATCTCCTCAAAGTCTTTTTGGAATTGCAGGGAAAGCTCAAAGCGCCGAGAATCGTTTAAGCTAAAATCTTTTTGAATTGCATCAGGGAAAGTTAAATGTAATGTTATATTACAATGAAACTAATCTATAGTCTAAACGATGATATTCCAATGAAATATAATTAATAATCTAAAAAAAAATTTCGTCAAATTGATATTTTGTAAAATACTAAAATTGGAAATTTATACTCAATAATTTTGGTAATCAAATAAGAAAAATTAATTATTAATTAGTAAATTTCTATATAATCCTATTAAAAATATCTAAAAATTTATGGCTCTAAAAAAAAATCAATTTTCAGAAAAAAGAACCTGTTATAAATTTTAAATTAATTTTTAGTTTTTAAATATTTTTTTTACTCCTATTAATTTATTAATAATAAGTTTTTTTTAAAGATTCTTACGAATTATTTATGTTTCTTTTGGGTTATGTTATGTATTTATGTTATATATATTTAAATAATTTTGTTAAAATTTATCTTAATTAATTTAAAATTTCATTTTAAAATATTTTCAATTTATGATTTTCTGGTTTTAATTTAATTTAAAGCGTGTCAGAGTTTTACTATATTTTTTTTTTAATTCCTTTCCTTTCCACATATTTATCTAAAACTTAATTAGTGTTAAAATGTTTCGTTTAGTAGATATAAATTTCATATATATATATAATATAATCACCTTTTCTTCTTTGATATTATTTTTTATCATAATTTATTTATATTTTTATTATAATATTCATTTTTATCATACATAATAAAAAATAAATTAATTACTCGAAAATTGAACAAAATAGCCAGACGAATCAAATTACACAAAGAAGTGAAGTTTGTTGAGTTAGTGAAAATAGTTCTATTCGTTCTATATACCAAGTGTCAAGCTAATTTTTTGATCCTTATATGTTGTCTAAGACCCTTTTTTCACGGGCCTTTTTTGCAAGCCTCTTTCGTGATTTTTAGAACACTTTGGACACTAAAAGACTTTTAGTGTCAATTTGAAGACTTTTAGTATCAAAAAATTGTCAAAAACACTTGGAAAAAGGTTCGTCGGAAAAGGGTCCAAGATATTTTACAATGAAACAGCCTGACTATAAAGATGGAATGAAAAACCGAAAGAAGCAAGGAATGTCCATAATATTAGAATTGATTATTGTAATTATTAATTTAGGCCCCACAAAATTTTAAATAAAATTGAAATTTATTTAAATTCCAAAAACTTTAATTAATAAATAATTTTTTTTATTTAATGGTGTAACTGTGTAACATTATCTTTTTAACAAACTCTTTAAATATGAATTTATAAGAATTTAAATTTAAAACTAATAAAGATCTGCATAAATTTATATGTGCATATAAATTTTATATATGTAAATATACAAATACAAAACATAATTTCAAGTGAAAGATAAAAGAATTTTATGAAAATGAGGATAAAATGTGAATAAACAGTATATACAGCTATTAATTTCACCAATGATTTGTTATTTTTTTTATAGTATATTTAAAATTAAATATTTAATCAGTGGTTTTTAACCTTTTATCTATATGATTTTTTCCTAACTCTTTCGAATATAAATAAAAAATCGAAGAAAATTTAAATTACAGGCTTTAATGGCTTTGAAAAGTCTTCTAATTTTCCATCCTAAGATTGAGAATATAACTCAGATAATTTCATTTAAGAAAAATGTAACCGTTCTGTATTCAAAAATAAAATGGCTCGTGCTAAAATGTCAATGTCAAATTAAGTATGAAATATATTACTGGAAATCTTATTTAATTTTATAAATTTATTATAAATCTTTTGGTTATTTCTTTAGTAGAATGTCATCATCAATTTCTTTTTCCATATACATATATATAATTTATTTGACCCCCTATATTAGGGAGCTTCTAACAACTACAATTCCTTTACCATAGATTAAAGGAACTGAAATCTCTCGTATTAAACTTAATTTTTATTAAGTTTTTCTATCATTTTATTATTATTACAAATATAAATTAGAAATTAAATTTTTTCTGTATACAAATTTAACTTTATAAATAATTTTTATAGACTTATGTAAAATTTTACAGATTTTTAACTTTACCTTAAAATGTAAATTTAAAATTTCTACTATTAAGTATAAAACATTTTTAAACAATTTAATATAAAAGATTACTAAAGTAAAATATATATTGAAAAATTTTCATGAAAATTCAATGAAAAAGATTTTCATATAAAAAAGAAGGAAAATTTTATAGCTCTGTTGGATACACGAAAATTTTTAAAAGAAAACTTTTTTTATTTTTTGTAGATTTTAATCTCAAAATAAAATTCAATTATTTGAATGAATAAAGTTAAAAGAAAGAAAAAAAAATAACTTGAAAAACAACAATCTCGCACATAAAAAACTATATAGTAACTTTTAACTTCAAAAATTATACTGTGTGGTGTGTACCTTAATTTTTTGTTTTTGTGCAAAATAAATTCCTTTATGTTTTCAATTTTTGTATACACAAAAATAAAAAAAAAACCATTTTTGACCTCTTGAATGTTTTAGTTTTTAGTATAGAAGTTAAGCATATGGTTATGGTTTTACACATTTAGTATCTAATGAAAACAATGAATACGTTTTATTTTATTTTGCATAAGATTTATCTATTATATAATTTTTCAGGGTGCACACTCCTTATAATATTTCATTTAGAAAGTCAATTATTTTCGTGAAATGAATATTTTTCTCATTTTGAGTTTAATAATGAAAACATAATAAAGGAAACGAAATAATTTAATTAGTACATTAATTTAAATATATATATATGCTAATTTAAGAAGAACAAGAAAAAGGAATTATATTTTTTCTATTATGATCAACAGTGCATAAAAATTTATTTATTAATTTATATATTAAATAAAATTTATAAATTTAAATGCAAATTAAGTATAATAATTTATAATTCTTTTTATGAATATGTTAAAGAAAATTCATTAAATAAATAATGATGGAAAATTTCATTACAATACAAAAAAAAAAGTAAATTTTTCCAAAAAATTCAAAACGAAAATGTTAAGGCACGAACTTGGTTTTATGGAAATTTAGAAATTTCAAAATTGAATTTTTTGCATTATTCAATAAATAAGTTTAGAAATTTTAGTTAGTTAATTAAGTTTGTTGGCTAACATTCTGTTTTCACATTAGTTTAATTGCCGTGTGACAGTTCCTGTGACCCAATTAGGGTTATGAGACAGAATCGGCAAAAGCTTAGTAGTAGAAGCTTGGGGCTTCTATAAGTTTTTTGCACCTATAGCCATATTAGAGACTATAAAGTATAGACTATAGAGCAACATACAGCCACCGACAATTTTCAAGTCGCCTATAACGGTTCAAGCCGCCGAGAATTGTATAACATAATGAACCATCAATTTTAATACCATTTTTCGATAAAATAATAACCTTTTAAATCAACCCGGTAAGAAGGGATCAAGCCGCCGAGAATCGTATAAGCCGCCGACATAAAGAACCATCTATTTTAATATAATTTTTCGATAAAGTGACAAATTTTAAACAGTAAAATTTTGACTTTCTACCAAAAAAAAATCTTTCTACTTCCCTAAAATTTTAATATTGACAAGTTAATTATGCGATAGCATAAATCCCTTATATTTTGCCAAAATGAATTATAATAACAATAAAATAGGTTGGCGTCAGGATTTAAATAAAATCCCTTTTACCTTTTTACCTTTTTACCATTTATTATATTTTCCATATTATAATACTCAAAAGATAAGAAAATAATAATTATTTTACTTGTGTATTTATGTATCTTAATATAAAAACTCTATGATGGCTTGGCTACAACAAAACGTAAATGTTCAGCAACAATATACTATTAAATAGATAAAGTTTGATAGTATTGCGACAAGCGCGATCACTTAACAATTCTTTAAAAAACTTTTTTATGCAAACTAACAGAATTTTTCCAACATTAAAATAAAGTTTTATTATTATTATTTTCGTAAATAAAAAAAAAACATAATCCATAAATAAAAGAAAATATACAAACACAAAGAAAAATATGTTGTGTTGTTTTTTATGAAATTTATGTTTGAGTCCAACAGACAAAAATAAGAGTAAAGAAAAAAAGAATAATAACATAAAAATAACAACAACAACAAAATATAATAACAAAAATTTTAAATTGAAAAATAAAAACAAAATTAAAATTTTTTAAAGCCTGTTTTTTTTATGGAGTTTTTAAGATTAACAGAAACATTTTTTTTTAGTTGTGTGTAAAGATATAGTTTTGTTATGTTTTATAGTTTAAAATTTAATTTATACACAGACATCATTGAACTTCTAAAGAAAATCTAAACAAAAAAATTAATTTAATTTGATGAAATTAAAATACATAATTTGCTTAGTAAAATAATGGATGGTGGTGGAGTCGTAGTGTGCTATGCTGCGCTGAATTAGGTACTGAGTTCCACTCATGGTCGATGCATCAATCTGGATCTATGTTGACAAATTTAAATACAACTACCTTTAATATATGATGCACCAAATTAATTTTCTAATACTATCGAAAAAATGTTGTTCTAGTAATTTGTGCTTTTAAATTATACTTTTTCTTGGACCAGAACGGACGTTTACGTTTCCAGTCCAAAAAAATTGGAGATTTTGACATATTATATTTTGCCAATGACAATAACTAATTGGAAAAATTTAATTTGTATCTACAGATAGGAAAATTAACATTAATAAGTAAATAAATATCCAATTTAGTTTATTTAATATTATTCTTTGAATTCCACTTAAAGTTAAAAATTCTGAAATAATTCCATTCATCAGTAAATTAGGTCTTTTAATAGCAAAATACAAATGATTTGTGAAACGGAGAATCTGAAAGAAGTGCTTATATTTAACCAAACCAAAATCACACACAGCCTTAAAGTCTAACAGAATTATGTCACTTGCCTGACAAATTGCAATTTAATTTTCAAACTTTGGATAAATTTTTTTTTGTAAAGAAACTAAATTATATTTTGAGAAGAACCTGAATTTAACAGCAATATTTAATTTAAGTTTATTTTTTCTTATCCATAATTCCCTATAAGTATTTTAATTACCACGTTTAACTACATACCAAAAAAAATAAAATAAAAGAGTGGACTTCCATTCAAAACATTTTATATTCATTGAAAATAAAAATTACTGAGAAAAAAACTTGATATTGAGGAGAACATCTTCACGCAGAAATTTTTTGGTTTTTCGTTTTTTTTTTTCAAAAATATTTTAATTGCGGATGACGAAAAAAAAATACTGACCATTTTCATGGACCCTGTGGCAGTGCAACACGGTAACAAATCATCGTCGTAATCATCAAAGAATAGTAAAACTATATTCTTTTTTTTCGGTTCTCTTTAAATTTTGGACTCAATAAACAAGCAAACAGAAAAAAAAAAGAAATTTGTTATTGTTGGTTCAAAACAGAAAACGAGAAGAAGAAAAAAAAAACTCATTGGATTCCGAGAAAAACCATTATGATTATTATTATTCCTAACCTCCAGGAACAGGTAAAGAAGTAAGAAGAAATATATTTCAATTTTTTTTTCTTCAATTTTTTCTTCTTATTAACATCTCATTCTCCACCATTGACGGATTTCTAATAGGAGGATGAGGAGGACAATGTCTTATTTTTTTCTATTAATGATAAAAGTAAGTATGAGATGAGTATGAAAATTCTCATTACCATCTACATGTATACTATAGCAAAAAGTAGGTATTTTAATTACCTTTAAGTCAAGATAGTATACGTTTATAGCTCATGATTGTTTAATTTATACATTTTTACAATTTGGAGTAACCTGAAAGCTTAGTTTGTAATATGTGTCACAAAATTATGCAGCTACATGAAAGATTACTCTAGGACACTCCGAGAAGTTTCTTTCTAAGTAATCCTAGAATACTAGTCAGACACATAAGTTAGTTCACTTGGAAGAAGTTTCGGATATTCATATGATGAAATATGAAATATTCAAGAGTCGCCACTGAATCTTTGGATTATTATAAAAAGAAAAATGTATGAAGTAAAATTTTTTTTAATCGTCTACTCTACTTCATCCCATTTTAACATTAATTTACACACCGAAACTTTGACAAATAAAAAATTTTCGTGAATGTATTATTTATACGTTTTTTTCATCAGTATTTTTTTCACTTTACCCAACTAATCGTTCATTTTATAATGGTCCACCAGAGTCTGTATCAAATACAAACACAATTTTTCATGAAATTATGATATAGAAAATACAAAAACAAAACAGAGTTTTGGGGGAAAAATTCCAATTTCTTCCAATTTTAGAAATTGGAAGAAATTGGAAATTACTTACTCGAAAATACTAAAGAGCAATAATGAAAAATTGTAGCATTGATGTCGGTAAATCTCTTTTTAAAAGGTAGTCAAGGGTTACTCAAATCAGGACGTTTAGCCAATAGGAGAAGTAATATGATCTAATTATGCTAATAATATTTGATGAAATTAGCATTGAATGAAAAATGTATAAATCTATCATGGTTTCACAAACTATACCAATACACAAAATGAAATTATTACTTGACTCGTTTGTGGGGATCCAGTAGTATACAAACCACAAACTATAAAGGTCTCCCGTAGACCGCAGACATAATTCCATAGGCAAAGGCAAAAATTCAACAAACAGACAAATTTAAATTAATATTCATTATATTTATAATTCGAAATATGCTATAAATAAACCAATCTTATTTTTTTTGGACACATAAAAATAATATTTGAGATGAAGAAAATAAACTAAAATAATATACATAATAATTTTTTTCTTTACCGATAGTTGAAGGGAGCTCCAATATGTGGTGTTGGTAATATTTGGTTTATGTTGGTCGGAAACAACAAAAAATTATAAATCTGGTTTTCCATATATTATACATACTTTGTTGCAAGTGAAGGAATTCTTTATTTTGTTTATTTTCAACCAAATTTTTTTTTTTTTAATGAAGTATTATAATTTGAAATTTGTGTGGCCCATTAAAGGCCCACATTACTTTTTAAAAAATTCTGGTTTAAAAAAAAAAAACAAATTATTATTATAATTTCATTATTCTTTGTAGGCACACTTTAAAAGAAACTTAATAATTGTTTGGAAATTATGTTGAAATTTATTGAAATTTTACTTTTTGATTTGATTTGATGATTATAAGAAGTATTTGCTTGCATTTCGAAATTATTTAAATACTATAAATAAAAGAAATTACTAATAATATTGTTTAACCGAAATTGCATTAAAAATTATGTGATTTTTATCTGAAATTAGTCTTTTTTTACAATTTAAATATTTATCTTTTTAAAAAATAAAGACAAAATTTTCTCTGGGTTTAGTATACTATTAATGACAGTAGTACTATGAATATACTGTCAGAGATGATATTACTATATATTTTATATTTAATTCAAAACTCCCAATTTTCAATTAAATTTAGAATTATTGTATTTATTATATTTTTCCGAAATATTTTAAACCATTTCCCGAGTTAAATTGACATTCATGTAAGGTTTTCTCACCGGGCATATAATGCCTAAGGTTAGTCTTTCGGTATTAACAAATTTTAAATTACTAAGACTTTTTGGTAGTAAATTTTTCATGAAATAAAATTAAATATTAACGAAGAAAACTACTAATAAAAAAAAAACATATTTAAATTTTTCTAAAAAAAAAACTATACTAACTATAAAAATATCATTTATAGAAATTTGAATAATTTAAAATTTTAAATACCATAAATTTTAATGTTTATGTCCCAGTTTTTTCCAATAATATACATAATTATTATACCTGCATATGTCTAATCAAAATTTTCTCTCTTTTTTATAGTTTGAAAAGAGTTTTTCAAAAGGAAAATTCCTTTTCTTATTTTAGTATAGTAACCCAACAAAATCAAATATTTTAGCAATTAAAAATATTTTTTAGTGACGAATCTTGTTTTACTTGTAAATTTACAAGAAAGAAAGAAAAAACACATGAACTAAGGTGTAACCGTTAAAAATTAGAAAAATATATTTAAAATATAAAATAAATTCTTTTAATTTAGTGAGTAACTTTCAATAATATTAAATAAAAAAATCTATTGGAAAACATATTTTTGTTTTTGTTGCTTCTATAAATTTAATGTTATATATATGTCGGAAAAGATACAAAAAGAAAAGATGAAATTTAAAACATAGGAAAAAAAAAACAACATAATAACATTTTTTTTTTTTTAAATAATTTTATAGATGAAATTAGCTTGAAGCAATCACGAAATTATACTCTGACTTAGCCAGCAACAAAAAAAAAAATAATTTAACTATTTTTGTTGTTGTTGTTTGGTAAAAAAATTTGAGGGTGAAAGGTATACACAACTAAAAATTATTGTTTTTTTTTTGGGGGGCACAATTGGTTTTTTTTTTTTGAAAATCATAATTTCCGTATACTACAATAATTTTATTTTATGCTATGATGAACCGAACATCATAAATAATTGAAAGAAATTTACTAATCGTGTTCCATTTTATACGCACAAACAGAGTAAAATGTTGGTTTAGTGTACTATACGAATTGTTCTCATATAGGTAAAAGTAATTGGGAGTACATAAAGTAATTGGGAGTACATAAACAATAACACACACCCCCAAATTGATGTCAAAATTAATGTTTTATTGTTTGTTTACAAAAAAGTTTTTGAAAATGTTATACAATTTTTGTTATAAACTTTTTAATAAACAAACAAGGCTAGTTTCGAATTAATCTTTTATAATGACCGTTCCATTTTTACAAACTGCGATATTCAACAAAAATTTGCCAATTAAAATTTGATCTTAGTGTGGTTTTAATAATAATAATACATACATATATGTAATATTAAATTGGAAATTATATAAAAATATGATTTTTAGAGGCACTCCTATTTGAAAATTTAATAATAGTACATAATTTTTAGTATATTTATAATAATTTTTGATATGACCTGCATTTTTAATATTATAGTATCCACTATATGACTATGTGCTTAACATTTCCAGATGAAATTAGTCTTTTTTACAATTTCAATTTATCTTTTTCCAAAATAAAGACGATTCTTCGAAAGACGACGAATTTGGTTTAGTTTATAAATCAATTGAGTATAGGGAAAAGGGATCTCTATGAACTAAAGCCCAAATGAACTAACGACCAAAACAAAAATGAACTAAAGCCAAAAAAATGCCATACAAATTTGGACTTTTGTTTATATGAACTTAACCCCAAAAATATTGGACCTTTTAGTTAATTTTTTTTGGACTTTACTTCATTTACTTTAAGGTTTAGTTCATTTTAAAATTTTGGGCTTTTATTCATATGAACTAAGTCCTAAATAGTTTTGGGAATTAGTTCATTTTCGTTTGGGCGTTAATTAATTTGGGCATTAGTTCATTTAGGAATTATTTCATAGAGCTTGAGGGAAGAACTAATTTCATCTATCTTAAAAATTTGATTTACCAAATTACCAAAAACTGATTAAAAGACCAATTTCATCTGAAATTTCTATATACAAAAAAAAAACTACAAAATATTGAAAACTAATTTTCTTATGCCCAATAATTTCCTGTAATTATAATTCTCATTATAATAATATTTTAAAATTAATTTTTATAACCCAAATTTTAATGTAGGTGATTTTAAAATATATAAAATTTTATATACTTACAATTTTTAGAAAAATAAATAATTATTTACAGAAAACTTGAATTTATTCCTAAGTAAAATTAAGTTCTTTTAAATAGCAAAAAAAAAAACTAATTGTTGTTTTAAGATCAAGAAAATAATAATAATAATTTCTATAATACCATTTTATTTTTTTAATAATCATTATTTTTGTTGAATTTCAGTTCAATGCATGTTTTCAAAATCTCATAGATATTTTTTTCTCTTATGATTCTGTACAAGAAAAAAAAAGGTATACGAAAAAAACCGGTTTTTCAATTTGTATATATAAAATATATAAAAGCGCCATCCCCCACGAATTTCTTGTAAATATATACACACCAAAAAAAAATTATTTTCAATAAATTATAAAACCTTTTTTTTCTCTAATAAAATATTTTTTTATTTATAGTTTTTTTTGGTGCACCAAAAAACATTTAAAGGAATAACGAAAAAAATAAAATTGAATTTGAACTTTTGAGAAACTAAAATAAAAATGGTTTTTTTTTTCTTCAAATTATTATGAAGTTTCTAAAAAAAGAGATCTAATGTTTACCAAACAGCCAGCAAAAAAAAAATGACATGAAGTTATACAAAAGTAAATTTACTAGTGAGAGGTTGAAATTTTTCAAAATTTTGTTTATAAATTTTTGGATAGTTTACATGATCATTTTATTTATTTTGTAATTGTGTTTTTTTTTTTGGGTAAAATGACGAAAATAGATAACAAAATCTCATCAGATTTAAGATGGCTTTTTCAAAGATTCTAGTATATGTATAATAGTAGATTCAGGATAACAGAATTAAGATAAATTTCTGAATGCCAACTGATCTAAGTTTTTACTTTTTGGTTGATTGTTATAATGGATTTCATTTTTGGTAATAATTAAATGTTTTAGTTTGAAAATTAATCAAAGCTTTGTCAGATTTGATCGAAAACTTTTGTTATAAATGAAAAACTTCAATTTCCCATATAAAATTTACATGTACAAATAAGGATATAGTCAATTCCAAAGAGCGTAACAGTCAAAAGTGGAAACTATAAGATGTGTTCCCATTATTATTGTCAAAAAAATTATATAATATTTCGATTGTGAATTCGATTTAAAGACTATGTGCAACTGTGTCTAATCAAAAAACGTGAAATGTTTTAGTTGGATATCATTTTGCGCCCCCAAACAAAAGAATAAAGGAATTCGACTTATTATTAAAATTACTATTTTGGGACCATTTTTCTATTAAATTGTAAATTTTGGGTTCGAGAAGTCAAGGAAATCATTTGGACTTGAACAAATTTTCATTTTTTTTTCTGAGTTGTAGAAATTTTGAAAATTTGTGAAATTCATAAAAATGAAAAAAAAAATTTTCTTACCCTGTAATTTTTTTTCAGTTTCCCAAAATTTTTGTAATTCTGTAAAATATTTATCTAATATAAATACTTTCGATAGACCTAATGTGGCCATCGTTTAATAATTACTTATATTTCTCTTTTTTATATTTTTATTAATCCAATTTTGACAGCCAAATAAAACCGCATTTAATTTTTAAAAAATTATTCAAAATCATTAAAATATATAAATATACAAACACTTCTAAGAAATTCACGAAATTTAGATTACAAAAAAAAAAGGATATATATGTTTAACACAAATACATAAATTTTATATCACTAACACCAAAACGAAATTTTTGAAAATATTTTAAACTAAAAATGGTTTTTTATTTCAATTTTTTATGCCATTTTTCTTGTTGGGATTTTTTTTATTGTTGTTTGTTGTTCACTTTTTTAACCATTTTGTTGTTGTTGTTGTTGATGTTGCTTTTTGTGATTCACTTTTTTGGTAACAAAAAAAAATTAATCAAAATTTTTTGTGTAAAACTATAATTTTTATAAATTAAAAGCATAAAGGAAAAATCCTTAATTAATTTAATTAAATTACTTGAATTAAATTACACACAACAAAATAATTTTTTTTTTTTTAATTAATTTTATTTAATTTAATTAATTTTATTTAAGGTCTAAGCGCACGAATTTAATGTTTACACGATCAGAGTTACCTCAATACTGAAAAACTCTTCTCGCTCTCAGGGTAAATTTTTTTTTTTGTTGGATCAAGAAATCAAATAAAATCCGTTGTTGGTTTTTTTATTATACACAGGTGAACATTGTCTGTGTCGCACACACAGGTGAAAGAAATTTTTTTGTTTTGTATCATAAAATATAGTAACACAAACATATATAGTTGTCCTTATCTTACGTAATGTGAATTGAATACCGGATCCGGATATATTCAAATTGGAAATGTTTTTTTTTTTTATTATTATTATTTTATATAAGTTTTTGGAAAAGTGTTAACCGCGAATCTACTTTACTTCTCACTTATACAATTGCATTCATGATTGGTTTATTATAGTGTGAGTGTTGAAATTGTGGTTTTGTGCGTATATTTCAAATTTTTAGTTTAAAATTGTTCGTTAATTTTGATCATTGCAGATTCGTTAAAAAAAAAATGAATTATTCTTTGATTCATTTTGGTTTTTGGACAGTAGAAAAAATAAGTTTTCGAGTAAATTTGTCTCTGAAAAAATGATTAATATTCAAAATCGTTGGACACTTATATTAATGTTCCAAAAATCATAAAAATTTAGAAATTTTTGAACATTTAAAAGCAACTTCAAATCTTCTTTTCAAGAAATATTCAATTAATTTATTTGAACAACACAAAAAGAAACCTTTAAGAAATTTAATATAGTTTTATAGTTTTTAATATAGTGAACCAAAATTCATACTTTTTCAACAATATTAATTATTAAATTAAACAAAAATAAAACGTTTTTGAAATTTACGAATTTAAAAATTGAAATGCATTAATTCGAATAATTTCACAAATAAAATTTATCTGAAATATTTTTATGCCGCCTAAGAATATGCAAATTTATATATAATTTAGCATACAAATTTAAATCTTCAAATTTAATTCACAAAACAGCTTCTAAAAGCTTATTTTAAACGTAAATAATTTTAAAAATTTATAAATATGAGAAGGAGATTAATATTTTTTCCTCTATTTATAAATTATTAAATTAATATCTTCAACGGATTGACAAAAGCGGATTTCACAATAATTTTTTTTTGGTTAATAAAAATTCAATTTATATTTTTGAAAAAAATGTCATGGTCTTTTGTAAAATATTGACATAATCCTAAAAATGTAACAGACAAAATTTCAAAAAAATAAATAAATCAAGAATCTCGTGCGAACTTGGTAAGAACCAGTTTTCTGGATATAATATTTTTAAGGTAGCCAAAAAACAAAAAATATTTGCCATTTTTTTTTTGATTGAAATGGCGACAATTGAACTCTAATACCAGCCATACAGACTTATTCACTTTTTAGTGACATTTTTATAATAGAGTTTTATTATGGGAATCCGTCTCTAAGATTCCATATTTTTAAAATATTTCTAATTATTTTACTAAATAAAGAAATTTGTAATTAAAAAATCTATTAAAGTAGAAATAAGAATAAACTTACCAGTAGATGAATTAATACTTCCACCTTTTCTAACTGGTCGTATTGGTAGTGTATAAATTGCAGTAGCTTTTCGAAATCGTTTCATTTTTATTTCAGATTGTTGTTTTGGTTGTTGTACCATCGAAGATGACAACAACACTTCTTTATTTTCAACATTCTTTGCATCATTACTTTTCGACTTTTCACCACCCTTTAAGAGTTGTGTTCGAGATTTGGGCGAAGAATTTGTTGAACTGTTTGGAAAAAATAAAAATAAATAAATAAATAAAATTATATACTAAAATTTTAAAAAGAAATGAAAATGAAATTCATTTAGTTTACCTAACAGCCTTTTGATATTTACAAAAAAAATCTGGTCGAATTCTATACCGATATAAAAAGTCTTCACAAATTTTAAGTATATCTGAACTATTATCAATAGATTCATTATTATCATAATTACTATCATCACTATTATTATCATTAGCATTGCGATCATCATAATCATCAACATCATCATCATCATTAATTTGATCTTCTCCTTTATTAATACAAAATGGTTTAAATGTTTCTCCAATAAAATCTGGTATATGATTAAAAAACTCTGATGTACGTTCATAACTATCAATTGATTGACGACGACGTCGATTATGATGATGATATTGTTGATGATTTTTCTTCTCTATAATAATTTTTTTTTCTACATTATCATTTTTTAATATACAATGATCTGTTGTTAGCTGATCATCATCAATTTTTTCTATATTATTTGTAGTTAAAGAATCAATTGGTGTCAAAGATTTTGATGGACATTTCTTTGGAATCGATTCAAATGTTAATAATTTTTTTGATGAAATTTTTTGTGATACATTTTTATTATTATTAGTTGATAAGAATAATTCATTTGTTTGAGGGCTATTCGCCTGTTCGTATGTTTCATCTGGCAGCAACATATCATCATGGTGTTTTCTTATATAAATATTTCTTTATTATTCTGACAATTGTTACATCATAAATAGAAATGTTTCATATAGAATCGTAATAAATTTGAAATTTATCCGAAAAATTCTAATTGATAATGTTGAATTATGAAATGCACCAGTTAGTAAATTGATTTCATCTGGAATAGAATTAAATATATTTACAAATTTATCATTTTTGTTTACATCATTAAAAGAAATCATGAATTTTATATAAAAAATTTTTTGTATATACAGGTGAGACTTTTAAGTAGAATCAGAAATCAGTTATATGATACTTGAAAAACTGATTTGTCGAGCGAAATATTTTATTCGTTTAATATTTGTGTGCTACACTTCATAAACAGAAAGTAAGTAAAAAAAAATGTGGCAAAAATTTATGAACTATAAAAATTTATATCACTGGAAAAAAATCTTTACCCCTGAAGCTTTTCCGTTTCTTACTTCCATTGTTGTTTCAATAATAAGCAATATTCTTATGTAAAAATTTTCAATGTTCTTTGCAATAAAATGAAAAAAAAAACAAATTTATTTAAAGAGAATTAAACTTACAAATAATTCTTGCATACAAATTTCTTTTGTCCATGATATTTCGGATATTATATATACCAAAAGTTTATCTTGATATCTCACTATAGAAGCAACAGGAAATAAAAATGATGATACAATTATTTTCTCAAGATTTATCTCACTTTTATAATATTTACATTTTTATATCCTTTTTTCATTTCTTTTAAAATCTTTAAAATATATAATTTATTTCAATTTAGTTATTTATGTTGCAAACACTTTTCTGACGGAAGGTTAAGAGATATTTTTAACACTATTGTTAATATTAATACTAAAAAGTATAATTAAAAAATATCTATGGGTCATGACAGCAATTATAATGATTCTACAGAATTTCTTGTACAATTCAAATTAGATTCATTAAGACTTGTGGACCTCAGTTATTCTAAATGAATTTTCGCATATTCCTAGTAGTAATTCATGATAATGGGATCAAATAACTTTCATCTCCTATTTCTCACTTACCTAAACGAACTTAGTAGCAGGACACTATGTAACATGCTGGACTTTTTTCTACCTTTATATAGGAAATTCCCTTACTATCTTATCAAAGTTTAATAGATTTCAAATTGACCATAAAATTACTGACTTTTTTTTACAGAAGCACAAATCATGATTTTCTTATGTATAATAAAGATTGCCACTTTATAGTGATATTATAATAACATGTTTCTTGCATATCACACAAAAAAAATAAACCATATTCTCTACCTACATATCACACACACTTTTTTTTGATCCAACTACCAATCATAAGCAAAGAAGTAAAGAAAAAAAACTTGAATATACCAGAGAACACTAAAAAGTAATAATAATAAATTAAATTGTTTTAATGTTAATTATCTGTTAACTAAATATGTGACAAATGTTCAAAATTATATTGTGTGATAATCAATTGAATTTTTTTTATTATTAATGTCAATAATAATAAAAGGCAAATTTAACGACAAAAAAAATAAGGATATTAAATTGTGGATTTATATATTTTAAAATGTTGTGTTTTTATCAGTTACGAATTAATGTTTAAACAAAAATGTTACTAAGTGTGTAACAACAGGACGTCGGGCACTATCGTATTAAGTTTTTTATTTTACTTGAAATAATCGGATTTCAATTATGAAAATCATAAATTTGACAGAAAATTATTTTAGGTTAAGAAATTTAAATACTTGCCATATTTATTTCATACTAAATAATTTTGTAAAAATTATCAGAAAGAAATTCACTTATCTGCGAAGTAAAATTAAATTTTGCGTATACAAAAAATCGGAAATAAATTGTATATACCTGAAAATCGGAAATATGAAACAAAAACCGTTTTTTGCATCATTCGTTTTGAATCTCCAATTTGACCACACACACATTCCTTAACATCCATTTAACCATTACTGTTTGACGTTAATTAGTTTAAATATAATTTTGTATATTTTATTATGGTATCGGAGTAACATTCGGTAATCATAACAAGCCAATTTTATTACTATTTAAGTAAAAATTTTAATGTTTAAACATAAATTGAATATTGTGAAAGTTGTCTTTGATAATTTCAAGTCAAAATTGCCAAAGAGAAGATACAATATAAATAAAGTATTTAATTTTACATTTTATTTTATTTTCAAATTCAAATTGGTGTTGTGTTGTTTCACTAATTAAATTAGTCATTTTTCTAAGTGAATTATGTAAATTTGGATAAGGAGAAATTTAAGTTAAAAATGGCTTAATAACTCTTTCATCTAATGACAAACGATCATTGAATAATTACAAATTAAATCAAAAAAATCGATTTAACTAAATTCTTATTTCAAATATTATCTATCTAACCGATGAATTTTTACTATATCTAAAGATAGGATAATCCCAAAGGCTACAATAATTTTCTTTGTAAAACAATCATAGATAAATTAAAATGTTAAAATTTTAAAATAAACTAAAAAAAAAACAATATTTAAACATTTCTAAATTATTCAAATAACAAAATAGACTATCAAAGCTATATAAAAATGTCATTTAAATTAATTGTTTTTAATGTAATACAACATTAATTTTAAATGAAATAATATTTATTATCATTATATATATTTTTAAAAGATTGTTTTTCTTCAAACCATAAGAAATTCTATTTATATATAAATTTATTTAACTATTCATTTTGGTAGTCACACATACCATATTTTCCTTTTGAGAGACACAATTGAATCTCATTGGCAAATATTCTTAATACAACAATCATTCAAACGGTTATATTGGAGACGATTAGTTATGTATATAAGTATATAAAAATTTGTATTCCCATTTTTATAGAAACATAAACATGTTTTCTACTGTTGAATAAATTTCTGTTGTATATATAATATAAAGAAACAATTAGATTTGATGAATAAACGACGACATAGCGTATAACAATATTCCGCACAAGCGTTTAGAACCAAAAACTTTTGTGATTGATTTATAAAAAAAATATATATACATATAGAATTGACAATATTTTTACCATCCAGACCAGAGAGACACACAACGATCATCAAAAAGATTGTATATACAAGAACGTTTTATTCCAATTATGTTTGGAAGCGGCACATTTTTGTGATAAACAATGTAAAGGCCAATTTGCATTTTTCCTTGTTTAAATAAAATAAAATATATATTTGAAATATAAATATCGGGTTAAGAATTTAGAATTAGTTTTAGTGTTTATATTTAAAGTGATTGAAATAAATATGTTAAGAAAATTGTATAATAAATTTGTATAATAAATTTGTATTTTCAATTTTCAATTTGAAAGAAATTATTAATGCAAAATATTTTTGCAAAATAATATTAAATAAATTCATAAACAAATCAAAAATAGCACAAATTAAATTTCTAAAGCATAGCAAATTAATATATCACTGTACAAAATTATGTTATATTAGAAAATATTATAAATAAAATTCTTGTAGTTTTTGAATCATGTACTTAATTATTTCATAGTAAATTTTGAAATAGTGTAAATTATCATAATTTTTGAATAATTTTCGTTTTATAGAATAATAAATTTTTCCTATACTACCAAATAATCAAACTTTACTTAGTAACTTAGTAAATGAATCATTAAATTTCCAAAAAAGTAATTTTTAATTTGAATAAATTTTAGATATTATCAGGCAAAGATTTTTAATATTTTTTCGCAACTTCTATAAATTATTACAAAATTTATTTGTTAATCTACAAGTAAATCCATAAGATTGAAATATCCATTTTATACAACATAATTTTCATGAAAACATCTACAGTATAGTCTTAAATAGATTTCCTCAACAAAAAAAAATGTATACACACAAAAATATTCTTATAATATTTTTAGTAATTCTTATAAAACTGACTTGCCATATTTATTTTTTTATGGATCGTAAATCATTTAAAACTTATTGCAATTTGTTTATACCATCAATAAACAACAATCTTGTAGATATATAAATATTTCTTCTTTTTGTTAAATAAATTATATTATTAATATTTATTTTTATTAAAAAAGTTTCTTTCGTCTATGAATTTAAAATTATTTAAAATCTATAAAAAAAAAAAAATTTAGAAAAATAATTTTGGAGAAAGTTGAGTTTCCATACTTTTAAAGATTTGTAATAAAATAAATTGTCATTTAAAAATTACATAATAATAGAGTATAAAATTTATAAATTCTGGATAAGCTTACATGGCTAAGTGGTGCAGTGGTTAGAGTGGGAAGGTTCCAGATTCGAGATAACCGGAATGTTCCAGGTTCGAATCCAAATTGAAGCAAAAATTTTAATTTGGTTTTCAAATACTGACTTAGAGAGTAGTTACCATTCGTCATTGGGCTAAAATTAACGGTGTAGGTTTGACGTGGTTGAAATATACCAAAGGTTGAAATATACCAAAAAGATATGTCCACTTTCCAAAATAATATCCCTTTAATCCCTATCCTTTCCCACCCACGTAATCTAAACAGTATATAAAAAGCTATAAAGGGTCGTCCCCTATGTTTAGGACGTTTTTAAAAAAAAGAATTATAAAACTTTTTACTTAAAATGTTGTAATCATAACTCCTAACCTAGGTCACTAACTATATTATATACATACAATATTACACAAAAACGATTATAGAAAAATATCTTCTCGGTATATATTTAATAATAACCCATCACAACAATAATCAAGTTCAATTTATATATCAAATAATTACCGATCAAAATCTTTTAGAGTCCCTCAAGTAATAAATTTTTTGTAAGTATAAAAAAACCAATTTTGTATCGACGAATAAATTGGAAGAAGAAAAAAAACATTTTCTTAATAATTTTACTTAGTTTATGAAAAAACATATTGCACATAATATGTAAAAAAAAACATAATAAAGAAAATATATGATAAAAATGATGATCACGTAAATGGTATTCATTAAAGTCATGCTGAAGATTTTCTCTCTCTCACTGTGTACCCTATAATTTTTTTTAATGCAGGGCGATTTTTAGTTAAAAAAGTTTGCAAAAAAATTTTTCATAAATCTCGAAAAAAAAAAGTTAATTTGGAAAAATAAAAGGATGTTGCTTCAAAAGTATGAGATTACTAGGCCTAGGTCATGTAATCAAAATGTGAAATTCAGTTCTGGCCAAAGCTAAAGTTTTGATATTAAAATTGAGGATGGGTACGTGAAATAGGTCGGAAAGGTAATCAGGATGTAATAAATCCCAGTAAGATAAAGAGAAAATGCGCAAGACAGAGTCAAATGGAAAAATTGTCTTCTTAGTCCCATTAAGGACTTTACGTATAAGTAAGATTATATTGGAAAATCAGAACAATTGATCATATGTAATAATATATTCTAGGTTTCCAGCTTTACGTACAGACAAAAAGTTCTAGCCTTGTATATAATTTTTTAGCTTTGTATGATTTGGGACAAGTATGAGGTACACCAAACCAAATATGTAATAATCAAATTATTAATTAGAATTCATTTATTATATTCAAAATTAAAATGACTTGTACTTTGTTTTAGTCAGTTTTTTGAACTATTAAATTGAAAATTCATTTATCCAGTCCTGATACATACAATATACAGCTGTAAATTTAAATCTAAAATCATCATATGTCCAATATTTTGTACCTTTCTACATTTTCAATTGTTTTAACATTCCGATTTTCATCTTCTTACAGATATTTTGATTTTTGTTTTGTTTTGAAGTCCATATTACACCCACATTACATATTCGTTTATGTGTACAACACACTATCATAACAAAACAAAATATATATCCTCATCATTATGATCAGGTGCAATGTTGTATACAATAAAATGTCTTTAAGGCATCATCATGCACGAATAAATTTCATCTCTTCTTCCAGAATTAAACAAAAAAAAAAATATTTGTGCGAGGCGGTTTTAAATCGTGAGCAGTTTAAATATTTTCATCTTAACATTCATCATTTAGAGTGAACAAGATCAGCATTTTAAAATAATATTATAAAAAAACCAAAAAAATTTCTGAGAATATCTAAATTATTCTTGATATTTTGTTTTGTCCCAACTACTTAAAGATCTACTTTAAATATACCAAAAATAAAAAACAGTTTTATGTATAGATATGGTAATAATCCAAAAGCTACGCCTGTTTAACCATGGTAAAAAATAATAATTTATAAACATATCAAAAAAATGTCGAATATCAATTTTTTTAGATTTACTTAATATTCCAAAGTAAAGTACAATATCTTTTTTTTTTGCTCTTTGATTTGTTTAGTTTATAAGCTGGATGACCGATCAGTTCACAAAAATTATTTCAAAAATAAACTTTCGACTATAAAGGTTTTCTCCAAAAAAAATGAAGTAGTATTTTTACACCATCAGAGGTGAGGCTATTAAAACTTATTATTAAAACAAAGTCAGGTGTGTCAAATGGTTTATAATTAATTTCTAGCAAATATATAAAGCCGCGTTCACATATACCGAACGAACGAACGCGGCTTTAATATTTATTCGTTCGTTGCTGAACCATTTTATCTGGATCTGGATAATTCGTTCGTACGGTCGTTCGTTTGCTGTAGATTCGTTTTAGATTCGCTGTAGATTTGTTGTTATAGCGAATATTCGTTCGTTCGTTGTAAAATTCGCTGTTGGTCCTAATGTAAATTCAAAAAATTTTCTGTGTTGTGATGTTTCAAAACTGAGAAAAAAAACTTACTATAAAATATTTTTTACATTCGCTAGCCGTTCGGTTACTTTTTCTTATCACCGAACAAATTCGCAAGTACAACGAACGAACGAATGTTCGTTTGTCATTCGTTATCAATTCGACATGTCACCGAACGAGCGAACCTTCGATCGTTCGGTTATATGTGGACCCGGCTTTAGAAAATTCTTTTTCAAGAAATAAAATAATTAAAAACTACATAAAACATTTGCTTTTTTTTTTAGATTCTCACTTCTGATTTTTAGTTTCCAATATTACTAGAAAAAATAAATTTATTGATATACTAAAACTGAAGCATGTTTTTTTTATTTATGTCTAGACCTTTTCAAAATACTGTAACTAATTTTCTATTTATTTTGCATTTTAATTATTTCTTTCTATTCTCGAATAAAAAAAGAAGCTGGAAAAATTTATATTATACTGAAATAAAACAAAATCTTTTGAATGCCAACAAGTAATAAAAATATTGGTGCTCCACGTGTAGAAGCAGAAAAAATCGAATAGATAAATTTTTACTTTGAAAATATAAATTTAGTTATGTGTTTTTTTTTGTTTTTGTATTTTTAGAATCTAGAAAATTGTCTTAGAAAAGACCACGAAATATTTAGTAAAGTTCGCGTGACAAAGTTTCAAAAAAACAAAACGTTTTTTCTTATATTTACTTTTCTATAGATTTCAGATTGGGTTAATAAAAATTATATCCTCTGGAAAAAATGAAAAACAATTTATATTTGGAGACAAATTTGATTTTTAAATAAATTTTAGTATTCGAGGAATGTACTAATGTGTACATAATGTAAGATAATAGTTAGAACGAGTTTTAATATACATAAATCTTTTAATCATTTGTAACAATTTGACAATGATATTCGTTTGCCCTCAAAAATCAAATGCGAATTTAAGAACAAGTGAAAACACAATTTGTTTATGGAAATGTTTGGTTCCAAGGTCAAATTTTTTTGCTACAATTTGAATCCTGTTTGCATGTTTGCAAACAGGATTCAATTTTGGGAAAATAATATGTGACTATCAAGAAATTGTATACCAACTGGTAAACCTTCTTAAAGAAGCTTTATTATAAAATGTAAATATTTAGCATAAACTTGGGTGTGCCATAAAAATTCTAGATTAAAGAATTTGTTATATTATCTACTACCTTCGAACTCTACTCTGCAACTAAGTCATACTTCCTCTATCTTTGATTTACCAAGGAGTAATAAAAAGGTTAAATTTATTACAAAGAAAATACTTTTACTATATAAAAGAAAAACTATAAACATTTTACAATTTAAGTTTAGTTAAATATAAATTGGAAAATCATTTAATTGAACAAATTAATTGTGAAAATCAAAATAAAAATATATGCATTATACGATTTATATATATACATAAAAGTAATAATCCCCCTGAAACATAGAGAACAATTTAGATTTTTTTAAAAAAAATTCGTGTCTGTGCAATTATTTTGTTTATAATTTAATTCTTTCATTTTTTTTTTGCTGCCCTTAGTGTTCAAAAACGTGGTGCTTCTATATATGTGTAATTTTTTTTTGTACAATTTTTGGTCAAAAGGATTCACAACAATATATAAATAAAGTACATCATCATGTATAATAATATGTACGAGACTTTTAAACAAAATGATTGTCTGAAGCGTCTAAAGAAAATGTTTCCACCTATATATATAGTATTATATACAATTCCGAATTGCATCTTACACTGACAGAGATAAACATAATAAAATTTAAGGTGCATTTATTGTTCAATCTTGATTATGTTCATGTTCGCATATGGCACACAACTCTTAATTTTTACTCTGCGATTTAACAAAACACATTTCTGGGATATTTTATTTTTATTTTTAGTGGGTTATTCTTTGGAAATTTATCTGTTGTAAAATAATTTATAAATAATTTATATTGAGGCTTGATACAATAAAGGAAGTAAGACCAATCCAGAGGTATCAGACTTTGGTAAATTTAGGCAGAAAATAGCACTATACCAATATGCGAAATCGCACTTCGAATTTTCCGCACGCAAAATTCAGTTCGGCAATAAATAATTAGGTATTATGAAAAAAGGCATGAAGGAGTTCTTAGAAAATTAGATTCATAACAGTTAAATTCAATCACTATATACAGGAAGCTCTAAAGCAAAAATAGAAGAACAAACATATGTAACTAATTAATTGATGTGTCAATGATAAACTAAAATATGCATAAAATGAAAATATAAAATTTTATTCCTATTTCCTTTAGAATAACCTAACCGCTATGTCCATGATATCTTATATAAAATATATAATAACTCCCTCTGGCATTGAATATCATTCTATAATTTTCCTTTACCTTTTTTTCTCTCCTATATACATATTATAGTTTTATAATTTGAAAATCTTCCAATATACATATATGCTATAATGAAATAATATTTATCAAAATCTCACATATATAAAATTTCGTAAGGGATTTCTATAATTTTGTTCAAAATAAAATATCAAGCTAATAAATACATTCTATATAATAATTTTGATAAAAATCTAATAATGTAAAACAACACAAATATTATGTATATAGATACAAAAAAATTATTGCTGATCATAAATTATTGGAATAAAATATAATTCGATATTTTCAATTTCATATATTTTTTTATATATCACTTATATATATGAGATTGTCTATTTATCTATGACCACAATATTTGAATTTATTTTATCTATATAATAGAAAATAATTGTATTTAAATTTGTAATGAAAATTTTATATTTTAATTGGAAAATTCATCAATTGAATTTTAGAAATATAGAAAAATTTTATTTCTATATTTTCAATTAACAATTTTAATTTTTGATTTAGTTTTACATTAATATGAGAATGATTAAATCTGACATAAATATTTTAAATTATTTTCCAACATAAAGTATATCAGAATGGCTAAATTATACTTTTAACATACCCCTAAATAATATTGAACAAAATCATAGACTCCTAGGACTTAATGATATTAGTACATACTTTTTTCGAAATAAGTATTTTTTTTTTATATTAATCTCTCTGCGGGAAATATTTACATATCATTAATTTTATTTGATATTTTTTAACAGTTCCATAATAATTTGAAATATTTCGGATTAAATAATAGATTTACTAATTAAATCTTTTGAAAAATTTTTATATTTTCGAAATTTTGTTATCATTTTTACAAAACAGAAAAAAATTAAACTAAAAATTTAAAAAATACATTTTTTTCCAATTTAATTCGACGATGGACCAAAAAAAATCCATTAAATATTTTACATAAATAAATTACATTACAAAAAAGAAAAATTCAAATATATGCATAATCCAATGAACATTAACACTTTTTAATTGAAGATATTTTTAAAATGATAAATTTTAATCAATTTCTTTAAGTATTTTTTTGTATATAAGTATGTATATAAAAATCCTTAAAGACCACTAAGATAAATAATTTATTTAAATTCATTCCAAACATTTAGATGGTATTTAATAGATAGAAATATTATAATTTTCAAGTATTTTCTTTTTTTATAGTTATTCAGTTTTGTAAATAAGGAATGAATTTTTTCTTTAAAAGTACATAAATATTTTTAAATAATTTTAGTAATTTTTAAATATAAATGAAATTGTTATTTTGTATATGTACTGAGAAAATAACAAGCTGGTAATTTAAACTGTTCAAAGAAAAATGTTAAGAAATCAATAGTAAAAATTATTCAAAAAAGAAAACCATGAAAGTAATCGTTAATAATAAAATAATTTATTGATTAGAATTTAATCCACTATTTTTCAGTCCTTATACAAAATTTGCTTAAATTAACATTTTTTCCAGTATAAAATAACTAATGTGGACATTGAGAAGCTTCTTTTAAGCATTTCAACTTTAAAATCACAAATAAGACAAAAAATTCAAATGTTTTTTGAAAAGTAATAAAAAATTTTATATGGAAGAATCAAAATACCTCAATTACAAAGCCACAAACTTGATTTTAATATGTCAGAATTTAAAGATGAATTTTACATGTTTAATTATTTAATTATAATTAAATGTATATTAATTATGTTATTAGTGTGGTATGAGCTTAGAAATCAATGTCTGGATTCCTTTTAGTCAATTTATATAATTAAATGTTAAATTCAAAAATTTGATATAAATCGTTGAAAATTTGATTTGATTGACTAAAAAAGGATAAATGGTGCATTTTTCAGGTAACTAAATTAGTTTTACACGTTACATCCTTTTTTAACTAAACATATTAGTCCTAAATGAACATTAAATTAAAATTCGTCTATAATTATTATTTTTCTTACACTTTTCCGCGTTAATAAGAAAATTTAATTACGATTCTTTCACCTCCTAAAAAAATAAATTATTTTATTTCAAAATAAACGCTTTCCGCTCAACTATCCCCTATCCTATTATTTTATTCATTCAGTCTTCTTTTTTATTGCAAAAAAACAAAAACGAAAACGCTTTTTTTTGGTTTGCAAAAAAAAATCGCAGATATAAATCAACAGTTTGTAATTTGTTCTATTTAATAACATTTTCACGGATCTCAAAAGATATTATACATTTATAAAATAACAGAGAGAGGAATATAGTAATAAAATTTATTTTGAAGATATTTTATTTATGTTTGTTTATTATTTTTTAGGATGACGATTGCAATTTTCATGTGAAAAATGAATGCTACTTGTTGATGATATAGTTTTTTTTTATTATGTTTGCATTATTATTTTTTATTTAATATTTTTTTTATGAATAAATTTAATAAAAATATATGTATATGGGAAGAAAAATATTTATAAAATATAAAACTACAAAAAAATTTATAGAAAACACACAGAAGGTTTATTACATTTAGCATTAAACATATAAAGAAAAACTGTCAAAGAAAGTACACGTTTTTTTTTTCAAAATGTGTTTAATATCTTTACGAATTTATAATATCATTTTATGACATTTCAATAGCGCATGAAATATTAAAGAAATTTTATATCAAAGTTTTCACTCTCTAAAAATTTATGTTTCATTAAAAAAAATTAATTAATTAGAGGAAAATATTAATTGAATTATTATGTTTCTTCAAATTGTTATTTTAGACATATAGTTCCTTTCAACTTTATTATATACATACTTATGTTGTGAAGAGGAAGATTTCGTGGGAACACCTGCTATGCAAATGTCCGGCGGTTTATTAAAGAAATATATGAAGTAGTTTTTGGTTTGTAATTTTCAAGTTTAATAGTTGCTACTAAAAATTAAGTTTGCAAAGATTATTTTCGTTCATTCATTCAATATACAAAATTTACGACAGGTACTTATACATACCCTTAGGATATACTATTAAAGATCTAATAGTAACTCCGCCTAAAGGCTGTTAAACGAAAAACCAATATATATGTTTGAAAAATATATTTAAGACAAATCGACACGATCACGAAGGATTAATATGATAACAAGTTTAATTATAAATTAATATCTTAATTATAAATTATGATGAGGAGATGGTTAAGATTACAAAATTGTTCCGCCGGAAAACCAATTTATAACATGGTATAACATTTTATTGAATGTTGTCATGTTAGCGACAATCATAATCTATGAAAAAATATTGGAAATAAATTAGGAGAAACGATAAATCAAGTTTTAGAAACTATTATTAAATAAACTTCATGAATGAAAGGAAAACTTCTGGATAAAATTTAATTTAATAAATATTTAATTAATTAATAATTAAAAAATCAAATCAAACCTTTCATATATTAAAATATAACAAATATTATAATCCTTTCTGTGTATATAAATATTTCTATCCTTCATAAAATTATATGAAAAAATTTACTCAAAATTTATTATTTTTGTATTTAAATTCATTATTACCATAAATAATATTTTTTTTTTATTAAATTTGATTAAATTAATTAAAATTTATTTAAACAAATTTTCACTTTGTCAAATGTCAAAATAGAAAATTAAATTTTGTGAAGGCACTTAAAAATTTTCAAATCTCTTGTACACATCGTATATTTTTTTTAGCACACTTTTTAAAATCAAATATATAAAAGCTAATCAGAAAGTTGATTTTTTTATATATTTTTTGTGGGTTTTTGTTTTTTTTTTTCTTCTTCAAATATAATAAATTAAAAATCACAGAAAATTGAAATCAATTTTATATTATTTTAACGATCAAAATATATAAACTTTTAATAAAAAAACACGTTCTTCCATGGATGTTTTTGGTATACTACAAACAAAACACACGACAAACATCCAAAATGACAGTGAAAATAAAAAACACTACAAAAATATTTAAAAAAACATAAGAAGAAACGAAAAAAAAAAACAATTGAAATAATATTTTATGTCCGATCAATTCGAGGTCTGAATTCAATCTGAATCTGAACTTTATATAATATACAATGTTTTTTTTGTGTTATGTTATGATATTTTGAAAATCTCTTTTGGATTTTGTTTTAAAATGTGATGATATTTTTTCTTATACCCTCGCGTATAAGATTTGTTGTGTTTTTTTTTATGTTGTGTTACTTTTCTTTTCTTCTTCCTTTTTGTACACACGCACGTTTTTCATTATTTATTTATTTTTTGGAATCCGAAACATAAAATATTTTTTGCAGCTTAAACATAATTTTATGTGTAGAGTTAAGAATAACTTTAAAAGGGCTTTTAAGTATGTTTTTACATATAAATATGTCAACTTAGAAAAAATAAAATAAACGTTATTGTCCCAAGGGTTATGAGATTTTTATATCGCAAGTCGCAAGGATAATCAGTCAAACTAAAAAAAAGTATCATAATAATCAGTTTTGATTAATTTGTGATATAAAAAAGTTTTAATATAATGAGAATTAATGGTATAGTCAATGATATTTAGAAATGATAATTGAATGAGATATTAGTGATATAAAGGAAACTGTATGGAATACACCAAACATATATTTGGTATATAATTATAATTATGAGATTAGTTATTGTCCTGACCACTAATTTTAATTAGCAAACAAAATTCAGTAAACTAAATAATTTGACGTAGTAGTTAGGTTATTTAAAAAGGTTATAAATAAAATGAAATGCAATCATTATAACACTTCATATTCCTATGTCATTGCATCGCTATCCTACTGTAAAAAAACTGAGAAAAATATTTTAAAATGAACCCAAATGGAAACAGTCCCTCCCCTCAGTTTCCAGGTTCTTTACGCTACGCGAGATATCACTCTTTATCCTATCAAATTAATTCATATAAACATTAAAGGAACAGACAAACAGTTAAACAACCAAACAAAATGTTAACTATGTATAATGCATTTTTCTTAATTATAAAACAGAAAACCACAAAAAACGATCTATGTGTACATTTAAAAGAATTACAAGAAATAAATATAAACCAGAATTTAATTTTTTTATAATACCCACAAATAATATGAAAAATTCAGAAAAAAAAAATCAATTGATATTTTATTTCTCATTATATTATTATTGTCATTTTTTTACACTTCTCCGTCATGATATCTACAAAATACTTAGTATAGATCTTATTAACAGATATATACCATATATATATATTGTGAAAATTTATTTAATTTTAATTTTATGCCACCTCTTGTATAAATGTAGAACATCATAAGAAAAATGCTTATTTTTCTTAACCTGGGAATAATGGAAATATCAAATATGGTTTAAATAAACACTAAAACTATTTTAAAAATGTTGGATGAGTGAATATTAATTTTATTTCTATTAATTTCATTTAGAAATTTATAAAAAAAAATTTTTTGCTTTAAGTTCAAGAATGCCACCCATTAAGGTTAAGAATTATTATTGGAATTTTGGTGAAAATACTACTATAGTATACTATTTCAAATGAAATTTTAAATATTTTAAATAAATATTACAGCATAAAAATAGAACGAAAAAGAAATATTGTATAATTAATTTTTATTTAACATATTTTGAATATTCTCATTTCCTGATTTTAGCAAAAAAAAAATATACTATAAATTTTTATAGTAAAAAATGACCCATAAATAAATAATAGAATTTCTTTGACTCAAGTATTATAATTTTTCATCTAGATAGAAAATGAATGAATTGCAAAACATATGAATCAAATGAAAAATTTTCACCATCTTTTATATTTTTCTATAAATACAAATAAGAAGTTATGTTTAATAGAATTTTATAAAATACTTTCATTAATAATGTTCAAATGTTTAATGGGATATATATATGCAATAATATAACTATATACTATTCGATTGTAATTTCAGTAAAATTCAAACAGCGATATACTACACATTTATTTTATTAACAGGACGATGTATTTTTTTATTAATTTTTACAACTTGAACTTGTAGTTTATATTGTGGTTATTAAATTTAAAATTACACAATTATTTGATCAGAGAAAAAAAGAATTTATGAGAAAAAAGAGTGTTTATTAATTTGAATGATTTTGCAAAAATGTCAATTTTTCTTATTTAAATATATATATTTATTATTAACGTATTTTCACACCTTAACTATAAGAACACGACAAATTAATTTATATTTCATTTTGCTCGAATAAATAATGATACGATATTAAATTACGATAAGGTTGTATGTAAAGTTGTTGCTTCTCTGCGCTGCTTTTCATTTTATAACATTTAAAGAAACAATATAAATAAATAAATTAATTTATAATTAAGGAGGAGTTTTTAATTTTTACATAAAAAAAATTGACATTCTGAAAATTTTATATACATAAATTTATGTTGATGTTGCAGTATGTATTGGTATATTTTTATTTTATAATTTTAATAGGATTCTAATTTATTTATCATTTCATAATCATTAATATATTAGTATACATATATTTTAACCTGTAGTAATAACGGAAACATTTGTTCCACAGGTGCATTTGTAGCTTGTTGTATTTATTTTCACTACAAAATAAATAAACCATATTTAATATATATTTATTTTACCACTTATGCTTACGCAAGTTAAATGTTTTTTAATAAACAATTTTAATATTTTCACTAATAACTTTTACAACCAATTAATAAATTATTCACTTTTTAGCTCTTCAAAAAATGTCTTATTTGATAGTTAATATTTGTCAATTTTTTACGCAATCTGACAGGACCAACTAAAAATGCGCGGGAATGATTTTATTTATCTTTTAACTAACGAACCCATGATATGTCTCCATCTGCATCTCATGTAACGAACTTATACTTTCATATGAAATTCTGCTGGCAATACTAAATTCTGCTGGCAATACTAAATTCTGCTGGCAACACTAAATTACAAAATTTAAATTTAAAAATAAAGAAAGCTGTTAATTTTAATTGTAATTTTTAAATATTATTATAACGAATTAAGTTATAATATAAATACAATATAAATACTAGTAAAAACTAATAATAATATAAAAATATACTTAAATAGTATACTTATAATTTATAATATTATGATCCAATATAAATACTAATTCTAATCACTAGATGTCGTCGGCTACTACATTGCTACATTAGCCAGCTCCAATTTTCCTTTTCTCAGCGCCAATTCAAATATAAACTCTTGCTTCAATAATTTCTTTCAAAAGTAAATCCTATATTTCATAGCAAAGAACAATAAAAAGTAAATAAATGACATTTGCCATAGTTGAGAAAAAAAATAATTTGTAAATGGCTGTAGAAAAAGTTTGAAGTGTTATTTTTAATTTTTTTTATTGTGTGAAGTTTTCTTTTTTTTTCGGGTGCTAAAAAAAATAATAAATTAATTAAAATACTAAAAGTAATTAAATATTAATTTAAATTTTTATTAATACAAAGAAATTGTTAAAAGTTGATTGAAAATTACATATTATTGCAGAAAACTTTTTTGTAATGAAATTTTTTTTTTATAAATGTTTTTTACTTGGAATATATTTTTTGTACGTTATTTTCCAAGAAAATATTTCTTTTCGGTTGAATTAGTAGACAAATTTGTCAATTTTGAAGTGTTTTATATTTAGTAGTTCAATTATTTTATGTTAAAATTGTTCATTGTTCAAATTCTAAGAACTACGAAAATTTATTGCAATTTCTATAGTGCCAAATCCAAGTTTTTCATTGTTTTCTTTTCTGGCTAAAGGTGGAATTGACAAGTATACATAATTTTTTTTTATTATATATTATACTTTCATTTAATAATTGCCAAAATTTATGATATTTATGTAAGGTCAAGATTTATATTTTTTCGGCAATCTATAATTTTTTATTCAAGTATAAATCAATTTATCATAAGAACTCAATAGCTTGGCTTTTCAAAATAAAAGTCTAAAATGTATTCTACCACCTACGAAAGTTTCTTTATTTTAACCTAAAATTATTTTTTATTTTTTCATTATTAAATTATATAAGAATTTCTTTTAATATAATAATAATTCCATGTAAATGTCGGTAAAGTTTTCTATATATAATATTGTCAATTAACAAAAGCAAAGTTTAATCAACTTTTAATAAATGTTAAGAAATTAAAGTTTTGTTTGTTACAAAACAAAATAAAGTTTTTTGTAAATATTTATCATACAAAAATATATAATATATAAAAATTAAATTAATAAAATATTGACATCCAATTATATTTTGTTTTAGGTTTATTTATAAAAATGACTGCAAGTTACTAAAAAAAAAATCTAAAAATTTTAAGAATAGTGTATATCCGGAAAATTTTAAATATATAATAGGTAAGATGGCATTACATACTTTTCTTTATTATTTATTTTTGTACATATGTATATAATGAAATTAACATTTATTTATTATTATAATTAACAGATATATAATTGTATTCTCAAATAACTCTTTTAGTTATAAGTAAATCTACTTTTATACATCAAATTTAATTTTGAATATTGTCTTTTACGTAAATTCTGTTTGATTATTATCAAATATTATCTGTTGAATCATTTACAAAGTTCGATATATTTTTCAAACTACGCACGTGATCTAATTCATGTACCTACATTTTATAATTTTTTTGATGTAATTAGCGACTTCGGTTAGGTAATTTATCTGTAAATCATTTAACAATAATCTGAGATTATTTATATAATCAATCCATAAATGTAATTCTTTGAACTACAAAATAGGATTATCGTCTGTAATTGTTGTATAAATCGATTTTGAAGTAATTTCGGCGTCATTATAAAAACAACGAAGATATAGTATTTTATTATTCAAAAAATAATAATGATATGGGTTGTTTGCGAAATATTACGTCGCTAGTTCGGACGGGCTATTATAAACCATTTTAGAATTCTAAAATATTGAAAAGGGTAGTGAATTTCAAACTCTCATTATGAATACATATATAACATTTATAAATTTCGAAAATATTTGAACTTATGTTTATCATTGACCTTTTTTGCATTGTAATATTAAATTGAATAGGAATTTGTATTTGCCAAATAAATGTTAATTATTATACTCGTTTTTAATTGAAAACTTTCATTATTCTATTCGAGATCAACTTAGCTAAATATACTAACAACAATTAAAAGTGATTTGCAAAAACAAATTCTATATTCATTTTTTTTTTTTGTATATTCCAAATTGTATTCAATCAAATTTTTAAAAGTAATTTGGCACAAATTCTAAATGTGCCAAAAAAAACAAAAATTGATGCTCTATTAAATTGCTGTAGAATGTGTAGTTGTTATAAATATACATAATTTTATGTATTATTATTATAGTAACGTATTGAAATTTTAAAATTATTTTAATAAATTTTCTCATATTATTTCCGCTTGGTCGAAGTAAATATTTGAAAATTTTGTCTACAATTAATAATAGCTTTTTTATTGATATCATTAATAAATATTATATACCTGTTAAAAAAAAAACCTGTTTCGATTGTTATTTTTAATTCTCTAAAATTACAGAGTATATATTTTTCAGTAATGTTTCAGATAGAATTGTTAGTGACACCAAAAAACGCAGGAAAAAAAATAGTTTATACGTGATTTTAGTCTCGTTAAAGAAATAATGTTAAATTTTATCATTATTACTTTTAAGGTAAACACTTACTTATATTATTTTATTTAATAAATTTTGGAAACGAAATTTTATTATTAACGCCGTTTTATTAATTTGCCTTTTTTTTTTTTCTCGTGAAAATTTCGAAATATGAATTGGTGGTAATAAAGCAAGAAATTCAATATTTATTTTTATAATATTCATTATCTTATTTATTTACTTTTAAAAAACAAAATATACTGTTTGGTTATAATAATAATTCAGAAATTGAATTATTTTTTTTAGTTAAAACACTAATGCACGTCTAACAAAATATCTCGCTAAAAAAAATTCGTGATATTAAAAAAAAACATTTTTAAATTTTTTCTACGAATATATATTAATGTGAAGTGAAAAAATTTTCAATGATGACATAATTTACACTAAAATATTTTTTTTTATTGAAGTAAATTAATGTATTTTTAATTCTTTAAATTAATTTTCTTGTTTATATTTCAATATATTCACAATATTTTTGTTGTTGTTTATTAAATAAAAGTTTTAAAAATAATACAAAAAGATTTTTAGTTTTTCAACTATTATATATCTAGTCAAAATTCTAGTTAAAATTTAAAAACGTTAAATTTAAATGAAATATTGAATAAATAAAATCAGTTTTCTTTCCAATTAGAAACAATTTTATTATATTATTTATTAATATACTTACATAGTTACAATAAAATATGTATTACAAAAAGATTTTGTCAACAACAAATGAATATTTACATAGTCAATTCGAATTATCGATTTTAAATATTAAGGTAAAAAACTAAATAACTAACCTTGAACTAAATAAAAACATTGGATTTTATTTTATTAATAGAGAAAATTTTGATATAATAAAATATATTACTTAAGTAATTTTAACGCAAACAACCGGCATTTTTCGTTCCCAAGAAAATGAACTTAGAAGAATTATAGAGGCGAAAATGTTGAGAAAATAATATAAATTATGATTTACATATTTGTTTTGACAATTATTTGCTTAATTTATATTTAAGGTCGAGTAAATGTATATAAACTTTTATATAACTTGAATAATAATTTCTTTATATAATCATTTCAAAAAAAACTTCCAAAAACAGTAAATAAAATGTTGCGAAATTGTAATTTCTATTTTTCACCACAAATTTATATTATTTATAGATCGACTTAATATAAGAATAGAATTATTATTAATTTATATTTCTTATAATTTACAAAAATGTTTAAAAAAAATACTATTTTACATTTAGAATAATGTATATTAAAAATATCTCCCAATATGAAATATTTAATAACAAAAATTCCTAATTTTTATTGATCTGAAAAAAATATTTCGCAAAAAAAAAAACTCATTGTAAATTTGTGTAATCCAAGCTGCGTATTAAATGAAAATTTAATAGAATTCATGAAATAATGAAAAATTTATTGATTTTCAAGAAACTAATGAGACGATGATTTATAATACATTAGTAACATTACGGTCCACTAGTTTTGTTGATTAGTTTTAAAGAGAAAATTTTGTTGAAAGAATAATTTTTTTGGTATATATGTATTCATATTTCATTCAACGAATAATTTTGATATTTCACCAAAAAGAAATATATGATATATTATGCTATTTGTACCGTCTGTTTTTGTACAATTGAATAAACTTTCTAGTATATATTTAAAATAAAAATTATTTCTCTGTGAAAAAAGTACGAAAATCAATATAAAAAAACATATAATTTTCAATTAATTTTTTGTTGTTAAATTTCTATTTATAAATTTTAATATATTGTAGTATTCATTAAAAATATATATGTACATATATATACTTATTTCCTGCAGAAATGAAATTAATTTTTAGAAAGTTTAACCAAAAAAAAATGAACATAAATATAAGTTCCATACATTAAATCTTTAGCAAAAAAAATGTTGAAATTGAAAAATCAATTTTGACTATTAGAGAATCAATACATACTTTGAACATTTGACTATTAGAGAATCAATACTTTGAACTTAATAAATTAAACTTTTTTGTAAATTTAATTGTATATACAGTATAAATTATGATGCATTTATATTACAAAAAGTGAAATATGAATTTTATTTCATTAATTTTTAATTAATAGATTTGATATATCACAAAAATTATTTAATATTTTCGCTGGTCCGTAAAAACAATTTTTTTATGAACTAATCAACTCTAAGAAGATCTAAAAATAATATAATCATTTTACTTATATATAGATCTAAATTAACACAAATCTATTACAAATATGTAAATATATTTTTAATGCCAATAAACACACCGGGTATATATATTTATCAAAAAACCGGTGAACATAATTTTGCATATTTATGCAATACAGAGATCAACAAGAAAAATTATGCAATCTTACACACTGAGAAAATTTATATACATAATTTTATATAATAATTTTACTAGCAAAATTGAGTCAAAACGGGAGCCAAGCCAAAATAAAAAAAAAGAACACATAAAATTCAATTTTTTTATATATCTTGAACTTGGTGAAGGTTTTGTAATTAAACAAACATTTATTTCAAAAGAATTTTTTTTTGCGTAATTAATGTAATTTACAATTTATAAAATCGATTACTTAATGCAAAAATTTATTTACTATGATTAATAATATGAAATTCTTAGCCAAGAAAATATTTCGGTTAGATTTATAGTATTTTGAAGAGAAAAAATAGTTTTACATTATATTAGAAGTCAAGAGTTAGACGCGATATAATCGTATTTGAAAAAATTAATGCAATTATTTGTTTATATAAAATGTGCAACAACATTATTTATTAAAGAAAAATTAAAATTTATTAAAAAACAAAAATGTGTAAGCTTAATAATATAATATTTATATAACTCGTAAATTTAATATTTATAATTAAAAAAAATTTTGTGTTAAAGTAAAAAAGTATTTGAAAATTATTTAATTTCCGTTTTTCTTCATTAACATTATATTATGTAAACCTAACGATATTATAATTAGCATATCATATATACGAGTATATAATAATTTTCATTTTATTATATATATATTTGAAAAGTGAAATATATTTTTAATTATTGAGTCGTGTTTGTAAATTTTTTTCTTGTGCTAATTATATAGTTTCAAAGCAAAACAAAAAATTTTGAATTTATAATTGAAAAGAATCATAAAACAAATTGTTGATTATATCATTTTAAAATTATTAAGAAAGTTATATAAATATTTTATTTTGGATTTTTACAATTTTTACAAATTACTAATTTTCAGTTATAAGAACATTTTATCAATTTAAGTATATAAATGATTCATTTATATATTTTGATAATGATTCAATTTTTAAATTCGTATTATTATTTTTATCAACATTTACTACGTAAATTTTTACCTTATCTTTAATTTGAAGTTTTATATCCGATTAAACTTGTAAAATTTTCTTAGTAATTTGAAATATACTTAAAATTATATATTTTAAAAATAAATTCGTAAAAATTATATATAGTACTTATATACACATTCCCGTAAAAATGGCCACTAAAAATAGGAACCTATATTTCTATAAAGTGCAAATGATAAATTTTGTTAGTTTTTTTTTTTTTTTTGAACTGGTTAAGTTAAAATCCTCAAAATAGATTTTCATTCTTATGTCTATTCATTTTTATACTTAGTGACTTTTTCTGTGTATACATACATATATTCTTTTTGTAGACCGGAAAAGTTTACTAGAAACATTCAAACGAAAAATGTATGTTCCCTGAATAACTTTAGATTTCCTTGTCTCTGTAGATATTCAAAAATATGTAATAAAAAATTTATTAAACAAAATTACAAGAAATTTCCAAATGCGTGGGTCATTAATCTTCCAATTTGATATTTATATATGTAAATTTATCCGTTCATTGTAGATAAATGAAACAATCCATATAATTGAATCATTTGACAAAATATTTAATCTAAAATTCAAATTCAGTTCAAACTGTAAGATGATTCATTCATGACCCAATTCAATTACATAAAGTCAATGAATCTTATATTCAGTACCCTTATAAAAAAGTGCATATAGGTGCACTTAAAATTGAAATTGAACCCACAATATGTTAAAAAATAATGAGTTCATTTAAAAATATAAATTTAGTTCATATATTCAAAAAAATTTTTTTGAATATTTTTAAGTTTTTAATCAAAAAATATAAATAATTTTCAAACATCAACCTAATAATTTTTTTTGATGCTTTACAACATAAATTTGTTTTGGTAACATAAAATCATATGCTTTAATTTGTTGGCAATCTTCTGGTAAAAAAATCTTCTGGTATTTAGACTTATTTGTATTTTTGCACTAATTCAATTCTAATAAAAATGTCAAATGCGTTTATTAGCCTCTCATTTTTGTAAATATACGCACTTTGCTTGCTTTGCATTCAACAAAAAATTATAATCATAGACCCAAAATAAAAAACTATGACATTCTATTTTAGTTCAACCATTTGAAAAGAGATCAGAAGAAATCTTCGAAATTTTCATCTATTTTGTGTGTTTATTTAGACAAGTTGTGTGGTTTTTTTTAGGGGTGACCTTAAAGGGCAAATTAAAATTATTAGAAAAGAAAAGAAAAAAATTTGATATTTGTTTTTGGATATTAGCCAGAGTTAATTTTTCGGGTAATAATTTTTAGTGATTGTGTAATTGTTTGCGTAAATGGCAAATAATATTTCTATTAATAAAAAGTACAACTATTTTTTATATAAAATAAGAAATTCTAATTAATATTTTGTTTAATTTTTTTTTTTTCAGGATCAGTACGAGTCAATGCTTGCGGCCTCTCAATGCGGGGGAAGGACCCCATTAAGCCCTTTGGCACAAGCAACTCTAGAAAAACATTTACCAAGTTTATCATCAACGAAACGTTTAATACAACAGAGCCAACCACAGACAATAGTACAAAAATGTGACGTAGGATGTATAACAGGTAAAAAAAAAATATTATCAAAAAGAAAGCTTGAAGAAATTTCAAAAGATTTAAAAGAGCATAAAAAGAAAAAAAAAAAAAAAACGCATATACAAATTTTAATTTGGATTTAGAGTATCAGTAGAAAATTGATTTGATTTGTGCAATTGCCAGAAATTTTCTTTTCTTTTAAGAAACTTTTTATTTTTTTTATGCGGTTTTCTTTTTATTTTTTTTTAAACGGATACAGCCGAAAAGTAACGTACAAAACTTTGAACTTTTTAAATATACATTACTATATAAATTTTCTCTTATAATACATTTTGTAAAGAACTGTGTTACGAAATTGACGTTAAATTTTGTATTTATTTGAAGACTTAATTAATTTAGTGTTAAATATTATTAATTAAAAATTAGAAGAAGAAAAAAAAAATTAACTTTAATTGCGTGACATAAAGTTATAGTTACATTGACCACATTTTTTTATTTTTGATAACATAAATAAAAAGACGCAAAACAAAATTAAATTAGAACTTTTATATTGCGACAAAATTATTAATTTATGTTTTATACACATATTTTCTTGGATATATTCCAATATATTATGAAAAGTTAAAGGGTAAGCATAAAAAAAATTTGAATAATCAAAATGTTGGGTTTATTTGTTTATCGATCGTCGAAAAGATTGTTTCCCACACACATTTTTGAAGCGATATAAGATTGATCACATTACCGGCAATTCGTATCTCTGCTCTGATTAAAGTAATTTGAATTTGTAATAATTAATTAATTTTGAATATGTAATACAGAAAAATTCACAGTGTTTACGAACGATTTTTACTATCAACATTTTTTTTAAATGACAATTATTTTTTGAACACATTTGGGCACAGACAATTTTTTTTTTAAACCAAACTTTTAATCAAATTAAATTTTTATTTCGACATTTTTTCTTCATTCACTTCATCTCTGACCGATTAAAAACAAAAATTTTTCCCGGAGGAGACTAAATAATTTTCAACTTTTTGTTATAATTAATAAAAAAATATTTTTATAAATAAAAAAAATTTAACGAAAATAAAAACAAACAGAAAACTAATAAATAACAAGAAAATTTGTACCCTATTTTGAATCTATTTTTAAAAAATATAAATAAATATTATTATTATTTTTTTTTTCATTTTAATCAAATTCCATTTTAAAATTTATTAAATAAAAAGAATTTATCTTAATTTTAAAATAAAAAATATTATTTCGATGTGTGTGAATGGACAGACAAACAAAAAACACAAATATCACAAAAAACGAAAATTTTGAATTAAAAAATTAAATTTTTTTATTATTATATTATTTTTCTTTTGGTTGTTTAATAAAAAAAAATTTTTATAAAAAGTTCATCGGATAATCTCAATCGGTTTAGTTTAAAAGAGAAAAAAGAATTCAAATATATAATAATGAATAGTAAGAAGAAGAAAAATACTTTGAACCAAAAAAAAATTATTTAATTAAAAAAATTCATTTTAATTTCCTTAGATATTTGCAATTATGATCAATTACCAGAAGTGGAAATATTTTCATTATTAGAAGAAAAAATACCAAAATATAAAATACGTGCAGATATATTAACTGAATTTGGTGGTTATAAAAATCAAGATTGGTTTATACCAGCACCAGCATTACCTATACCACCTGAAGGTTTAGAATTGACAAAAGATCAAATAAGAGAAACATTAAATTATTTTCGTAAGTTAAATTATTTTTTTTATATAAAACTCTTTAAAATATCGAAAAAAAAATAAAATATTTTTTTATAATAAGAAATTTACTTTTCCTCCTCGACCCAAAAATTTAAAATTCTATAGTTTTAAATTTAGTTTCAATGAAAGATAAAAGATGTCACTAGAAAAAAAAATGGTGTGAAACTTTGCTATTAAATTTCTAAAAAAAAAATGCTTACGCAAAATGACAAAATTTTGAGTATTGAATTTTTTTTCCACTCATTTCTTGCACATATTAATCTAAAAATATATACAAAAATAAATAAAATTAAACATTTATTTTGGATCTATGTATATAACTTTGGAATAATAAAATCATTTTTAAAAATAGTTTTATATAACAGAAATTAGATTTATATATTGATATTTATATTTATTTTAAATAACGAAATATATATTTTTTGCTAATTCTCGTAATGTAGTTCGATGTAAAAGAAATTTATAATTTTTTATATTACCTAAAGAATTATTATTATTTTACCAAGATACTTAAAGTTATTAAATTAATTTGTTTTAAGTAATTTAATTATCTCTATAAAATTTTTTTTGATGAATTTAAAATTATCTCTACATAAAATTTTGATTAATTTAATGATCCTCAATAAAATTACATTAAAATTATATTTATTGTCTGTTGATTATTCCTGGCGCAGTGTAGTATGTACTTTAAATATTGCATGCATATTTTTATTTAGAAATTTTTTAATACATCATCTTGAACAATTTAATTTTACAACTTTAAAAAAATAAATAAATTTATTAGTATACTACACGTTTTTTATAATAATTAGTGCATGATTTTTTTATATAAATGTATATAAAAAAAAATTACCCTGACATAAGATTTTTGTCTTCACACTTATTATATTTTACTTTTTTAAATTAATAGTTTACTTTTAATTTTATTTTTCCAAGATATATTCTAAATCGTTAACTATCCTTGACAAATATCTATTATTCAGATTGTCAACTTTACCTAAAAAAATTTGTATTGTTTAGCTTCATTTAATTTTGAATTTTGTTTTTAAAGTATATTTAATCATAGACAATTATTAGTTTTACTTTCAATTACTTTTTGATTATTGACAATTTTAACTGAACTTTTTGGAACATTATTAGCAAATTTTGAATACTATTAGTGAATGAATTCAATTAAGGTGGCGTTCTAAATATTGATTATTTTAATTTACTTTAAATATTATAATTGGCGAATTTCCAAAATTTTTGGGCTAGGCTTTTTAGTATAATTCTTATAAATTTAGAATATCAGGTTTCGTAAGATCAATATTTAGTTATCTGTCTGTATCTCTTTTTATGTTTATATTACAATATTAAGTGAAGGACATAATATATATAAACCGGAAACTAAAAATAATATCGATAAATTTCTACATAAACTTTCTTTCGTTTTTTTTTTTGTAAATCCCAAGAATGACTCTAAAAACCTTCAAAATATTATAATGGATTATAATTTTGTAATGATAAAATCTACAAAATTAAAATAAAAAATTATATAATCACGAAAAAGAACCCTCAAATTAAATCAAAACTAGTAATTTCACCCCTCGTAAATTTGATATACCAGCTGTAAAAAGTGTTTCAAAACAAAAATTTAAATTTGAAAGTATATATATTTAAAATTATACATTCCTAAAAATTCCTTTATATAAAATTGACCAAATCAATTTGAAACAAATAATTGATTATACAATTAATCCAATAAAATCATAATTTTTCTAAAAAAAATATATAATTAATATTTCGTTATGCTCAAATTTTAGGTGAAGGTGAATGAAAAAAACTACTTAATAATTAGCAAATTCTTTAATATTTATTATCTGTAAAATCTTTTGTAAAATATCCAAAAACAAATTTGAATCAATTTTTTTTGTACAATAAGTACGAAAAAAAGTACATAAATATAAAATATCGTAAAATATGTTCTACTACTAATTCAAAAATATATGTCATACCATTTGGTGCTGTCTATGACTTAAATTTTCTGTTGCAACACAATTTATGATAACAGCCAAAGCCATACAGAACAACAATATTTCATTCATTTGTTGGTTATATTATATATCGTTAAAGCGTCGTCGCGTGGATTCAAAAATGTATACCAACACAAGTATAAAAAATTTATTTGAACAGATTTATCGTAAAAAATAATATTAAAAAAAAAAAAAATAATCGGAACGAAATGCCTTAACATTTTTATACGTAAAGAAATATTTTTCAGTGTTGGCTGAACTGCTAATATAGCCGCTAGCCGGTTAAATATAAAATTATTATTCGATATTTTTTTTTTTTGATTTTTATAAATTACAATTTTAAGTACGACGACGGTCGGTTCAATTAAAGATATTCAAAATAATTATGTTTATCGTTTGTTTTATGGTTAGTAAAAGAAGAAATATTCAATTTTTCGCATTGTGTCGTCGGAAGTAAAGCATTTTGTGTGACTAATTTAAAAACAAAATATGAAATAAATTTAAATAATTTTTCTGTGTGATGAAAGAAAAAAGCATAAACGAAATTTTAAATTTATAGTAATCGCTTATGTCGGCGGCTCTATTTTAAATAAAAATTATTAAAATTAATTCGGGATTTTTTCAACTTCTTCAACTGTAGTATATTTTACTAGCTACAAAATATATTATATTTTTTTCTTTTTGAAAATATAATTTATACAAAAAAGTTGATCTATTTTAAAATAAAGTGATAAACTTATTTTTAGATTAGTGTTTATTTTCGAGTATTATGTTAAAAATTAATCATGTTTCTTCGCATGGTGTGTACAATACAAATTCTTCGCTTGGTGTGTACAATACAAATTTTACATTTGTGAGCTACATTATTGTTTACAATTGATAAATTTGACAAGCAAAAGAATTTTTGTTTGAAAAAGTTTTTTTCAATTCATTTAATAAACTAACAAGAAATTTTTAACATTTTTTTTTTGTTTGTTCAGAAATTCTTATTCTATGAATAATATAACTTATGACTATTTGACTATATAAAATAATCTGTTCTGTTATACACAAGTGTTTAAATAAGTACACACAAAAAATAAAAATGAATATAAAATTAATAATAATAAATAATATATATTCATGAAGAATTATAATGAATAACTGAAACCTTATAGAAGTACAAAATAAATCTATAATCAAATTTTACAAGAAAAAAAGAAACAATTTCAAAAATAAATAAAAGAGAAAATCAAAATCAAAGGAAATGTAATTAAATTTATAAGAAAAAAAAAACAAAATTGATGACTTAAAAAAAAATGAATATAATTAAAAAATAATATTTTTGAGGAATGCTAATTATGCCATGTAAACATTTAATTCATTTAAGTTTTCTTAAATTCCCCTCTCTTCAACGATAATTAAAGATTAAAAACTTGATAATAAAATTAATAAAGAAAACCAGTTTTGTTTTCTGATTAACATTTTATTGGCTTTTTTGTTTTGTTAATATCCACAATTGCATTTATTTAATTTGATTGATTTACACACAAAAGTTCAAATTTATTACTTGTATATATTTTTACTGTTTTTAAAGGTCAATGTGCGTGTTTGCTTGCAAGTAAATAACAACGAGTTCGTCTATATAAAGTGAATGGTGAACAAGTTTAACAACTTCAAGTTTATAATTTTCAATTAAAAATTATATTTAATAAATATACAATTTATAAGAGCAAACACAATTTTCTTCAGAATTTATATTCAACAGCAAAACTAGAAAATTCTATTATAGCACAGCACTTACACAAATTATAGTTTTTATCAGTTTGTAATTGGCAAAAAAAAAAACACTATTCTGATAAGACAGCAATTATTATATAAATATTGTTGACATTAAAGACCATATAGATATCGTAAATTATTTAAGTTGAAAGTATTACAAGTTATAATTTCAAAGTCACGGGACTTTCCAGGTGTCATAAAACTTTTTTATATTAATTTAATAAGATCATAATTATTTGTTAGTTCTGATTGTAATCCACCAAAATCTAACTGATTTTATTTAAAAATTACAATTGCTATTATATTATGAAAATCCTAAATAGTGTACAAAAATTCTGTCTAATATTTATTTCGAATTGGGAACTAATTTGTTTCTCAAATTCCTTTTTCAATTGTGCTCCAATTTCTTTGAAAAATCATGGAAAATTTGTGTAAGCCAATCCATTTGATGACATATAAATGTAATTTTATTTTTAGTTAGTTATAATCTACAGTGGAATTTTATTACATATAATATTTATGCAGCAGGAACAAATTTTAAACCCTTAAAGAGTTTCTTTTTTTGTTAAATTTACGTCATTATGTATAATAATATTTCAATTTTATTCCACTTGAATTGAGACACTACAATTAGCTGGTTTCTTTTTATTTTTTATTTTTTTGTAAATTTTTACTTTACACGCTAAGGGAATATATTTTTATTTTATTTTTGTATTTTTTTGGTCTATATAAGTATATTTTTTCTGCCTCTGTAAAATGAAAAAAATATTAAAAACAATATTAAGTATTTTATAACTCAATTAATTAAAAACCACACCTAAATACATTCTAACAATTTGATATACATACATAAATACGTAATGTAGATATATCATTTGTAAATCAATCATACAAAAATATAATAAATATAAAACTTAAATGCAATTTTTAAAATTTTAAATATGTGTTCTGGCTCTGCTCTGATTACATTATAAAAATTAAATATAAGAAATGATATAAAATTATAGTAAAATATAAATAAGAAATATAATTTTTTGAAATGATTATTGGCTTTCTTAAAAAAAATTAGCCTAAATTTACGCATAGAAAAATTAATTGTCAAAAAAAATATTACCTAGTTTTATACGGGAGGTATAATATAATATTACCAAATATCAGGTTACTTTTTAAGTCAATCCTGTTCCTGCTAAGTATATGCAACTTATATAATATTCTAGAAACCTAAAATATAAATGTGCCCGGCATATATTCATTCTCAATTATCTAAATTCTAAAATATACTTAAAAAAAATTTCAAATAGAACAAATCGACAGCATAATATTAAATTTCAAAAAAAAAAATATTAAAATATATAATTTCTATGTTTAATTTATAATGACAGTTTTTCCACTTAAATGAATTAAATACATTTTTTTTCGTTTTTTTTTTAATGTTTTCTATATGTAATTAAAATTAATTTGCCCAAAAAATTTTATATATCAACATTTAAAAATTATAAGGAAAAAAACGTAAACTAAAATATAAAAAAATTAATTAACAATGATAAATAAATTTTCAAAAGTGTCCATAAATTTAAAAAAATACAAAATTAATTAGTACATAAATAAAATTTTGTAGATAAATTTAAAACAAGAAAAAAAGTGTGTGAATAATAAATTCAAAATATATAAGTTAAATGTATTTTCATCTATAATTAATTAAGTAAAATTAGAAAAAAAAAGTGGCTGATCACAAAAAATATTTAAATAATATACAGAAAAATATGGATTCTGATCATCAAATAGTTTCATCAGATGCAAATAGTTCTACTATTAAATATGGTGATTCAGATTTAACATCAAAACGTAGAAAAATGAATTTAATAAATAAACATCAAACAACAGATGATTATACACATTTCACTAAATCTGTATTAGATGATGGTATAGCTTTAAATAGCACATTTTCAGATGATATTTTATTAAATTCATTCAATAGTAATAGCGATTTTAAAGGTGGTTTATTAACAAAAAATAATATTACACATTATGTTAGTACACCAAATCAATCTTCATCAACATCAACATCAAATGAATTATATTTAACCAGCTGTGATAAATCAGATGAAAAATTTAGTTTTATAACTAAAAGACCATCGGGAACAAGTTGTGGATTTGAGAATACATTTCGTATTTTAGAAAATCAATTAAAAATGAAAAAAGAAAAAGAAATTTTATCCAGCTGTGATGTTACTATAATAAATTGTATTAATAAAACAATATTGAAAAATAATAATTCTAATAATGATGATGATGATGAATATCATCCTAGTTTTTTTGAATTACAACTTGAAGCTATGCAAAGAGCAAAAGAAATTTTACAAAAATATAATAATAGTGAAGGATCATGTTCAAGACTGAATGTTAATAAAACAATTGACTGCCATCAAAATCAAATAGATAATTCAAAAAATATAATTACAGCACCAATTGGACAACTTCTTGATGATCTACCGTCTACAAATAAAAAAAATTATAGTATTAATAATGATTGTAGTATTGATGATGATTGTTGTGATGGCAGTTTTAAATTATTTTCATCAAATCAAAATGTTGAAGATTATTCACAATATGTTTATCATATTGCTAAAGGAAAGGATGGTAGAAAATATTTGAAAATTGTACGAAATTTATTACTCGATAAAGGTGAATTTTTATTTTTAAGGAAATTATAATTTAATAAATTTCTTATTATATATTTCTAATCTAAATTTCATAGTCTACTTATTGTTTTAAATTTATCATATATAATCATAATAAGTTTTTTATCTTATCGCTCACTGTTTATTTTGAGAAATTATATTAAATTTATATGACCATAAATCAATATTGATTAAAATATTTATTATTATCTATTATAAACAATTTATTATCCCATAACTTTATTATCTTATTTTTAATTAAATTATTATATATATCCTATTCCTACGAATTATTCTGGTATTAAAATATTTATATGTTTCACACTCATAAAATTAATTATTTATTGGAGTTATTTGTCGTTCAAACTTTTGAACCTTTTCGGAACAGTTCTCTCTGGAATTGATGCAAAATATAACGTTACATATTATTTTTCATCAGCCATCACTATGCCGTTGAGTATTACCACTAGACATTTCATGCATTAAATCTAACTTAAACCGTTTAAAAGGTATATATACTTACTTAATAAAATTCAAACGTGATTAAATTGAATTTCAATTATGCAACAACAAATAACAAGCGTGATGTAATATGTATGAAGTTTAGATTTATATTATTTCCAAATTTCCTTTAAATTATTTATAAGACAATATAAAAATTTATTATATGCATTTAATTGTTATAATCAAAAATCTACAAACACGAAAAAGAAATTGAATTAACATTAAATTATATAAAATATTTTCATGTATGACGACGCGCTTCTAATATTCTAAAATTCATTTGTTAATAATATTTTAATATATTTAGAATTAATAAAAATATAAATTAAATATTCACGAAACTATATGAAATCCATATTGGAATATATTAATATTATTATTTACTTAGTCTAAAACTTGATAATAGAATTTAAGTAAATATAAAAATATATCATGTTTATACTAATAAGTTATTATATAACTTAATTTATATAAACTTAAAAATTCATGAAATTATATTATTGCCTTTGGAAATTTATAGATTAAACGATGTAGTAGAGATCATAATTTATATACCTACATGTAAAAAATATAGAAATGTAATAGCCAGCCACTATAAATTTTAATACTTTATAAATAACCATCGGTTCAAATTTGTCATCACAAAATATTTAAAAACAAAAATGTGCATTTTTCTGTGTGACTCAATTAATTAATTTTGAGAAAAGTTTAATAAAATAAGAAAAGTAATTAATTCAAAGAAAAAGATTCATATATCTACAGTTTTATGCAAAACGATAACGAAATTTCCAATTACCAATTCTCGAAAGTATTACAAATACTTTGCTAAAAACAAATTTATTTTTTACAATTTTTTAAATCATAAATTTTTTAAATTTTTATAGTAAAATTTCAAATTGAAAATATTTCAAATTCCTTCATATAATTTATCACAGTGTAATCTACCGGAATTTTTATTAACTAATTTATATATTCTCCTCTCTCGGTTTTTTTATTTTCTGACATAATTTTTTTTTTTTCGATGACAGTGACATTGACGTTTCAGTAAATTTATTAAAATATATTTTTGCGGATGGTGGAAATATGTTTTCATCATTAATTTATAATAATTTTTAAATAATAATCGTCGGTTCTAAAAATATATTAAAAAAAATGTTAATTTTATAAAATATTTACATTCCATTTACAAAAAAAAAGTGTTACATATAAAAAAAAACTAATATTTGCCTTTTTTAAATTAAGTGAATATTTTTTTTGCACGTAATTTGTGTGAATAACAAAAAAGAAATAATTTTTTTTTTATTGGTTTATTTTTTATTTAGAGCAACTCACAAAAATCTAAATATATTTTTTTAAGACTTTATTATTTTTCAAGGTATTTTGTTTTTTTATAATTTCATATTTTTGTTTTTTATAATTATATTTTTAGAATTACCAAAAACAAAAATACACAAAATTTTCATGATTTATAAGATTGTGAATAATTTTACATGTTATATGTTGTGTTGTCTAGTGGATAATTCATTATCATTATTCATTTATACTTAATACATAGAATTAAAATTTCGTAAAGAAAAAAATTGAAATTTTATTAAACTTTGAACTTTAATTTTTGCACAGATCTTTAATATTATTATTTTAGTTAAGTAATAATAATTTGCTGTAAATAATGATTAGTTTTATGAATTCCATATATATAAAAAGTAAAAGTATTATTTTATTATAATCTTTACAGACAAATTTTTGTCACCATACGTGAAACACAACAACAAAAAACCATCATAAAACTCCTAAACATAAATTTACAAAATTCATTTTATAGACAAAATGTGGAAATTATGTAAATTTATTTGCTCTATTTTTTATAGGTTATTGTTTAACTACAATAATCTTTCGTTAATCTTTCATTAAATATATAATAAAGAATTATAACATAGCTAAAAAAAAAGTTAATGGCTGCTTTTGTTGATTTTAAAATATTGAATAATAATTTTTCATTGTCATGTGACTCAGAAAAATTAATTTTTTTTTTGTATCATAAGATTAATTTTAAGAATTAATAAGTATTTTTGTTGCAATTTTGGGTTTTTTTTTTATTAAATTATATATTTATTTATTTTTTGTACCAAACACTGCTTACCTTACTACCTATAATAAATTTAAGTGCAATTCAAAATTGTATATATTAAAGATGAGCAGAATCTGTTCTACCATATTTTATTGATTTTTTGAATGTTTACCAAATTTTGTTATCCGATTTTTTTGATATTGTAAAAATCAATTTTTTTGATTAATTGTTTAATTTTGTATTGTATATTTTTAACTTTTCTGAAAAAAACATGCACTGAAATTATGTCAAGGGAAAAAGTAAGTAGGTACCTGTTGATTAAAAGTCGCCTCAATTAACGACTCCGTCTCTCAAACTGTGATCTTTTATTGAAAATATTTTATAGTTTCGTCTATAAATAAAAAATTATAATAATTTATCCTGTTTAAAACTAATGAACTGTAGCCAAAATATCATAATTTTTTTTTCTTGGCTTGTGTCTAGTAACTTAAGTAAAGTTTCGCCACCAATACATCAAATTTTATTGTGCATGCATTCTTATAAAAATTAATTAACAATAAAATTTAAATAAAAATATTTTCTGCAAAAAAAAAAATTATTAAAAACCGGAAATTCCAGAGTAATATATGAGTGTATATATTTATTGCTAATTTCTGAAATTATACACATACAAATAATAATTAATTATTATGGAACTTTTGTTAATTTTTGAAAATATATTGAAAAGTAAGAAATTTTTGATAAAAAATTCATAAATAATGTTTTTCACATGTACGTACACACAGCTGAAAATATTTATGATAATTAATTTTAATTGTTATCAATTTTCTCCGATTATATTGTTATCCATTTTTGGCGAATTTCAAGTTAAAAACGATTAAAAATATAAGCACTTGAAAATAAGAAAATTCATTCTATAATTATCGTCTGGATTATAAAAATACATCGCATTATACGTATACTACATTTTATGTAATTATTTGTTTTCCAAGAGTATACAATAATGTAAACAAGTATTACGTCGAATTTTCCTAATGATTTGGTTTTCATTTAAAATATTCTACTTTGTTATTAAAATTTAAAATTACAAAATTCTTAAAGCAAAAAAGTAAAAGAAAATTTATAATTTTCCTAGACCATTTCTACTTGAGATCATTGAATGCTATATAATATTTGGCGTCTTCTGATTATCCCACCATAGTAATACTGTCTGTCCTTCGGTTTTTCTCCTTCAATGACGCCGCAGTAAATGTCTAATTGTTCAGTTAACAAATTTCTACTATACAATAAACACTGAAAATATTTTCGTTACAAATGAAATTAAATTATTTATATTCATTGCTTTGTGTTATAATTATTATTAATAACTAATAAATCATTTATTTTTCATTGCGGGCTTAAGCTTTATTATGATGTTATATTTTTGTAATAAAAAAAAATTGCTTTAAATATTATTGTAAATTGAATTTTCTATTATTTAATTTAATTTTATAGAAAGCAATAAAAAATGTTATTTTGAAAGTTAATTTTAACTGCTTCTTAAATAGCACGTATATAATTCACAATTATATTTTCTTATTTTTTTGAAAATCACTGCCTTTTTTTAAATATAAATTGCTTATATGCCATCAATAATCATTGAATTTTATAAGTATATAAAAAAATTAAAAAACACATCTTTTTTGAAGAAAAATGAATCGTTTGAATACAAACAGTCCAGATATAAATGATCTTTTTGAATATGATGATGAACTTGATATTAAATTAAATCCATTAAATGATAATAATTGTGCTTCCACCAGTAATTTTTGTAATTTGAATTCATTAAATAATGATGATGATATTGATATTAATGAAGTGCCTTTAAGTGTTGAATTGTTACAATTAAAAAATTTATCATTACAAAAAAATAATGATTTAATAATATCTTCATCTAATCAACAAGATGATAATAATGAATACTATAAAAAAAGTTCTGAACTTTTTTTACGTATTCAAGAAAATCATTTAGATTTTATTGATGATGATAAATTTAATAATGTTTATATAAATAATACAACAACAACAATACCAACACCAATTGCTGGTCATGAAATTAAATTTTGTAATAGTCGAATGAACAGCTGTAGTAATAGTACAAGTAGTAGTGATATTGATGATATTATAAATAATAAAAATACTAATAATACCGGTAATAATATTGAAAATCAATTATTAAATTATAATGATTCATTTTCATTACTTGAATCAAATTCAACATTTAATTCGGTATTAGATGGAATTGATAATGAACAAATTTTATTTGAAGGTATGTTGGTATTATCTACACAATCTGCATATTATATAAATTAATTGTCAAATTTCATTAAAAAATTGTGTCACCATTTTTCTTAACCCCTATATCCTAGGAAAATCGATTTCTTATTCTTATAACTCAATAAAATGCAATATTATGTTGTCGTTTTGTTGTTTAAATGAATTTAGTTAGTGCGCAAACTCAAGTCTTCGTAATTGTTAAAGAGTAAAAAATAAATATCAATTTTTATTTAAATTTGTGAAATTCATATAAAAAGTTTAACTACTTATAGAAAATTTGTTTAAATACTTAAATTATGTCCATTTAGTTATAATGGTAAATAATAATTGTAATTTATTTTAATTTTCATATTACAAAAAAAGTATAATTTGGGCCGATAAAATAAAATTGTAATTTTGACAATTTAGTTTTTTTGGGCTGAAAAAAAATTATTGTGATAAAGATAAAAACAACAATACATAATTTTTAATATACTTAATTAATAATTTTTTAAATTTAATTAATAATTTTCACATAATTATTTTTTTTTTGTTTAAAAAATTAACTTTTAAACAAACATAATACGAGCATAAATGAAATCAAGTATAATATTAGTTACATGACCTTGAAAATTAAGTCTCGGTATGTAATTTTGAAAAAATAAAAAATTATAAATCATCTATAGAATTAAAAAATCAAATATAATTATTACAAAAGTATAATTTTAAATTATATAATAAAAATGCGTTAAAATTATACACGCAAAACTCAAAAATAATTCTATTAAAATTATTAAAAATAAATAATAATTCTTCACTTATATTAGAAGGATTTTGTGGTATGGAATTGAACAAATGTATTTCTATATGTGCACTGACATTTTATGGTCAATATTCATTACATAAAATATTTGAATTTGCTTGGAAAATTATTCAATAAACAAATTGGAGCTTTACGAAAAATTGTATAAATGGTTGCATAAAACGTTTTATCCTCTTAACATTCTTTTGAAGGTGTTAAGAAACTATATAAAGAAAATTCATAATTTCTTAATTACATAAGAATTTTTATATAGTTAGGTTTATTTAAAATTGAATTTTAACAGATATTATAAATTAACTCATAATTTTAACTGCAACTATTTTTTCAGTTGGGCTATAAAAATTAATAATATTGATTGAAAATTAATTGATATTTTATTAATTTTTGCAAGTAAGCTTTTTAATATTACAAATTCTTTTAGTTAGACTATATAAGTAATATTTTGAAAATATTATTTCCTTAAATTAGCAATAGTTATCTTTTATTTATTTATTATTATTATTATTTCTATTTATACTTAATTGCTTCATTCTCCAAATTGAAATAGTTGAGTGCAATGATTATATGCAAAAAAAAAAACTTTTACAGCTGATTTTGAAATTTTACTCAAGAGTATATACAACATTTTTGTGTACCTACTCAGTTTCTGCGTTTGCGCTTAATATTTTCTTAAATGCAGTGCCATATATCCTCCAGACATATTAGAGTACAAGAGTATATATACAAAAATTAAACACACCTTTTATACATTCAAAATGTCCGGATAATTTATTTTATTTTATTTTGTGTTTAAAAATGTGAAAAAAATATTATTAATAAAATAAAATCATTTATTTAAAAGTAAAGAAAAATAAGACATTTTATATGAAAACAATTTTCAAATTCTTCCATTAATTAAAAGAATCTCAAAAATATAGCTAAAAATTATTAAAATAAAATGTTTTCTCGTGCAATATCTGCAATACGTAAAAAAAATAGTACATCAAAATTGGAAAATGATTTATTACAATCTGATTCAAATAATTCAATTGCATCAACAGAAAGTTCCTCTAGTTCTTCTCATTTTAATAAATTAATAAAATTAAGAAAACGTAAAAACAAACAATTAAAAGTATCAAATTCAGTATCAAATGATTTATCCCAAACATCATCATCATCATCATCCCATCAACAACAAAATAATATAGATTATTTAAATGAATCATCTTCATTACCATCTTTATCTGTATTAGAAAATTCACTTAATAATAAACAAACACCATTATTATTACAATTAGGTTCTAATGATATTGAATTTTCGGGTTATTCAAATGAATTTTTCGAAAATGGTAAGAATTTATAGATTTCGAAATTATGCAAAAAAAATATTTTACCAAAAAAAAAAATTAATTAAGAAAATAGAAAATTAAAATTTTATATATATATTTTTTTTTTTTTTTTAGTTCTTTGTGGTAATCGTGTTAGCCAAATGACCCGAGCATATAATGATATTGAAGCCGTAACACGTCTCCTTGAGGAAAAAGAAAAGGATTTAGAATTAACGGTACAAATTGGTAAAGAATTATTAACACAAAATAATCGTTTAGAAAGTCGTATTACGGATTTAGAAACTGAATTAAAATTATCAAATGAAGATCGTGCCCAATTAATACATGATTTACATCAAAAAAATGAATTAATAGCTGTATTAACAAATTATGATGATAATAGTGAAAATGGTAAGTACTTAATACAATATTTATTTGATTTTTTAATCCTTTGAAGAAGTAAACAAAAATATTGTAATTGTTAGTTACATTATTTTGAAAGTAATCGTATAACTTCTTGAAAAAAAATGAATTCATCTGCAAAAAAATTAAAATTTCCTTTTTAATAACCAATTCAAAATTATTATAAAAATTATTACATTTTTATTTCGAAACTTGGTTTTTTTTTAGTAACAACATTTTACTTCTATAAATTTTTTATATTATAAAATTTTTTACAAAAAACGAACATATCAAAATTATTATAGAAACAACACCAACTCTATCAAAATCAATTACATTGGATTTATTACAAAAGAAAATTGTTTCATTGCAAGACGAAAATAAATCATTAAAAATGGAAACATCACAATTAGTTAAAAAAACTGATGAAGTTGAAGAACAAGAACGTAAACTAATGGCCGATATTACAGTACAATTAAATTCAACAAATAATGAATTTGATAATTTAAATTTAGAATTAGAACGACAAAAGGAAGAAAATCGTTTACAACATGAACAAATTGTTAATTTAACATCACGTTTAACTGATGCTGAAATTCGTTTACATCAATTAACAACAGAAAATGATGAACAAATATCATTACTTAGTATAACAAAAGAAAATCAAACATTATTAACAACTGAATTAGCTGAATTTAAAATACGTTATCAAGAAGTTTTATCATTATTACAAGAGGCCCAAGAACAATTACGTAATTTTAGAAAAAAACAAACACCACATGCACGTAGCTCATTTATATCTAATCTTGGTATGCCACCACAACCAGATTCATTACATTCAGAATTAATGGAATCATCATTATATTCTGAAAATAGTTTAGATTCTGGTATTTGTACAGATAGAATAGGTAGTGCATTAAGTGGCCGTATATCAATTGGTGTTAATGGAATTGTTAATAATAATAATAATTGTATTATTGGTGGTAATAATATAAATTTACCACCATATCGTAAAATATTTGAAACAGTTCAATGTGCTAGTAAAAATGGTAATTATTCAGATGGTATGTCACATTTAGGTGGTATGTCAATGGCATTAAGTTCATCATCTGGTCCAAGAATGGCAACAGGTCTAAATAATCCAGCTGGTTCATATCATCGACCATCATCTGTTTATTCTGGTTCAACTTATCCAAGTTATGATAGTTCATCATTAGGTATTAAAACATTATCATGTGAAAGTTTACAATCACAATCTGATGATAGTTATCCAACACAACCAAATGGTGTTCCTGGTGCACCAGGTGCTAAAGATTTAGAAGCAGCATTAAAGCGTCTTACACCATCTGAAGTTTTAGTTAGACGTGCAATGTTATCACATGCACCAATTGGTACATATTCATATGATGATCAACATCACCAACAAAAAGATATATTACCATTTGGTATTCGTACACCAGATAGTATAATGTCAACTGGTTCATCATCACGATTATCAAATATGTCTAATTTATCATCATCGGAACGTAATCAATGGCGTCTTCCAGAAAAATTACAAATAATAAAACCAATGGAAGGTTCACAAACTTTACATCATTGGTCTCGTTTAGCAACACCAACTTTAAGTGGTTTACTTGAAGATCGTCCTGGTGTTAAAATACGTGGTGGTCGTGGCCTTGAAGATTTAGGTTTACAAATATATTCATTATCGGATGTTGAAGAAGATGTTGATGATTTACCAGGTAAACAATATCAAGCTGCTTGTATTTATACATATACAACAAGTCATGTAATGCATCCAGATGATGGTTTAACTAGTGATTTATCATTTTTATCACAATCACAATTATCATCAAGAATGGCATCGACATCAACATCACGACAACCAAGGTAATATAATAAACATAATTTATATTTTAATTATATTTACATTTATATAAATTCATTATTTTATTATTTATATTTTAGTTGTCCTCCTACACCTCGTGGAGGATTATCAAGACGAAATTCCTGTTCAACATTTTCGGTTAATATGGGATTAGCATCAATGTTAAATGAACGTGGAATTAAGGCTGTTACTCCGAGTGCTTTAAATACACCAGCTGGACCTAACTTTACACCGACTGTTACACCATGCAATAGTCCTGGTAAGTAAAAAATAATGAAAATTAAATCAGAAGATTTATATCTATATATATAATTAAAATTAACAATATATAAATTATTTTATTATTTATATTACAGAGGGATCACCAACTCGTTCAATGTCTCCCGAACCATTATTTGGTATACTTTCAACTGGTGCTGATATGATTCGTCGTAAATTAATTGGAGAATATAATCGTCCAGTACCACAACAACGCAATAATTCACCACACAATAAACAACAAAAAATAATGTTATCACGTTTAGAAAAACGGGCACTTCGTTCATTACGTTTATTAGAAAAAGTTGAAAGCATTGGATTAGAAAATATTATAGCAACACAACCAAATGCTATGAGTCAATTAGTAAGTGGTATTGCAAGTCGTAGTGCTAGTCCAATGGCACAATTAACAAGTTTAAAAAATTTACAAACAGCTAGTAATAATTATGTTGATGATATGCATTTTGATCGTAATCAAATCCGATCTGTACTTAGTAAAGGTTTATCAAATGAAAGTTTAAGAAGTATTGGTGGTGAAAGTGATTTATTAAATTCATTTAATTCAGATGATATTAATAGTGAATTATTAGCAATTAATTATGATAATTCAAGTAGTACTAGTAATTCAAATCTACACGTAAAACCATCACCTAAATTTTATAATACATCATCAGCAATAAATAATGAATCATCATTTTCAAAGTTAAGAAATCAACAAAAACAACAAGATGAAGAAGATAATGAATCAATAATTTCTTCAACAAATGTTCAATCTACATCAACAACAACAACAAATAATAATGATATATCTGATATACGTTTAAAACAAATGCAAAGACAAAAATCTAGGCGTAATTTAAAAAATGGACAACGTCCTGATTTAGGTACAGTAAATGGTGGTAATGGTCGTGTTCGTCCTGATTTAGGTAAAGTTGACCAAAATTCAAGTTCTATTCCTCGCCAACAACAAAAACAAAACAATAATTATCGTGACAATAGATGTGATTCTATTGCAATGGTTGAAGCACCAGAACCTGTTCAATCATTAACACAATCATTTGTTGGTTCAATTAGTTCGTTATTCTTTGGTCGTAAAGGTGGATGGCTGTAAGGAGTCTATAAGTGAAAAAAAAAAATTTAAATATATTTAAATAATAATATATATATATTTTTTATTATTATTATTATTATATTTTTTAGAAAATAATTGGAAATTTTTTATTATTATTAATTAATTATTAAATATTATAAAACTATTATTAATATATAATATATTATAATGACAAGGCTTATTTTTGTAGTAACTCAAATTAATTTAGCTATGGAAGACTTTTTTTATTTTTCAATTTTCTCTTTTTTTTATATATATATAAAAAAACTACGCTTTAAAAATCTTTTATTTTGTATAATTTTATAAAACAAATAATATAATGATTTCTCAAATTTATAAAATAAAATATATATTAATATAAAATGATGGTAACAAGTTTTGTGAGAAATTCATAAATAACAAGAAGAAGTACATTATACAACTATTTTTTTTTTAATAATTGGCTTAAAAATATAAATTTAAAAAATAGAAAAGAGCTACTGTAATATATATTTTATAATTATTAAAAAAAAAAAAAACATATTTAAAAAAAATGCTAAAAATAAAATAATTAGAACAACGATAATATTTATTATAATTTCTATGTATTAAGGAAATTCTTCGAAAATGAATATTAAAATTGTATTTCATTTTAGCAATAATACATAAAATATATCAATGCAAATATAACATACACAAAAATATATGATAAAATTTACTTATGTTCTCTTTTATTTTATTATTTAAAAACTTTTAAAATAAAACGATGAACACAGAGTAAAATATTTAATAATAAAAAAAATAAATGCAAAAACAAAAAAAAAAAGAATTGCACAAAATAATTAAAATAATATATGTAAAAAAAAAACTAAAGCCTCAGACATAATTATTTTTAGTATATTTTTTTTTGCTTCCTACTATTATCATAATTAAAAAATATTACAATACAAGACTTCTTACTACAAATTGATTAGTTTAATTTTCAATTTAATTTAAATTTATGTTTTTTTTTTAATTGTTTCTAGTCTTTGCTATAATTTTAGTCAGTGTATTTTTACTTAAGAAGTAGGTTTTTTTCCCATAATTTTTTTTTATAGATTATCTCTGCCAATCTTTTCTGTAGAAAATTTATAATTATTTTAAAATAATTTTTGATCTTTCGTTTAAGTTAATTTTAAATGTAAAATTTCTTTGATATTTTTTTTTTTTTTTTGAATAAACAAATTTATTTATTTTATTTCTATTCTAAAAACAAAAAACTTAGTTTAGCTTAAAAAGAAATCAAAATAAATAATGATTTAAAAAAACGATATACTTACTATAAAAATATAGAAATAAATAATTTGTACTATTTTTAGTAAATAATGTAGTAATTTTATTTTCATAAGAAACAATAGGTGGCTCTAGTTATTAATTAAATTTTTAATTAAAAAACAAATAAATAAAAAAAAAGTTAAATTCTTTTTTGCAACTATTTATTTGCCCCTATTTTAAGCTATAAAATTTTATTTTTATTTCAGTTCAATAATTTATGAATTATTATAAAATAAGGCGAATATTGCATTGTTAAAAAAAGAAATATAATTATAATATGTAAATATAAAGTTACGAATTATAAGAAAAAAATACATACCCTTAGTTGAAAAACTGTTAATTTTGAGTTTTAATATTTATTATTAAATTCTGGTATTTATATTAAGTGAATGGAGTGTTGATAGAATTGAAATTTCAATGATATATTTGGTTTACTACGGACGGATACTACTCTTTGGCAGTTTAGACTAACGCATTACTTTATACAGAGAAAATTTCAGTTTTCTTTATAGTCTTCTGTTATAATCGAGAGGAAATTCCAGTGTATTGTACAGCCGTACAGCAACTACCTTAAATTCTCTCTACAATCATAACGCTTGCTTATACTTCTATTTTACATACTCTACCTCTACATTTAGTCATACTAAATAAACTATTCCAATTGAAACAATTTTCTTTTCTTAAATGAAAAAATAATGAAAATATTTTATATAATTTTATTTCCAATGAATATTAATGCAAAAAAAAGATTGTATAATTTAAATACAAAATTTTATAAATTATTTTTCATTTGGGGATCCATCGCCAACAAAAGTAATAATAAATATATCTTCATATTAGCAATGGATCCCCAATTTGATTTTTAATTTAAAATAGCCCAAGGTAGACAGATTTTTATTTAAAATCTTTAAATTGTTTGTGATAAATCCATCTAAGAATCCATTGCTACATCTACTAATGGATCGTTTGGGGGTGGTGGTGGTTCATCAGTTGATCCATCACCACCAACTGATGGCAAATCAGGTTCTGAAGATCGTGGTGGTGGATTTGGATTTTTAGATTTTGCCAAAGCCATATAAGTTCTACTTTCCTCATCATCAAGTATCTTAAATGGTTGATCTTTACCAACAACAGCAATAGAAATGTTCTAAAAACGAAATCAAGCACATTCAAAAAAGAAATAAATTAATTTATATTATTTGGTATACCAAAAGTGGAGACATTTCATCCTTGGAGAGTAAATCTTCATTTGGCAGAGAACCTCTTAATGCCTGAATACCATGACAAATTAAATCTTCTTTAGAACAATTTCCAAATTCAGAAAGATGTCTTTCTAAATATGTTCTAGCACTTTGGGATCGTGATCCAATAGACATTGCCTTACAATTGAAATAATTAGCTGATGGTACAACTTGATAAATATGAGGACCTTGATCATCATAACCAGCTACTAAAAGACCAACACCATATGGACGACGGTCATAACGTTGTGTAGTCACTTGCATTTTATTACCAAGATTCATAATTAGACGAGCAACCGGATATGTTGTATCATATGAGTATTTATAATTTAGACACTCGGTACGTAAATATCTGCTAAGGATTCTAGCGTCAGCAGTTATACCAGCAATAGAAATACCTAAATGATCATCAATTGCAATTATTTTCTTCTGATATGAAGATAATTCTGATGAGGCTCTTTTTAGAGCAACTAAAACTGCATAGTCACGATTTTTAAGACCAACAGTAGCTGAACCAAGTTTTACTGCTTCCATAGCATACTCCACTTGATGTAGTCGGCCTTGTGGACTCCATACTGTTACATCACTATCGTATTGATTACGGAACTAAAAGTAAAAAAAAATTCTTTATTCAATTCTAAAAGAAAATTAATATTATTAATAATTTACCATTTTTAAAATAAAATAATTTTTATTAGGTTACTTTTTGTAAAAGCGGTGACAAACAAAAATTGCTGCTCTATATTCTTGTCAAAAAAACTTAACAGGCGCGACTGACATATTACAGAAAAATTATAGCGGTTTCCATTTCATTTTTTTTTATACTTAAAGAGGCTTTCACACGGCACGTAAATCAACGTT